>JADPQE010000063.1:0-20001 GCA_016801055.1 Panax notoginseng | reverse complement strand
TTATTAGATCAAATAGCTTTGCTTTGCTATCAAGATCTACTATCTGATGTCAACCTACGTACTCCGTAGGTACCTTACTGATCTGATAATCAAAGCAAAGCAAATCAATATGATCTGATACTCATGAATCTTTCTAGTGTATTGATTAGTAGTGAGTAATATAGTACATTACTAGCGACTATTATGCATCGTAAAACAAGTCAATTTGTTAACCGGTAAAGTAATATATATATATATATATATATATATATATATATATGTAGACACACATTACCTTCCTCTTTTCTTCTGAACACTTGTTGGAAAACATTCTTACCAACATTTGCTTACCAACATCTTGCATTCTTCCGCAATGACAAGTAAATCAGACTTGGACCTTTTTAAAAAATTGATAGTGAATCTTAATGATCCAAATTATAGAATAGATTATAGGTTTTCATTTAATGTTTTTAAGGAGGCCAAGGAATATTTGGCTTTTATTGATAATATTCGGAAAAAAATTAGAGATTGTCCCACCTTCAATAGGGTGAAGATGTTGTCTAAGGATTTCAAGAACTACTTTGTCATCACTTTAGAATCCAGCGTCGGGAGAGTTCATCAATTATTTGGAGTATCAAGATATATACTTCAAAGCCTATAAGAAGGATCAAAAAAATTTTTGGACCTTCAAAAATTTTAAGTCCAAATGTTTTCAAAATATGGAGATTGATGAAAGTTACGCAATGAGGTCCGGGCGATGTGATGCATCAGGTTAGAGTAAAGGCTAACCGAATCATTCTTGATATCACAATTACGAACTTATACATTAAAAATCTACAAGGTAAGGATAAAGTCGAGCAAAAATCTACAAGGTAAGGATAAAGTCAAGCATAGAAATTGTAGAGGCTTGTTTACTCATTACTCAGATGTTTTTCGAAAGCCTTCGATTTCATACAATTTCAAAATATTGTAGCAACAACTATGGTAAGACGGATGCAGATTTAAATTTTTTTACAAGCCAACTTGTTGAATTTGAGAATCATTGGGGCAAAATAGGAGAAAATCTCCAAATAAAAGAAAATGTAACACGGTTTTTACTTTGGGAATTTGTCTCTTACATTTGAGCATTTGGCTTGATATACTGCCCTTATCAAAGATGTAATCGAAGAGAAAGTCAAAAAGTGAATATGGATCATTTTGAGTATCTGTAAAGGGTTAAGTTCAGATGACCACTTGGGATTTGGGCGGTTGCCCACTTAACCACCTGTAGTCAGTAAAGTTACATTTAGGCTCCCGACCTTTTGAGGTGAAGTGAAAACGTCACATTTTCCATCCAACTTAATTGTGCGTGCTATAATGGTCCAAAAAAAAATAGTAAATATCCAAAATACTCTCTTCTTCCTCATTCGGTAGCCTCTCTCATTTCTCTCTTCAAACCACAATTCCCAATTCAAGCTTCTTTAATTGTTGCTCTCTCCGTCTCCGAATCCCTCTCTCTCTCCCAAATTGCCGCCACCGGCATATGTACTGCTATCACCCTCCTCCAACAAATCAGGCAGCTGCCCTCGTCCCTGGCTTGCCCTTGACGGCCTAATTCTCGCAATTTCTTCTCTTTGTTTCCTTACTTTATCAATTGGGTCTGGTGATTTGGGTGATGCAAAAACTGGGTTGCCTAGTGGTTTTGAGATGAGCATTAGTGGTATTGGGGTTCTGAGTGTTTGTTTTTCTGGGTTTTTAAGTAATATGGCTGCGATTCACTTGCTTCTGGGTTGTCTAATTTTTGCTAGTGATTTTTGTCTTTATTCGACCGGATCTAGTTTATTTGAAGTCTTTTCGTGTATCTTCTTCAAATTCGAGGGTGAAGGAGATTCTGACAAAAGTGAGGATAGCAACAAGAAGAGGGTAATGGGTTCTCGGTTGGACTTGGAATGTCTGCTGCTCTTCAAGGAGTCCTGGGTTCTCGCTTTAAGAAGTCAGGGAAAATTTTTCCAGTTGGTGTTGGGGTGCGGAAATTTCAGGTGAGCTTGGGGGATTGAGTCAGCTTGAAGGGTCAATTCCAAAGTCTTTGGAAAAGTTGGGTAATCTTTAGAATCTTAATTTATCTGCAAATAGGCTGACTGGTGAAATTCCAGATGAATTGGGCAATATGGGTCAGTTGGTTTACTTGGTTTTGTTAAGCAATAATCTTTCTGGTTTAATACCAAGAAGTATTTGCTCCAATGCCACCAGTTTGGAGCACTTGATTCTTGGTGGAAACCAACTTTTTGGTGAAATTTCGGTTAAGTTGAATTGACTGATCTTACACTCAACAATAATACTTTAGTTTCCATTTCTCCATTTGTAGCAAACCAATTATCTGGAGAACTTCATGCTGCTATCACCTGGGCTTTCCATTTGGTGTTGGGCATCAAAGGTTGTCATGGACTAACTGTTGACATGGACTAACTGTTGACGACATCTGTTGGCGAGGTGAATGAAAGTAAAATGGAAGTGAAAGAAATTTTTTATACGACATGATGTTTCAAATTATTTGATAATCAGGTATTGAATGTTGTACAAATGGGAGAAGTTGGCAAAATAAAATGTGGATATATTTTGATATGCACTGCTATCTTTTTGTGGATCTGTCTGGAACTTCTTTGGTTATCGGTCGGGCTGCAAGAGTATGTTATGCAAGTGAAATTTCTTGTTCTCGGTCGGGCTGCAGGAGTAGATTGATCAAATGAACAAGAAGACTGGCAGAAGATGGTTTGGTTTTCAATATATATATAAAGGGTAATTAAGTCTTTAGCCAAATAAAGTAACGGAGTTAAGACGGAAAGTATTTTTTCACTTTAACTCAAAAAGTCGGGAGTTTAAATGTAGCTTTACTGACTATAGGTGGTTAAGTGGGAAACTGTTTAAGCCCCAGGTAGTCATCTGAACTTAACCCATCTGTAAATGATAATATCCGTTTAATATAATATCCCTCTAACATGCTTAATTTCCTCTGTTTCAGTTTTGAAAATTAAGTTTTCTGCATTTTCTTTGTTATTTATAATTTTGTTTTTTATTCTTTGCAAGGACGACGTATTTGAGTCTGGTTTAGGTCTAATTAATTTGTCATCTATTTTCGGTGTACTACTAGTGCTCACTCAGTTGTGTTTCTGCCATTTTTTTGATGGTGGAGCTATGCTGTGCTTATGGTTTCTCAATTTTTAAAATTTTGTTTTGCTTCTATATGTAAAAACAAAGGTTTAACAAAAACACAAGTATAACTTATGATACATAAATTATACTGGTAATGGTAAATTATTCCTGCAAAGAAATGATAAATCTGGTGGTCTAAAGGTTTATCTTTAGAAATTCAAATACATTGAGGCTCAATGCCTTAAAATTGAAGCATTAGGCTTAAGTTTGAAATATCGAGATAAATTAAAGGTTTATCCAAGCCAAGGAACTCGAAAGTAAATGACTTTAAGCATCTTGTAAGATTTTTCCATATGTAGTTGGCATTCATTTTGCTTTAGAAGGTGTGGGTTCATGAAGGATCCTTTGCCCCAACTGGCAGCAGGTATCATCTAGTTTTGGTTTTGAACAGATTGGAAAAAAACTTAAGAGAGAGAATGGATTGCTTAACGGATATTATATTCAACGGATATCATATATATACATATATATGTATATAATGGAAAAAACAAAAAGGGTAGTAAATGTGATTTTTTTTTGGTTGGATTGGTTACTTTGATATAGTATGCTTAAAATTTTATATTTTTCCAGCAATTTAATATTTTATAGCACATTAATAAGAAATGATTAATGTGTTATATTGAGAATATGAATGCTATTTGATTCTGTTTGTTTGCTTATGTGTTATGCTATATTTCAATCATGTAGAAACTTTTTGTGAGTACTGTGTTAAAAGGAGGACACTATGCAAGGAACTGCAATGATGGGTTTTCTTCAACAGTCCATTTGGATATAAGGGACATCCCCTAATTTTCCTCCAAAAGGATCTGTTGGATTCACGCATCAAGTTAAACTAAGTTATTCAATCAAGCATGTTTGATGCTATTCTCAGCTTGAAGCTAGCTTGATCATTGAGAGGTCACCCTCCGTTTTTGTTGTTGCGATTGAAAATAGAGGTGAGCTAATTGATTGCTAATAATTTGATATTTTTTGTCAAGTTTTTTCTTGTGGTGTGAATTTCTTGAAATTCTTCAGTTGTTTAATCCAACTTAATTTTGTGTAAAGTTTATTTTCCTAATTCAGTGATGAATTCTACTATCTAATATTAGGGTATCATGAGAATTTTTAGTAAGAAATTGGGGATTGTAGCCTGGGGTTTGAAATTTTACTTCTACGAGTCTTGTAAGCTCTATATGATGATGCTCTTAATTTGAGTATTGATCTATTGGTTTGCATTTCTTATTATCAAATCAATTACTTATTCTCTTCTGATTTTCTTTAAATGAAATTCTAGTAGTCTTGTGAATAAGGATAAAAGAGAATTTTTTTAGTGGTTGAATTATAGATGATGTATGCTTCAAAAACCTCCACACACGACGGTAAACTGTCTAGAACAATTAGGAAGCATCTACTGGCTTCAAACTTGTGACTTGGTGTTTTTAATGAACTTTATAGAATCAATTCATTTGTGTAACTATTTTTGATTACTCAGTAGTCTGTTGAATATTTTTATACAAAGAGGAAAGTTTACCAAATTCAACTTTTATGTGAAGAAATTGCATTAATCCTATTGAACTTCTATTTAATATCTAAGATAGATGGATTCAATGAAACTGAAAGTTTTATTACTGGATCACGATCTCTACATTAGTAGTCCTTTGGCTATCGATTGAGGTCACTATATCTGCAAATTTAGCTAGGATTGAGACAATTAGATAACAAATGTTTTGAAAAATAATAAGAGAAACATTACTGCCATGATTTTAAAGAATTGGTCCTTGTTCATGGAATGTGAATTTCATTATCTAGGTGAGAGAAGTAGCTTTAAAGACGATGCATTAAGTTAAGTTGATCCGGAAGTGCGTGTACTTATGGACAAGGAAAAACAACGCCAGTTCCAATGCTTAGAGCTTATTGCCTTAGAGAACTTCAATTCCCGAGCAGTGATGGAAGCAGTTAGTTCTTGCCTTGCAACAAGTATTCTAAAGGACTACCAAGCAAAATGTCTACCTTTTCATTTCTAGAAAGAAGCATTTGACTTCTGTTTTTGTTTTGATTTGTCTGAACCAACATACAATTAGTTCAAACAAAAGGTCAACTTTTTCATTTCTGGAAAGAAGCATTTGACTTATTAAACGAAGTTGGCTTCTCGTCTCAATGAATCAACAGGTGATATATTTTTAGTATGATTTTTTATAAGCTACAATATTTTAGTTGGATATGTCCTAAAGATGTAGTAAGTGATATCTGCCTTATTAAACGAAGTTGGCTGCTTAGAAGTTTCTTCTATTTTTTTAGTAGGGGATAACCATTTTATGAGAATGATTCACTTCTGATTCCTTGTTAGATCAGTCTTAGGGGTTACATTCATATTTTTTAACATTTATCATAAGCAATTAGAAAACCCGGTACTTTTGTTGCTGATGAGTTTGGGTTTGATGTCTAGAATTCCTGGCCCTTATTTGAACAATGGCACTTCATTTGGTCCAAATTTGAGAGGAGTCCAAATAATAGAAGAAAAAGGGAGCTGAATAGGTATGCGGATTCAAGCTAATAAGGGTGTGCTAGTTCACTTATTTTTCTTGTCTTTTGGGGGGCGAGTACAATTGGAGAGATGGTAGATCATCCTAAATCCAAGGAGCACACAGATACTTACCTTGATATGATGACAAAGTTATGTAACAAGATGAAACTTTCTTCTAGGGTGAGGATCATACTGAAGGATTCAATTGATTTGAGAAATAATAAATGGCAACAGAGGAGGAAATCTGAAGGGCTGAAAAAGATTGAGGAAGTTCACATGGATGCTGCTAATGAACAACAGGCACAAGCTAATAGGTTGTCTCATGGACCAAGTATGGGAGCATCTTTTAAAAGGGTCTACAACCCATGGAACATTACTCCGAGGGTCAAATATCTTATCTTCTCCAAATGCGCAGATGGGTAGTTTCCGTGGATTAGTCCGACAACCGTGTGGATATAACATTCAAGGTGCTTGGTCAAATGACTCTTTTTTACAATAGGACTATATCTGTTCCATTGCCCCAGAGGCCCCTTGGTGATGATTCTATCACTCTTGGGCCTCAAGGTGGCCTTGCCAGAGGAATGTCTATTACAGGACAACCGTCCATGTCAAACTATCCCTTTGCGGATATGCATAGTGCCGACTCCAGAAGAATTTCAATTGGAGTGAATGGCTATAGTTCTATATCAGGGCGACCTGCTTATGCTTCTAAAGAGGAACTTTTGCCAAGATACCTTCCGGATAGGCTTGTCAGTCCAGCTGCACATGACTGAATTATGGGATTCTATATGGGCATTTGATCTGGTTTACAGGGCGGGGGTAGTAAAATGAATTGTGGTTACATCATGCATTTTACTACCAGCTGTCTTACCCTAGTTGTTGCTACAATATTTTGAAATCGCATGAAATCGAAGGCATTCGAAAAACATCTGAGTAATGAGTAAACATGTCTCTGCAATTTCTTTTAAATCACGACTATGCTTGACTTTATCTTTACCTTGTAGATTTTTAATGTATAAGTTCGTAACTGCGATAACAAGCATGATTCAGTTGACCTTTATTTATTCTCTTCTCTTGCCTGATACATCACATAGCCTTGACTTCGTTGAGTAACTTTCGTCAATCTCCATGTTTTGAAAATATCTGGACAAGGTCCACCAAAAAATTATTCATCCCAACTATTATAGGCTTTGAAGTATATATCTTGATCCTCCAAATAATAGATTGACTCTCACGGCGCTGACCCCTAAAGTGATGACAAAGTGGCTCTTGAAATCTTTGGACATCTCCACCCTATTAAAGGTGGGACAATCTCTAATTTTTTTCCCGAATATTATCAATAAAAGCGGAATGTTCCTCAACATTAAATGAAAACCTATAGTCTATTTTATAATTTGGATCATTCATATCTGCCGTCAATCTTTTAGAGAGGTTTAAGTCTGATGTACTTGCTATTGCTAAAGAATGCAAGATGTTGGTAAGCAGATGTTGGTAAGAATGCTTTCTAACTGGTGTTCAAAAGAAAATGAACATGAAAAGTAAGGGGTGTGTGTATATATTTTACTTTAGTTTTTGCTAGTGGACAGATCGACTCTTCTTACGATGCATAACAACAGTCGCTAGTAAGGTACTATACTGATCAATACACCAGAAAGATCACATTGTTATTCTTTACTTGAACCCTATATAGATCACCTAACTCAACCCATATTTAAACCCACAAATAGAAAGAAAATGCACTCTACTTAATAAATGTACTCTTTTATATTTTATTATTATTATTTTTATATTATGATTTGCAAGACGTAAACAGCTCGTACTAGATAGTATATACTAGGGAGTAGTAAACTCTGTTCTAAAAATCCCCGCCTAGGTCCGCCTAGGCCCCCCTTGGCGCTCCGCCTAGGTTCTAGGACCTAGGTCCCCTTGGCGCCTCTAAGCTCTCAGGCGCCTCACTTAGGCCTAAGGCGACAAAATTCTTCTAGAAAATTAGGCGGGATCTAGGCGAAGAGATTTTTTTTATTTTAATAATTACCCAAACCAAATCTTGATATATTTATTTTTCTAATGATTACCATATTCATAATACAGGTCGTAGCATATCAAATCACAACAAGAAGTGAACAATATTAAGTCAAAATGGATAATTTTATTATAGTTGTAATTTTTTGAACTTGTATCAACTTCAAATTATATAAATAAGGAAACATTTGTAATATTTAGTTTAATTCAATTTTATAATTATTAAATTTATGTTTAGTTTCTTAAGTTATAATATTGAATTAAATTCTAGAAATTTTTAAAATTTATTATTTAATAGCAATAATGTGTCGCTCAATTTATTGTTTTATATCTAAAAACATGAAAAAGAAAATATAGAGCAAAAAAAGTTTTACCCTTTCGTAAAATACAGATGTATCATCTTTACCAAACTCGCTCAAAATCAAAATTGTAGATCAATGTTACGAAAAATCCGTCCAAGGAAAAAAGATATCAACCTCAATCATTCCCTATTTTTTTTAACTGTGTAAATTAAATGTCAGCAGTATTTTTATAATTTCTCTCAGTAATTCATTATCATTTTCATTTTTTTTTGTTAATTCGAAGTAGAATTTTGAGTTTTGAATCTAACCCATTATCAGTTGATGCATATAAATTCAACCAGAACTGCTGATTAGTAGAACAATCATCGTCAAATTTGGAATCCCAATTCCCAGATTTTGGAATTGCGTGATTTAAGTAAGGTAAGGTTTAACTGCACCTGATATTCTCTTTAAAAATCTTGCAGTTTTAGTGGTTAAATTAATTATTTTTTTATTTGTTTCTTGTAGATTAATTTGATGGAAGGGTTGATGAGTACACGAATCAACCCGATTCGTGCTTATTGCAGACAGAAACGCACTCATTTTACCGGTATAATTACGCCCAGAGGGATAGGAAGAACGTTTGCAAGTCCATTTGGATTGATGACCAATTCTAGATCACTGAATTTGGTAGCTTCTGTTTCAAATAAGTCTGTAGAAGCCTCGACAATGGGCCGTTTCGACAATACATTGCCATCAAAAGGTCTCATTCACACTAATAACCAGATTAAATCTTAGTAGTATTGTTGTGATTCATTTATTGAATGGAAATCGCTAATTTGTTGGAATTGATAAAACACTTTCGATTCAAAGTGTATCGCGGGGAATCGACCATTCGTATGATTCTTTGATAGAAAGAAATCACAAAAGGGGTATGTTACTGCCATTTTGTTGGAAGGATTAAGAAGCACCGAAGTAATGTCTAAACCCAATGATTTAAAACAAAGAAACGCCGTTTCCATTGTCTCAATAACTGGATTAGACTAAAGAATCCAAATCCAAATAGATGATTGTATTTTAAACGAGACAAACAAAAGGGGGGTTAAAGACCATTCAATAAATGAAAGAATTTGCTTAAAGATTTGATTTTCTTTTGAGCTATTTGATAATTATCCAACTTGAGTTATGAGTACAAATGATTTTTTCTTTTTTTTCAGGAAGAACGAATAAAAATTGAGTGAAATCATAGTCTAATTGATTTTATCAACCCTTTTGTACCCTAAATTCTATACTATTTCTACCAATTTGGTATGCCACGGCACGCTTGCGTGAGGTGGTCGTCGTCCGGATCGTTTCTAGCACAATTGTTGGGTGAATTGTTTGCAACACCTTAACCCCTCGTCTATATGTAGACGGTAATCTTGGTACAATTGTTCGCGTTCGAAAATCTGCGTTGAATGGACACCGACACCTTGACCCCTCGCTTATATTGAAGCGTTAATTTCGGTACAATCGATGATTGATGTAGTCAATGTTCTAAAAGGCGCTAGGCGGGATACCGAGGGGGGCCTAGGCAAATTTTTTTATTTTAAAGTAATTTTAATATTTTATCTTACATTTATCCAAATAAAATAATAATATAAAGTAAAACAATCTATAATAAAGGCATTTTCTTAAAGTTCAAACACATTCATATTGCTAATGTTAAAGTTCAAACACATCCATATTGCTAATGTCAAAGTTCAAACACATATTCATATTGCTAATGTCAAAGTTCAAACACAAACATGCAATTGTTCAAAGTTTAAACATATTTTTAACGTTTTAGTTTTATTTTTAAACAAGATTGCTATTAAATAATAAATTTTAAAAATTTCTAGAATTTAATTCAATATTAAAACTTAAGAAACTAAACATAAATTTAATAATTATAAAATTGAATTAAACTAAATATTATAAATGTTTCCTCATTTGTATAATTTGAAGTTGATACAAGTTCAAAAAATTACAACTATAATAAAATTATCCATTTTGACTTAATATTGTTCACTTGTTGTGATTTGATATGCTACGACCTGTATTATGAATATGGTAATCATTAAAAAAATAAATATATCAAAATTTGGTTTGGGTAGTTATTAAAATAAAAAAAATCTCTTCGTCTAGAACCCGCCTAATTTTTTAGAGGGATTTTTTTGTCGCCTTGGGCCTAGGTGAGGCGCTTGGGGGCTTAGAGGCGCCAAGGGGGCCTAGGTCCTAGGTCCAAGGCAGGGCGCCAAGGGGGGGCCTAGGCGGATTTATGCGGGGATTTTTAGAACAGAGGATGTAGTCGAAGACGCCACACACAACTATGAATTGTTGTATGATAAGTCAAATTGAATCTCAAAGAAATAACTAAGAATTACTTAGGAATTCTTCAAAGAATCAAAAGTAGAGAATAACCTCACAAATATATTGAACAATGAATAATGTGTTTGATTACATCAACTTGAACATCCATTTATACTAAAGACGATCCAAATCCTAATAATAATAGGAACAAATTATTCTAATTCTAATAGGAATTACAAACCATAACCCTTATTTCTACAAGGAAGTAAAAATCAATTTGAAAAAGAAATTCCTATTTCTATAAAACAATAGATACCTTATTTAGAAAGTATATCTAAACTTGAAAGAAATTCTAATTATAATAGAATTTGATAAGTATCTGAAAAACAAATTCTAAAAAATTAGGCTAATAGAATCTGCCTAATAGTTTAGGAAATAAATTTTTTTTCCTAAAATCCCAAAATTCTTGCTACGTTAGGATCTTTTTTTGTGTGAAGCTTGCTTCTTTCCTTTGCATGTAATATGATTATGTAAAGTTATAAAGGCCCACATAATACTGGCTACATGTGAATAACTTGCTGATCAGGATTGTATCATTCCCCTCTTCAAAAGGATTTGTCCTCAAATCTGGCACCCCCTCTTGAAAAGGATTTGTTCACAAATCTGATCCTACATAAAACAAATCAAGTTAGTAACACCAAACAAAATATAATCACAAGTCTCATCTGACAATTTTAATGAATAAGTAATATTAGCAACGCAAGCACTTCATGTGATAGATTCTCCCAATGAAGAATTCCCGGATCAAATGGAAATCTTATGATCTCGATCATTTTCAAATATAACCACGTCTATGATCCTAGGTCAAATATTAACCTTTGAATCTTGACACATTGCTAACGCAAGCTCTTTTGACTTCCTAAGATTAAACAGAAAACAAAATAAACCAACAAGTCCATTTTGTCTAATCACAAAGGAATCAAATAAATCAAAATCACTTGCATAGTCTACTAAAACAATATTCAAAACACTTCCCTGTAGATTCTCAATGGATTGATCGAATTGAATTGCACGATCCATGTTTTTCTCGATGAATATGATCCTATCACGAATCTGCAAAACACAACTAGACTCTCCTTCCATTGACATTAACACAATCAAAATCACATAATAGCACCAACGGAATAAAAAGGTCACAATCATAAGTTGAAAATTCAATAGCATATCGATGATGATCACAAACAAACTCAACACATGCTAAAGAATTTCTCAAAGTGTTGACAAAAATCGGAATATCATCAAAATAGAGAACAATAATCTTTTCCATGAAAGAATGCAAAATATAATTCAACAATTCCATGGAAGTATGCAATGCCTTAGCTAATCCAAGTGAACTAACGAAACATGCAAATAACTCGTCTCTCAAACCATCTTGATGATATACACTTCTTGAATCAAAACCATATGATAGCAAATCATGCAATGAAGATTGCTCTAACGAAACAATATGATTACTACCATTGTCAACTAACGATAATTCATGTAAAGATTGACTAGCATGAACCCTAAGTCAATATTTGGATAAGAAAACCTAGAATTAATTTCATGCAAGTAAGCACATCAAAAACGAGAATATATATCATGATCATAAACTAACTCAACATAAATCAAATATCCACCATAATTCATGATAAAGATGATTTTACCCTCAAAATAGCTAACAACAAATCCAATGGAAGCATGCAATACATGTTTTAAATAATTCATGAAAACAATAGATGCATCAGTTAATCTAACAGAAATAACTAACCACCTATATAATTCACATGCTAAAACATTTTTCCATTTATCACAATCTCTAATGCTAAATTGATTAGGCATTGTCATCACATGATCATTATCACATGTAGATAAAACATAAGAACAATGCAATTTATCAAACATATTATCTAAATATTGAAAAGAATAACGATACTTGTTTACCAATTCAAAATCGATGCTCAAATTCGTTGTCTCATCCTCCTTAGGTACTATGATCTCATAAGTAGCACTCGAACCCATGTCTTCTTCTACGATACCCACTTTCACCCATTCTCCAACCCGCCTTGGTAATTCCGTCGTCTCCTTGCGAATACTATCAACTAATTGGTATGGTATAATAGCACGGGGTATATCATCAACAACCTGCACAAGAGAAATAATAGAACTAGACAAAGAAGAATCATTAGTGTTAGTATTCAAAAGCGCTGTCTTGTACGAATGTATAGTCATTGGCTTTTCAAAATATAACTCACTTTTCAACTCACTTTCTTTTTCATAGTCACATATTTCTTCTCTCTTCTTTATACTCACCCTCTCGTTTGTTTTTCTCGTTTATTTTCAAGCTCACTCTTTTAATTCTTTTTTTCTCAATCTCCCTTTTATTTTCATTATCACTCTTTTCAATTTTTTCTTTTACATTATCAATCTTTTGAACAATTTTTTTTTGTCGATCTTTTTCACATGTATTTCCTTTTACAAACTCATCTTCTTGATTACTTTCTTTCAGATGTTCACCATCTTGCTTTTGATCATGGATTTCATCTTGAACACTCGAACCCAATAACTCTCCTTGGACGACATATTCTATAATTTCTTCCACCTCCCCCCGCTGATCTTGTTTCTTTTGCGCCTTAGAAGTATATTGTAGCTGCATCCAATAATTTTCCTTGTTTACTTGTGTGTGAACCCTCCTATTATTGTCTATTGTAAATCGCCTTGAAGGTTGCTCTACATGTCTTTGAGATGTATAATCCTCCCTCTTGTCACGCTGTACTGGAGCAAACTGCTTTCTCATTGTTGTTTCTAATTATGCCCATGTCTCGAACGGACGCTCCCCATGTTTTTGTTTGCTAAGATGCCACCATATAATTGTATGATCGGAGAACTCTTGAACTCCCCGTCTGACTTTCCTCCTCGGTGTTATCATGACAGGCAAATTCTTGCTCCATTTTTCTCTCCCATATCAGATATGCCTCTGTATCAATATTGCATTAGAAAGTATTCCTTCAAGACCCATAAGAACTTTCATAATTATAGCCATACATGTTTGCTGTAAAACAAAGGTTAGTAGATAAAAAAATTTCTCCCTTAACGTGTTTCGCTCAAATAATGATGAATCACTCGTATATCGCTCAAATTTTGCTTTTACCATCTAATAATCTTACTCTTTCCTTTTACCTCTAATATTCTCTCTTATAGGTTCTTTTTGAATTCACTAAATAAATTCACTATTTTTGCAATGCAATTTAAAAGTAACTTATTAAGAACAAAATATAGAAGGTATGACTATCAGAATACAACAAAATCACAGATTGATTGCCTTGTACTCCTCTTGTATGCTTCAGATTTGTAAATTGTAGCTCCGTTTCAGAATTGATGATGATGGAACGGTATGAACTCTCGGTTGAAATTTGATGATTTGATGGTGTGCTACAAGTTTGGTTAGCACAATGGAAATAGAATTTGAATTTTTTTCCTTTTTTTTTTTTACAAAATATATTGCGACAGAAACTTAAAGATAAGTAACTCGCTAGAAAGACTTAGCTCTGATACCAAATGATAGACTCCACGGCACGCTTGTGTGAGGTGGTCGTCGCCCGGATCGTTTCTAGCATAGTTGTTGGGTGAATTGCTTGCAACACCTTAATCTCTCGTCTATATGTAGGCGATAATCTTGGTATAATTGCTCGCGTTCGAAAATCTGCGTTGAATGGACACCA
The DNA here is from genome assembly GCA_016801055.1 of Panax notoginseng. Lineage (NCBI taxonomy): Eukaryota > Viridiplantae > Streptophyta > Magnoliopsida > Apiales > Araliaceae > Panax > Panax notoginseng. Next base: position 5,935 of record JADPQE010000063.1, on the reverse strand, counting down.
ACGACACCTTGACCCTTCGCTTATATTGAAGCGGTAATTTCGGTACAATCGACGATTGATGTGGTAGAAGACGCCACACACAACTATGAATTGTTGTATGATAAGTCAAATTGAATTTCAAAGAAATAACTAAGAATTACGTAGGAATTCTTCAAAGAACCAAAAGTAGAGAATAACCTCACAAATATATAGGAACAAATTATTCTAATCCTAATAGGAATTACAAACCATAACCCTAATTTCTACAATGAAGTACAATTTGGAAAAGAAATTCCTATTTCTATAAAACAATAAAAACCTTATTTAGAAAGTAAATCTAAACTGGAAAGAAATCCTAATTATAATAGAATTTGACGAGTATTTGAAAAACAAATCCCAAAAAATTAGGCTAATAGAATCTGCATAATATTTTAGGAAACAAAATCTTTTTCCTAAATCCCAAAATCCTTGTCACGTTAGGATTTTTTTCCGCGTGAAACTTGCTTCTTTCCTTTGCATGTAATGTGATTATGTAAAGTTTATAAAGGCCCACATAATACTGGCTACATGTAAATAACTTGCTGGTTAGGATTGTATCATATGCTGTTTGAAATTAATTGAAAAGTTTGGTCTCGGTACTTTTTATTTATTTATATTTAACTTAACGAATGATATGAATTATGATAGACATAATTAGGTGCATGTAGAACTAGGCTGAATCAGAAAGATAAGTTTTTTGTTCAAATGAAATTACAGTATATACTTGGTTGATTATACCAAGTTCGTGGTTTTTGAACAGTTTCCATCAGATGATAGTAATCATATATTGATCGAGTCATGTATTTGTTCGACTGGTATCATTAAATTTGTAGAGGTTCTTGAGATATGGCGTAGCGCAGATGCCGTCTGTTTTGATGTGGATAGCACAGTGTGTGTGGATGAGGGCATTGATGAACTTGCAGAATTTTGTGGAGCTGGGAAGGCTGTCGCGGAATGGACTTCTAGGTTGGATGTCTTTCACCTCATTTTACAGTGCAACTATCCTGATGTGTTAACAGATCCATAATTGATTTGTTTTCTGTTGTCTTTGTGCTAGGGCAATGAGTGGGTCTGTTCCTTTTGAGGAAGCATTAGCTGCCAGACTCTCTCTCTTTAACCCTTCCCTAGACCAAGTCCAGGATTTTCTCGCGAAGAGGCCCCCAAGGTACAAGAGTTGCATTTGATGTTCTAATGCATGTGTTCTGCTGTTCCTTTGTTTTCTCAGTGGGGGCGTCTGATTCCCAAGTAACTTACGTTGGTTATATCATATATGTTATTAATGTAATGTGTCACTTGGAAATAGGTAATGATTTACTAAGGCATTAATTCAGTAACCATATTGTGATCAGGTCAATGAATGAACCCATTTGTTTCATTTCCAATGGAAATTAAACTTTCATGAATCAAACTAATATCAAAATGAATTTATGCAATATTAAAAATTCTATACAAAAGGCTAATATGAGATTTGGTCTCTGGCTTGATTCCTTATCTCAAAACACATAAAAATTATCTGTAACCTAAAGCCTTAGAAATAAAATGTTGTATACTTGTATTACTCGACAAAAGAAAATGGTTAATAGTATTAAAATCCATCAGATGAATGAAAGGAAGAAACACATAGCCCCTACTTTTTCTATCCTTTTTCTCTCTTCTCCCCATTCTGTCATAACTCATAGATTTGTCTGAATCTGTCACCTCTCACATCTCCCCTTGTAATTATATTTTTATCTCTTTCTTAATTTTAGAAGCTGAGATCATCTTTTTTTTTTTTTTTACTCAATGGAGCATACAAATGACATTCAGTTTCATCACAGTAAGGGTGTTCAGTTCTGATGAGACAACAAAAAGTGTCATTGTTCTTGAATTACATGTGAACAAATTTCGATTACTACTAGTTATTGGGTTGCACAATATTTTCAGTCAAACTTGGGTTTTTAAATTATACAAATTCTCATAATAACCTCAACTTATAGGAAATCAGTGTTCTAAAAATTCCCGCCTAGGTCCGCCTACGCCTCGCCTAGGCGCTAGGCCCCCCTGGCGTCTCACCTAGGCCCAAGGCGGCAAAAAATTCCTCCAGAAAATTAGGCGGGGCCTAGGTAGAGTCTAGGTGGAGAGATTTTTTATTTTAATAACTACCCAAACCATATCTTAATATATTTATTTTTCTAATGATTTATCATATTCATAATACATGTGGTAGCATATCAAATCACAACAATAAGTGAACAATATAAAGTCAAAATAGATAATTTTTATAGTTGTAATTTTTTAAACTTGTAACAACTTCAAATTATATATATGATGATACATTTGTAATATTTAGTTTAATTCAATATAATTTTTAAATTTATATTTTGTTTAAGTTTTAATATTGAATTAAATTTTTGAAATTTTAAATTTTATTATTTAATAGCAATCTTGTTTATGAATAAAACTAATACGTTAAAAATATGTTTGAATTTTGAACAATTGCATGTTTGTGTTTGAACTTTAACATTAGCAATATGGATATGTGTTTGAACTTTAAGTAAATGTCTTTATAATCTTTATTATAAATTGTTTTGCTTTATATTATTGTTTTGTTTGGATAACTGTAAGATAAAATATTAAAATTAGCTTAAAATAAAAAATTCCGCCCAGGCCTCGCCCAGGCCCCGCCTAGGTCCCCTAGGCGCTAGGCCCCCCTCGGTCGCCCGCCTCCCGCCTAGCGCCTTTTAGAACATTGTAGGAAATTTAGACTTTATGAGTTGATTGCTTTATTTGTTTTGTGAAAGATACTCGTAGTGGAAAAAAAAAAGTTTCTTTTACACCTATGGATTTCTCTGATCTGCATGGTTAGTCAAGCCCGTCTGTATAGGCTTTGACCTATGTTGAATTCTTGGCACACAACCTATATTTGTCCTGATGCTTGTAATTATTTCAACTCTTTGTAGTAGATTTAAGTAAGGAAATGACTATTATTAGCTTGAATGGAAACAGTAAAGGACATCATGCTTGTTGCTTAGCAAAAGATTTGTCTTAGATCCAAAACAAGATTCATGTACCTTCAGGAAGTGGAACAAAACTTTGTTGAGTTGAGTTAGTAACTACTTCTTGTGTGTAAATTATTATTTAGTGTTGTCACTTTCTTGAAGTAAACACGCATGGAACACTATCGCATAGCTAATAAAAGTATTGCTATAGGCAGTCCCATAGCCATTTTTGGTTCTTGATTTGGTCATATCTTAATTAGTTGTTCTTATGAAACCATGTGATACTTGTAAAGTTATCTTCTTTCCCTTTTCTTATCATGTTGTGGTTATTGACATTATTAGGGCATGTATATACTGTAGAATTTTATTTAGGCATGATACACATGTATAAATGTATGCATACCATAGTTGTCAAATCGTGAATTGTATCGTGTATCGAAAACCCTCATATCGTGTTTTATGTATCGTACGATACGGAAATGATATGTAAAATGTGGTAATATATATTTAAACATATAAAACACTCAATTTATTGGACAATCAAGTATATTAGCTTGACTATATATAAAAGTAATCAAGTTAATATTATTAGAGACTAAAAATAAATTTTAAAGTTAAATATTAGCCAAAATACTCTAAATTGATCTATTACATATGAAGAGAAAGCAGGAATTTAGTTCCACTTTAAAATATAAAACAAAAGAGAATAATTTAAATTAACAAGTGGATATTTATGTATCTGCTTATCGAGAGTGACATTAGAAAAATTGAGCGACATTCTGAAGAAGATATAAAACTCTCAAAAGTGAGTAAAGACTCAAGTATTATAAAACATGTTTGTGTTAAAAAACCTCTTCATTTAAAATGGTAAAACGCTTAAAAGTTTTGCTTTCTCTTTTGAATCTACATAAAAACTTTTTCAAACTAATTGCTAACTTGAAAAAGTATCATAAATTGTATCGTATCGAATGGTGATTGAATCGTATGATACGGTATCATCGATTCACCGTGCAATACGTATCAAATTGTCTCTATCGTATTGTGTAATTTTGATAACTATGATGTATACCCAAAATGTGGGACACTGGGGCCATACTGCTGTTGCCTTATTTTTTTTTCACTACTTCGCTAATCATTCACCCAAACCCCCGCTGGACACCCGGCGAGGCATTTTTGCGATTTTTAATATAATTTTGATTTGCTCAGGTTTTAAATAATGTTATATTCACAATCATGAAGAAAGTTCTTTAATCTCTTATCACTTTAAATTTTATTGTTCTTAATGCCTTTGGTATAAAGATTAGATTATCTCCATCTTATAATTTTATTGTCCAAAAATAGTTCATGTGACCTATCCTTCATATTTAGAATTGACTAGGTAAATGTTTTAATGTTTGAGTCTTGTCAATATACATTAATGTTTTATGTATATGGGAAAATGAAGTTCTAACCATTTCTATCAAAAAATAATAATAAAGTTAGAGATAACCAACTGTTACAATTGGAGGAAGGTAATCATTTTAATGCTATTCTATGCAAAGATTAGTACTCTAGTTTGTGATTACTTTACTAAATTACTAGTTATTTGTTTTCCTTGGATAAGGTGTGACTTAAAATTTTCATATTATTCATATGAACATGATTCAGTGTTTCCCCTCTTTGATGTTTAGGATTTCTCCAGGCATAGATGAATTGGTCAAGAAGCTGAAGGATAGTAATACCGATGTATATCTGATCTCTGGAGGTTTTCGTCAAATGATCAATGTATGTTGTTGACTTGCTATACATTGGTTATGCTTCTTATGGCAATTTTCTGAGGCCTTTATAATATGGAATCCTAGAGCTGGCAAAATTTTATTCAGACCCATTAACCTGTCCACTAAACCATAATTAAATGGATAAAATTATCCATTTATCTTAATGATTTTAAATGGGTTGGATTAAATGGATAATAATAAATAAATGGGTTAGATGAGTAAATTCGTGGGTCATTAATTGGGCAAAGTGAAATTGATTTCCACGTTGGCATTTCTCTATCAGACGTGGATTCATTCACTCTCAACACTGCAATCTCTCATCCCTCTCTTTTTGATCAGCGAATTTTCTCGGCAATCTCAAATCTCTCTCAAATCTCTCTCTTTCCAATTCAAGTTCAATTATAGGACATACCAGCAGTGATTTATAGTAACCATAGAAATTTAAGTGTTCTTCTCAAACTAATAAAGGCAGCTTTCTCTCATCTCACCCCCTCTCTTTCTGTCTTCAAAATCAAGGTTTAGTCCCCTTGTTTTAATTTTTTTTATCCGTTCTTTCAATTTCAGTCTTTGTTCTTTGTTTTCTGGTCTATAATAGTCCCCTCATATTTCATCCTCTCTTTTTTGATGTTGAATTGAATAATCTGTTATTGATTGGATGTTTATTAATTTTATTTAATATAGTTTTTCTTGTTAGTATATTTGTTAATTTTATTTTCATATTATGTAATTTGGTATTGCTGAAATCACATGGTCTAAATGTAATTCTCTCACAGTTTATAAATATTTTTGTTGTTTATTTTTTATTTATTGAAGATATGACACCGTAAAAATAATATCAAGTTGGGGTAGTGTTTGTCCTGTGTTGTGGTTTCCAGTTACAAGAAGGAGAAGAAGTATTAAAAAAAATCAATAAACAATATGCATCCTCTTCTACGAAAGGTACAAAGTTAAATTTTTGGTTATATACGGGTTTAGGTTTTATCCATATCCATTTTTAAAATACCCATTTATGACCCATTTGAAATTATCCATTAGTGACCCAATCCATTAGTGACCCATTATCCATTATCCATTTAATCAACCCATTTGCCACCTTTACGGAATCCCAAGCTTTAACATGCCTTATAATAAAAGTAGCTTGATGTGACTTGATGTACTAATTAATGGCTTAATAAATTGACG
>JADPQE010000064.1:0-20001 GCA_016801055.1 Panax notoginseng | reverse complement strand
AATACTTTGCCCCCCTGAAGTTGGTTAAACAAGTCATCAATATTCGGCAATGGATACCGATTCCTGATGGTAGCCCTGTTCAACTCCCTGTAGCACAATCTCATAGACCCATCTTTCTTCTTCACAAATAAGACCGGAGCACCCCACGGCGAAACACTCGGCCGAATTACACCACGATATAACAGTTCTTGCAACTGCTCCTTCAACTCCTGTAATTCCAATGGTGCCATCCGATACGGCGTCTTAGAGATAGGCTCCGCACCAGGAACAAGCTCAATAGCAAACTCCACTTCTCGCTGTGGTTGCAACCCTGACAACTTTTCAGGAAACACATTGGGAAAGTCATGAACAATTGAAACATCTTCAACACGAGACACACCCTTAGAGGTATCTTTCACAAACGCCAAATACCCCTCACAACCCTTTGCCACCAACTTTCCAGCTTTCAAAGCCGAAATTAACTTCACCACCCTACTCGGTTGTGAACCCTGAAACACGAATTCTGGAGACTTCACATCTCCAAATATAACCTTCTTCGCTTGACAATCGATAGTGGCCTGGTGCTTATCCAACCAGTTCATCCCAAGAATGACATCGAAATTGTGCATACTCATTGGAAGAAGATTAGCCCTACGAATCTTATCCGCAAAACTTATCGGATACCCTCGAAACAAATCAAAAATAACAGAAGTCCCCATCGGGGTAGCAATAGATATAACAGAATCTAAAAACTGAGATGACACACCCAGATGCCGAACAAAAGACTGAGCAACAACTGAATTAGTAGAACCCGTATCAAATAAAATAGATGCCTAACGATTGCCAACTAAAAGAGTGCCAGAAACAGTACCTGGTGCACCTGTTGCCTGATTATATGTCAAGGCAAACACTCGACCACCCTGACGCTGACCTCCATTGTCACCATTATCACCACCTCCACCATTTCCACGTGGCCCGGTACAATCTCTAGCCATATGACCCATCTGTCCACACAAGAAGCATGCACCGGTGAGTCTGTGGCACTGCCTCCCCGGATGATTAACCCCACAAATAGCACAAGGAGCTATCGGAATGAGATTTGGGTTACCCCCACCAGCTGGTCCCGGATAACGACCCTGATTCTGCCCCTGCTGACGATTATGCCCCTGCTGACGATTCTGACCATGCCAAGGTAGTTGAAGCTGACGATTTTGCCCTTGCTGAGGCATCTGCTGATAACCCCTGTTCTGATTCTGGCCACGCCACTGCCCCTGCTGGCCACCACGGTTCTTGTTCCACTGGCCACCCTGATTCTTCCCGTGTTGACCCGAAGTTTGACCCTGCTGGTCATCTCTGTCCCTCTTTCGACTCCCTTCCGGTTTAGAAGGCCGAAAGTCCTGTCTCTCCATCTCAATATTCTTGGCAGCATTGGCCACTGCTGACACATCTGCAAATTTGGTGTTAATAAGATGTTGTCGATACCTGTAATGGATCCTCCACTTGAACTTCTCTGCCTGTTCTGCTGCAGTCCCTGCTGAGGTTCCCGCAAATCCTGCCAACCTAGTGAACCTCGTCATGAAGTCCGTGATGGACTCATCATCTTTCTGCTGAATAAACAAATAATCTCTAGCATAGGCCCCTTTATCAGCAGCTGGGAAGTACTGCTGATAAAAGACCTCACAAAACTCTGCCCAGCTGAGTGCCTCAGTATAATTTTCTCCTTTTGCTGTTTTCGTCGCCTTCCATCACCTCTGTGCATCCCCTTCCAGCTTGTAAGCAGGAAGTAACACTCTTTGATTATCCGAGCACCCCAACACATCGAAAATCTTCTCCAGGTGGGCAATCCAATTCTCTGCATCAATTGGAGTCTGTGCTGAACTGAATGATTGTGGTTTCTGCTTCTGAAACCTTTCCAACAATACATACATTGCAGCCCCCTGTTGATCATGACCATCCGCATTCCCTTCCTCAATATTTGCATGCTGACCATTATTTCCCGAATTCTCTTGTTCAGGAATTTCTGGTGGCGGCTGCTGCTGCATTGCCTGTTCAACCTGTGCCACCAACTGAGGTAAAGCTTGGCTCACCGCCTGATTCACCAAGGTAGCCAATTGAGCATTCATCTGATCATTAGGTTGCTCATTGAGCTGACCCTCACCTCTTTCCCTATTGTTATTTCGCCTCCCAACAACTCTAGCGGATCTACGAGCCATCTAAGAAAGAGATAACGATTATAAACAAAGCCGATTAGGGACAAATTCAAATATAACGGATATAATAGCTGAACAGAAAATCAAACGAAACAGAAACCTAACCCTGAAGTCTACCTATAACTCACAGGTCAAACCTAAATAGGTTTTCTACTAGAAAGAACCTAAGCTCTGATACCAACTCTGTAACACCCCTTTTCCGAAATAGAAAGAGAGGTTCTCAAAACATAACAAAACTGATGAATTTAATAGCAAGACTCAAAGCCACAAAAGAATAGTCTTAATAACTGATAAATACAACAAGTCAACCATAATAAATCTCAAACTGTCTCAAACCATAATCTAAAATAATTATTACAATTCCAAGTAAACTGACACATCAAGTCTAAACAGAATATTTCTAAATCATTAGAATGAATGGAGCTCTCATCACACTTGCCCTTGATTCCCATGATTACCTGCCGGAAGAAAAACACAGCATGAGCCAAATGCCCAGTACGGATATAGAATACAAATAATGAACCGAAATAACTAACTCAATTAAATGAAAAGAGACGAAACGAACAAAACTAACACAACAAAATAATAGGCTGAACCAAATGGCTGGGTGTTATTTCATAGCAAGCTCAGAATAAAACAGAAATATACCTTGCCACACAGGCAAGTCAAATAATGCCACATAGGCAAATCAAATAATGCCACACAGGCAAGCCACACACATTGGACCGCGAATCCAATGCATGTAAAATCGGAAGGAGTGTTTGGCACAAACATCACCAATCCGCAGAACAGAAAATTAGGGTCGACCCATACGCCTCCCACAACAGAACACCAAATGACCAACTCCCAACTGAGCACAAAATGGAGACGTCGTGGACTGATCACACCGTCACGGAAGGTGTCATGCCTCGGTGCCAAGAGGACATGTCTGTGGTACCCCCACAGGTGGTTATAGCTCAGGTATACCCTACGGTATTCTAACAAAGATATAATGTCACAACACATGCGACACAATATCAACACAAAGGGGTTCTAACGTGTACATATTAAACTGAAACGAATTATCAAAACAAAATCTCCAAAAATATACGAACATGTACATCACTACAATATCAAAATAAATTTATAGTCATGATACACTAGTCTAAAGAGTACAAATGGGAGTTCTAATATAAACGCCAAAACAAGCTATCAAAATAAATTGACAAAAAATAATTATGAGAGACAATACTAAATTTCAAAACGAATAACGGAACGAACAATTTAAAAACAAATGAGTCTCGCTGAAAGAGTACGGAATCCGTACCTGGATTAAGCAATGCAATACGCAAAATTTAAATAAGATTATGCTAATCTCCTTCAAGTCGATCTAATAAAATAAAATAAAATTTTAGTACAAAATTACTCATTAACAACATAATATTGTTAAATTTATTATCAAGTAAATTTTATAATTTTATCAACGAGGTTAACTAGTTTAAATTAATATACAAAACTATCAATTTGATTCACTAATTCGATTTATACGCTTCATAAATCAAATACATATTAAAATATTAAATCTAAATATATATAGAACTCATTCTGCAACAAACTTGATTCTTGCTATATTACAAAAATTGGTGGTTTTCAATTGCATCACGTAAATTTATTTATTTATTTATTTTATGCCCACAATACAATTTAAAGTAATGTATGTTTATGTTGACTTAACAGATCACTTGAATCTCTTAGCATTCATTTGGAAGCATTACTTTTCTTAAATCAATACATATATACCAACGTCCTGAGCAATCCACTTTGACCCAAATCATATGACATATATAAATATATATTCAAGTTGCTTTACACCGAATTCCATGTATACAGTTAAAACCAATTGCTTTACACCGAATTCCATAAATCACAGTAATAATGAAATTGATTATTCTAACTATTTAATACATACATATAATATTTGTGAACAAATGAAGCTATTACCTAGATTATTCTCCTCTTCTTCGGTGTAGCAGCGGCTGCACCACTTTCTTTTCTTTCAGTCGGTATAAAATATGATGAAGCAATTAGGTTTTGTTTATTTATTTATTAATTATTATATCTTAGTTACTCTCTTAGTTTTAGTAGAATTTATTATTACCCACATAACTTAAGCTAAATTAGTTTTTAAAAGACCAAATTTTAAAATTTTAATTTACCTACACTTATTAATATTTATTAGCCCATATCAAATAAATAACTAGTTTGACCCAAATAAAAGACAAAGTCCAATTAGAAAAATTAAAATATGCATTTAAATGTTATTTATTTATTGATTATTTTACTGGGTATTACATATATACTATTATATTAATACATATGGATTGAACTTAAACACATCACTGATTCCCACCAATTTCAAAAGCAGCCAAACTTCTCATTATTACATATGGATTGAACTTAAACACATCACCGATTCCCACCAATTTCAAAAGCAGCCAAACTTCTCATTATTAATAATACATTTAGTATTGACTTTACACCAATCTAAATAGTATTGACAAAATACATACTGATGTCACACGCATGATACCCTCAGGTGCAGTAATGGTTATAACGAATTTATTAATTATAAAACTTGGTTAATGATATCTTCTACAATTACTATATCTATTCATGAAAACTTTTTGTCATTCTTATATCTATTAGGCTTATACTGTAGGTATTTTATATTATTATAATAGTTTCTAATAAATATGCATCATAGATGGTTATTTTCCATGTTATAGTCACCTGTCAAATATACTTTCTTGTTCGTAACGCCCGAGTACCTCTTATTTGGTTTTTTGTCCACAGCCGCTTTGTCTTTTCTCCTCAATTAGTTCGTATTAGATACAAGAAAGTAATTAGGTTTTACTTATTTATTGATATATGTTATTAATTCTCCTACTATCAATAGGATTTAATATCACACAATTATAAATTAGGTTCAATTAGTTTTAAGGCCCAAATTAAATAATCACGTAATTATTATAGTCCACATTGATTAAATACAATTTTTTATTGACTCAAACAAAAGACAAAATCCAATTAAAATATTTAAAACATAATTTTAAATACCATTTATTTATTATTTAATATTTCTTTTTTTATGGGTATTACATTACCTCCCCCTTAAAAAGGATTCCGTCCCTGGAATCAAAAGAATGGAAAGTACATAATTATCAAAATGATACGGATACTCTGCTCAAATAGACTCCTCCATCTCCCAAGTGGCTTCCCGCTCCGAATGATTTCTCCACAAAATCTTAACAAACGGAATAGTCTTCCTCCTCATAATCCTTTCTTGACAATCCAAAATCGTCTCAACTTGCTCCTTACAAGTAAGATCCTCCCGAATCTTATAGAATGGATATTGCATCACGTGCAACGGATGATAATGATAACTCCTCAACACCGACACATGGAACACATTGTGCACATGAGCTAGCTGTGAAGGCAAAGCTAACCGATATGCAACTTCACAAACCCTCTCCAAAATCTCAAATGGGCCAATATAACGCGGACCAAGTTTTCCTTTCAACCCAAATCGCAAGGAGAAACTTTTAGAAACACATACTCACCAGGTTCAAACTCTAAAGTCCTCCTATGCTTATCAGTATAGCACTTTTATCGTGATCGAGCTGACTTCAATTTCTCCTTATCCACCGCTACCTTCTCTGTAGTGATTTGAACTAACTCAGGCCCTTCTATGGCCCTTTCGCCAACCTCATCCCAACAAGTCGGTGCCCGATTTGGTCAGTCGGTCCACCACTACCCAAATGGCATTATTCTTCCTGAAAGTCTTTGGCAAACCAGTCACAAAATCCATCGTGATATCCTCTCACTTCCACACTGGAATGTCTAACTGTTGTAACAAACCACTAGCTCGATGTTCTATCTTCATTTGTTGACAAGTGAGGCACTTGCCCACATATTCAGCCACGTCTCGCTTCATTCCATTCCACCAAAAATTATTCTTCAAATCCCTATACATCTTCGTAGAACCTGACTGAATAGAAAATGGCGAACTATGAGTCTCAACCAACACAGCCGCCCGAATGATTGGATTTGACGGTACACACAACCGCTCACCCAACCAAATCACACCATGGTCATCAATACGAAACTCGGGCTGCTTGCCTTCCTCCAGATTTTGTGCCATACCCCACAATTCCCCATCTTCCTTTTGAGTTTCTTTGACCCGCGAGGTTAGAGAGGGCTCCACTCTCATACTTGCCAAATGCCCATTCTGAATCTTGCACAAACAACTCCAACTCTAGTCGCTCCATATCTGAAATAAGATGAGGTTGTGTAATTAGGGCTGCTACACTCCCAGAACTCTTTCGGCTAAGAGCATCTGCAACCACATTTGCTTTTCCCCGGGTGATACTGAATTCTAGCATCATAATCTTTTAGAAGCTCCAACCAACGCCTCTGCCTCATGTTGAGCTCCTTTTGAGTGAAGATGTATTTAAGATTTTTGTGATCGGTGAAGATATCACAAGTCTCTCCATACAAATAATGCCTCCAAATCTTTAGAGCAAAGATCACTGCTGCCAACTCCAAATAATGAGTGGTGTAGTTCACCTCGTAAGATTTAAGCTGCTTAGAAGCATAAGCAATTACCTTACCGTGTTGCATCAAAACACACCCCAAACCTTTCTTAGAAGCATCACTATAAATCTGGTAACCTTCTATTCCCGACGACAATGCAAGTATTGGAGCCGTCACAAGCTGTCACCTTAATGCCTTCAGCAGAAATAACGTGGCCCAAAAATTCCACCTGCTCCAACCAAAACTCGCATTTAGAGAATTTAGCATACAACTTTTCTTTCTCCAAAATTCCCAACACTGTGCGAAGATGTTTCTCATGCTCTTCCTTAGATTTGGAGTAAACCAAAATGTCATCAATAAAGACAATAACAAATTGGTCCAAGTACTCCCTGAACACCCGATTCATTAAATCTATAAACACTGCTGGAGCGTTGGTCAAACCGAATGGCATCACCAGAAACTCGTAATGCCCATAACGAGAAAAGTCGTCTTAGGGATATCCTCATCCCTCAACCTCAACTGATGATAACCCGATCTCAAGTCTGTCTTTGAAAAATACTTTGCCCCTTGAAGTTGGTCAAACAAGTCATCAATCCTCGGCAATGGATACCGATTCCTAATGGTAATCTTGTTCAACTCCCTGTAGTCTATGCACAGCCTCAGACCCATCTTTCTTCACAAACAAAACTGGAGCACCCCACGGCGAAGCACTCGGTCGAATCACACCACGATCTAACAGCTCCTGCAACTGCTCCTTTAACTCCTGTAACTCCAATGATGTCATCCGAAATGGCGCCTTAGAGATAGGCTCCGCACTAGGAACAAGTTCAATAGCAAACTCCACTTCCCGCTGCGGTGGCAACCCTGACAACTCCTCAGGAAACACATCGAAAAAGTCACGAACAATTGGAACATCCTCAATACGAGACTCACCCTTAGAGGTATCCTTCACAATTGCCAAATACCCCTCACAACCCTTTGCCACCAACTTTCTAACCTTCAAAGCTGAAATTAACTTCACCACTCTACTCGGTTGTGAACCCTGAAACACGAACTCTGGAGATTTCACATCTTCAAATATAACCTTCTTCGCTTGACAGTCGATAGTGGCCTGATGTTTATCCAACCAGTTCATCCCAAGAATGACATCAAAATCATGCATACTCATCGGAAGAAGATTAGCCCTACGAATCTTTTTCCCAAAACTGATTGCACACCCTTGATACAAATCAGAAATAACAACAGAAGTCCCCATCGGGGTAGCGATAGACATAACAAAATCTAAGGATTGAGATGGCACACCCAGGTGCCGAACAAAAGACTGAGCAACAACGGAATGAGTAGAACCCGTATCAAACAAAATAGAAGCATCACGATTGTCAACTTAAAGAGTGCCAGAAACAGTACCTAGTGTACCTGCCGCCTGGTTATATGTAAGGCAAACACTCGACCACTCTGATGCTGACCTCCATTGTCACCATTATCACCACCTCCACCATTACCACGTGGCCCAGTACAATCTCTAGCCATATGACCCATCTGTCCACACAAGAAGCATGAACCGGTGACTCTATGAAACTGTTTCCCAGGATGATTAGCCCCACAAGTAGCACAAGGAGCTATCGGAATAAGATTTGGGTTACCCCCACCAGTTAGTCCCGAATAACGACCCTGATTTTGCCCCTACTGACGATTCTGTCACTGCTGACGATTCTGCCCTTGCTGAGGCATCTGCTGATAACCTCTGTTTTGATTCTGGCCACGCCACTGCCCCTGTTGACCACCACGGTTCCTGTTCCACTGACCAACCTGATTCTTCCCATGCTGACCCGAAGCTTGACCCTGCTGGTCATCTTTGTCCCTCTTTCGACTCTCCTTCGGTTTAGAAGACCGAAAGTCTTGTCGCTCTATCTCAATATTCTTCGCTGCATTAGCCACTATTGACACCTATGCAAACTTCTTGTTAATAAGATACTGGCGATACCTATAATGAATCCGCCACTTGGACTTCCCCGCTTGTTCAATTGCAGTCCCTGCAGAAGTTCCCGCAAAGCCTGCCAACCTGATAAACCTCATCATGAAATCCGTGATGGATTCATCATCTTTCTGCCGAATAGACAAATATTCTCTGGCATATGCCTCTTTATCCGCAGCTGGGAAATACTGCTGAAAAAAGACCTCACAAAACTCTGCCCAATTAAGTGTCCCATCATATCCATCACCCTTTGTTACTTTCTTCCACCACCTCTGTGCATCCCCTTCTAGCTTGTAAGCTGCAAGCAACACTCTGATTATCCGAGCACCCCAACACGTCAAAAATATTCTCTAGGTGAGCAATCCAATTCTCTGCATCAATTGGAGTCGGAGCTGAACTGAATGACTGTGGTTTCCGCTTCTGAAACCTTTCCAACCATACATACATTGGAACCACCTGTTGATCAAGACCATCTGCATTCCCTTCCTCAACATTTGTATGTTGACCATTATTTCCCGGATTCTCCTGCTCAGGGCGGCTGCTGCATTGCCTGTACAACTTGTGCCACCAACTGAGGTAAAGCCTGATTCACCAAGGTCGCCAATTGAACATTAATCTGATCATTAGGTTGTTCATTGGGCTGACCCTCACCTCTTCCCCTATTGTTAACTCGCCTCCCACCAATTCTAGCGGATCTACGAGCCATCTAAAAAAAAGAGATCACGAATATAACAAAGCAGATTAGAGACAAATTCGAATATAGCTGATATGATAACTGAACAGAAAATCAAATAGAGCAAAAACCTAACCCAGAACCCATAACTCACAGGTTAAACCTAAATATGTTTTCTACAAGAAAAAAACCTAGGCTTTGATACCAACTCTTTACCCTCTCTTTCTATTTAGGAAAGGGGGTATTACAGTTATACTTATAAATTAATGTACTTACATAACCATTGTATGCAAATTACCAATACATATACATATAATTACAAACAATACCATGGTTTCCATGATCCAGAACCTATAATATAACCATATATATATGTACTCGTAACTTTTAAATACCTACTAACACCACATATATATTTGCACCCATTGTGTTCGTCACACACATCCAAATATGTATTTAAAATTTGTCCCTTAGTTGTTTTCATATATCTAGGTTAAATACTGAATACAGTAATACAATGATACAGTAATATAATTACAAATCTGTACGAACTATTGATAAAATCAATAAATACCTATATTTACGTTCTTCTCTCTTTGTAGTTATTTAAATATATTTAGGTCTTTTGCAAAATAAGTTACCAAGTATAAGAGTCCTTTTTGAAATATTAGATTGTTACAAAAATTTAACCGACTTATTCTAATAGGTTTAAGATATGTACTAAATTACTAATTACTTTTCCATCATCTAATTGTATATTTAATTTTTTTAAAAAGCATTCGGATATTACAATTAATGCCCTAAATCTAATACTGGGTCAATCCCCGGTTCACATGACACAGTCAAAGATCAAAATAATAGATATAGTTAAACCCAAAAATTGTGTAAATGAGCAGCAACTCCAGGCGGTTCTTCAAAAGTTAAAGGTTGGTGATCTTTTTTGAAATTAAATTGAGACGGTCAGTCTTATACATACTTGAGGAAGGTAATCAACAAGAAAGAACTCATTTTCATTCTTTTATAACTTTCGAGTTACGAGCCGGGTGAGATGAAGGTCTCATGCACGATTTTTGAATTGAGAAAAGATGCGAGGAATTGTTGGAATTTGAGCCTAAATTAATGTGGGGGTCATTAACTATTTTTAATGATTCCATATATTAATGTGTTCTACTCCATGAGTAGATTAAATTAAGTATTTGAAAGTTCAAATTCATGGAGTATTGAATGAGATATTAACTCTCAAATATCACACTTGAAAATGATAAAAGATAATAAATACATGTGGGAAAAATCAAGTCCCACATAGGCTAGGAATTAAATTCTTAATATGTTTATATACAAGGAAAGCGCTCTTGGGTTTGGGCCTCAAGGGGCACCTCACTTTTGTGGAAGGGAGAGGACCTAGCCAAGGCTAGGTTCGAACCCCCGCACGCCGCCGACCGGCCTGGCCTGGGACGTGGGTCTGGGTCCTGTATATAATTTTTTAGACAATTTATTTAAACTTTTTAAAGGGAGAAGGTTCAAAAATGCCCTTGACTTTTACCCCGATGTCTATCAAGCACGTTATACTTTTTTTGTCCAAAAATACCCTTAACGTTATATTTTTTGGGTCGCCCGTGCCCCTGCCGTTAACAGAAATGTCAAATAGACAAATGGCGATGACGTGGCAGGGGCATGGAGGCTTAAATATAAAACATATTCTAAATAAAACAATATATATCATTTAATCAAAACAAAAATACTAAAATTCAAAATAAAAAAAGCATAACATTTACATCATTTAATCAAAATACTAAAATTCAAATTGTTTTAACTAATCAAATCAACTAATTAAATAAATTAAGTTGTATAACATAATTACATCATTTAATCAAAATACTAAAATTCTAAACATAACATATTTACATCAAATACTAATTAAAAAAATACTAAAATTCTAATTAAAAAAATTAAAATATTAGAAAAAAATCAAATTAAAAAAAATACTAAAATACTAAAATTCAAATTATGTTGTTAATTAATCAAAACAACAAAAATTTAAATTACATCATTAAAATACTAAAATCATAACATTAATTATTTTGTATTATTTTGAATATTAAAATCATAACATTAATATTTTGTACGGCATTTCTGTTAACGTTAATTAAACTAGTATTTCAAAATAGTATTTTAGTAATAACATTAATATCTTAAAATATTATTTTAATATTAATAGAAATATTACAAAAATACTATTATGTTATGATTAATATCATAAAATATTGTTTTAATTAACGTAACTAATATCATAAAATACTATTTTAATTAACGTAACTAAAAATATATAAAACGTTAACATTGATATATTTTGAATATTAAAAAATTACTAAAAAAATAACGTTATTTTAGTAATACCGTTATTTTAATAATATTTTGAATATTTTATATAATCTAAAATAACGTTATTTTGGTAATAACGTTAATATTACAAAATATTACATTAATATTACAAAATATTAATATTACATTGTTTTTTTAGTAATATTCAAAATATTCAACGTTATTACTAAAATAACGTTATTACTAAAATATTTTTTTAATATTCACAATATATTAGCGTTAATATTCAAAGTATTTTAGTAATATACAAAATATTCAGAATATTAACGTTATTTTGAATATACAAAATATTCAAAATATTACTAAAATTGAATATTTTGAATATTAAAAAAATTGATAACGTTATTTAGTAATATTCAAAATATTACAAAATATTAATGTTATGATTTTAGTATTTTAATGATGTAATTTGAATTTTTGTTGTTTTGATTAATTAACCACATAATTTGAATCTTAGTATTTTTTTAATTTGATTTTTTTCTTATATTTTAGTATTTTTTTAATTAGTATTTTAGTATTTTTTTTAATTAGTATTTGATGTAAATATGTTATGTTTAGAATTTTAGTATTTTGATTAAATGATGTAAATATGTTATACAACTTATTTTATTTAATTAGTTGTTTTGATTAGTTAACAAAATAATTTGAATTTTAGTATTTTGATTAAATGATGTAAATATGTTATGCTTTTTTTATTTTGAATTTTAGTATTTTTTTGTTTTGATTAAATGATTTATATTGTTTTATTTAGAATATGTTTTATATTTAAACCTCCATGCCCCTGCCACGTCATCGTCGTTTGTCTATTTGGCATTTCTGTTAACGGCAGGGACACGGGCGATCCAAAAAATGTAACGTTAATGGTATTTTTGGACAAAAAAAGTATATGGTGCTCGGTAGACATCGGGGTAAAAGTCGGACATTTTTGAACCTTCTCCCATTTTTTAAATAAAATTTATTTAAATTTTATTTATTTAATTCTATTACCAAAAATCAAAACTGTGTCGTTTTGAGAATTATCAAAACTGTGTCGTTTTGAGAATTATCAAAACTGTGTCGTTTTGAGAAGTATTTATTATATTATCAAAACTGTGTCGTTTTGAGAAACGGTATCTGTTGAAAGGGTACAAGTCTGAATTGGCGGCCCAAAACTACGTCGTTTTGTCGCGCCTCTTCTACTAAGCCTAAAACTACGTAGTTTTAGTTCTGTTAATGCTAAAACTACGTCGTTTTGTGGGTCCAAATAGTTGCGCCTATTCTGTAAATGATCAAAACTACGTCGTTTTGACCAAAAGTTGCCATACATGCCCTTTCAGTAGTATCCCATGCCTTTTCAAGGGTTAGGTACCCATCCGAAGGGTCATCAACCCCTCCTATAAATAGATAGGAGGGGGCAGCCTTCAAATTCATTCATTCGTTCAAGCATTTAAGCATATAAAGCATTCAAGTCTTTATTTCTTCATTAGTTTCTTTAAGTTTACTTTAAGAGAGAGTCAGAGCATTTCTTTTGGTTCGTAGAATATACTTTTGTAGTGCTGCAAAAGTATACGGTGTCATTATATCCTGAGAGACAAGTGCTATCAACTCTAAGCACCATACGGAGCGTATAATTGTCTTAAGGACATAGTACTAAGTATTAGCCTTGACAAATCAGTTACTGAGAGATAAGCTTATATAAATATATATATAATTTCCTTTAAGTTTCATAACAGGAATCTCGATCTAGTTGCAAATATTTAGTTACTTCGAATGCAGCTACTTCAGCTTCATCATTCGAATCTTCGGATATTATTTACATTGAAAATAATGTTTTGGAAATATTTAATGTAGGACAAGGATGGATAAAAGAATAAAGGCGATTAAAAGGAGATAAAAGGCTAAAAGCCACAAAGCACAAGGCTTAATTCAATAATATCAATCATTCAATAATTAATAATAATGACGGATTACAACTGTTTATATAGGAATAGGAAAAACCCTAATACATGGAGCTAAGTAAAATATTAAGTAACCTAATTAAATAAAGAAATAAAATTCTAGTAATTATCTACTACTTTAAATAATTAATATTCTAGAGTATTCTACTAACATAATTAAATTATCGTAATATTATCTACTAAATAAACTAATTACATTGAAATCATCCATAAATAATAATATATAATAATAACCTAATATTATTAAATATATTTTGCTTCCATCCACATTATTCTCCTCTCCTTTGAAAAAAATTCGTACTCGAGTTTTGAAGTATAGAAGAATCCATATTCCACGAACCATACTCCAAACATGCAACAAAATTTGATCCTCCTTGAAACCATATTGACAAGTATAAAACAATAAGGAGTGAACATCCTTGTATTGCATCTTGTTGGAGCTCTCGTTGATAACGAAATCGATGACTTGATCGTTGGTTTCCTCATATAGATTATAAAGTTGCTTTGAGATTGCATCATCGACTTTCTGCTGGCTCTCACTCGTTGTATCCTCAACCCCAACTTTATCTTCATATGACTTGTCATCGGCTCTTTCACTGCATCTTGTTGAACTTCCTTCTTAGGTTTGAATGGAATCAATTTGATAGTACAATGGTCATGTTTAGAAGAGTATATATCACCCTCTACATGATCCACATCTAAGCATTTAATCCAATCTTGACCCAATAAAATATGTGCAACATTCATGGGTATAACATCGCACCATACTAAATCAGAATATATGTGCATCTAGATGGAGACTACACATCTTTCTGTAACATGAAAAGAAGTATTACCTACCCAAGGAATAGTGTAAGGTCTCGGATGCGGTTCAGCAACAAGGTTTAATTTTTCTATTGCACGTGGAGACACAATATTGACTGCACATTCTTCTTCGATAATAATTTTACGCTGTTTTCCCCCACAACGAAGAAAAGTATGAAAAGTAGCGTCACGCTTTGAAGAATCCTTTGTGCGAAGTTTTGGGATATCCAATTCCATGAAGAAATTTAATTGAGGGCTGATTTGAACTTGGCAGAAACTTCAGGGGCTGAACTCAAAATTCAGAAATTTTGGGGTCTGAACTGAAAATTTCAGAAACTTTGGGGGCTTAATTGAAGATTTCAGAAACTTTGGGGTACACTGTAATTTTATCACAAATGAACAGCAACACTGAACTGTAGTATATTTTTTTTTCTTTTTTGATAATAAAATTGGAATAAATTTGAGACTACGTTGTCATTTCGGATGTTGTGTCGTCTCTCTAGGAAACTTCGGCGATTGATGGACGTCAGAAATAATAGGGTAGGAAGAAATTGGGTGAAATCAAAATATATAAGAAACTTGGCTCTTGATACCATTATGATGTTGGACAAGGATGGATGAAAGAATAAAGGAGATTAAAAGGAGATAAAAGGCTAAAAGGCACAAAGCACAAGACTTAATTCAATAATATCAATCATTCAATAGTTAATAATAAAGATGGATTGTAACTGTTTATATAGGAATAGGAAAAACCCTAATACTTAAAAGGCTAAGTAAAATATTAGGTAACCTAAATAAATAAGGTAATAAAATCCAAGTAATTATCTACTACCTTAAATAATTAATATTCTACAGTATTCTACTAGTATAATTAAATATATTGTAATATTATCTACTACATAAATTAATTATATTGAAATCATCCATAAATAATAAAATATAATAATAACCCAATAATATTAAATATATTTTGCTCCCATCCCTATCAATATTGATTTAAGCTTCAGGATCAAAAGCATAGTTGTTAAAGGTGCGCGCACTTTTGGGCCTCGCTTTGCCCAAGGCGAGACGCCTTCAGTGAGGTGTTGCCGAGGCGCATGAGGCACTTGCCTCTTTGAAAATTCACCACAATTAATCACAATTGTTCAATTTTGTAATCTTTTATGATTTGAGACATTCATACCCACTTTGAACTTGACAAAAACAAATGAAAAGACAGATTTCCATAATGGGCTGATTATTAGCCTGAACTACTAATGTATCTATTAGAATATATTATTATTATTATTATTACTTGGTCACTATGTTTGGTGCCCATACATACTTGACCACTACTCAAGTAGTAGTTTATATATAAGGCTTTAGTACTCTTTGTAATAATATAACAACAATATTTAATACATATATTTAATCTCTAACATGGTATCATATCTAATTTGATCTTGGGTGACCAACTAGAAATCTTACTTCTACTGCCGGCAGCACATTGCTGGCGGCGGGTATCTTTTTTTCTTGTTGGTTTTTATTTCCCTGTTATTTTTAAGAAAAAACAAAATAAAAATCCATGATCGTTTGTTTTTGTGGTGAAACAAAAATGGTTTGTCCATAGTAGTTATTTACTTATTTTTTTGGTTGAATATGCATGTAAATGGATGGTTGATTGGAAAGTAAGGATTACATGGGGCCGAGATTTCAAGAAAGAATGTCGTTCAATTTTGTGGGAGGCTAGAGAGTCTTCCGTTATTTTAGGAAGGCAAGGAGTCCTTTATTGTTGTTTTTGAAGGATAGAGTTTTTCACATTTGTTATGGGAGACGAGTATTCTCTGTTATTGCCGGTGTTATTTCCGGCGCATGATATTTTTGGAAAGTGAATGTGTGAAGTTATATACCGAGGGTGAGAAATCTGACTTTGGATGTTAAAACAATCAATCTTTTTTCCATGCAAATTGAAGAGGGCTTCAATATTCGTAGTTGGTTTGAGTCTTTTTTTTTAAGGTTATGTAGTTATAAGTCGTGATATAAGATTTTCAACTTGAGAGGGAGTATTAGAGTATATTATTATTAGGTAAAGAGTCATTCGTAGTTGTTTTTGAGGCTTCTATTTTGTTATGTAGCAAGTTATAAGTCGTGATATAAGACTTCCAACTTAAGGGAGAGTACAAGAGTATATTATTATTATTACTTGGTCATTAAATATGCTTGTGGCCGCACATACCTGGCCACTACTTAACTAATAGCCTATATATAAGGCTTTAGTACTCTTTGTAATAATATAAGAACGATACTCTAACAATATCCATGAAGTTTGATGGATGATAACAATTTTTTCAATTATTTTATCTTTTGTTTGTTGGGAAGTTTCTTGATGGCTTCCATTTAGTCCAAAGTCCAAACAACACATGAACCATAGTCTAAAATTTAATCAAATATGTAGTTAATAACTATAGTTCATAATTATTTTCTTTAAATTATAATTTATAATATGAAACTATACTTATATTCAGGCTTTGATAAGATTATTATTAGTTACATTTGTCAAGTTTTCATTTTGTGTAATTTAATTGATTATATTATTCGTTATTATTAATTGAATTATTTTTATTGAACTATCTACTTGATGAAGTGACAATACTTTTTAGTTGATGAATACTTTTTTTAAAGTGTTGCTACGGTGACAAAAAAAGCTTACAAAAATTAGTTTACAAAATGATGTGACAGAGTGTAATTAGTGGATGATTCACCTTACATGGGTGGGTCTAGTGATAAGTAACCAACCACAACCAGCCACATCGTTTTTTAAACAACTTTTTGTCATCAAAGTACTATTGCTTTTTTATGTATTTATAAATTGTCATTGTTTAGGAGCTTATATAATAAATTTAGATATGGCTATGCATATTTGTGTATTTTTTAAGTATGTGTGCCTCACTTTGATAAGGCGCACGTCTTGCTTTGCGCCTAGGCCCTAGGGAGATCTTTGCGCCTCGTGCCATTAATAACACTGATCGGAAGCTCAACTTTAGAAATTTCTTTACTGCTTTCCCCATGAAGCCTATGTAAAGGTGCTCCAGTCCATTCCAAATGTGCCAGATCCTGTACCCGATATTATATCTGTTCAAGCTGCATGATAGCATTGACCTGAATCAGTTGACTAATATTTTGAAATAAGCAGAAATAGTTGTTAACACATCTAGGGTGATACAGATATGAAATATCTTCCCTAAAATAGTTTTTGTGGATTAAAATTTAGAGGTATTGTCTTGGGGTGCATTTGAAATTTTATATCATATGGCTTTTCTCTTACGTTCCAGCCTTTAGCTCCCCCTTCCTTAAAAATATGTGCTTTGATGTGTGCTTTCGTATATGGTATTCCTGAAGGGAGTGGGTTAGCCAAAATATTTAATGAATCTTGATTTGATTATAAGACAAAATTTTGTTTACATATGATGCACAAGAAAGAGTGCAGATTGGTCCATCCTGTCACATTTAAGTCTATTTTCAGAAAGGAGATTCTTATTTTAGGATGCACAATAAAGGAATATGAAACTCTCAAATGAGATGGAGTATGTGGTATATGATTATTCACAAACTAGGTACTGATCACCTCGGTAACTACTTTAGACTGTTCAATTAGGCATTATTTCTTGCTATTTTGTTAAAATTATCTGGCCTAGCTTACATTCCCTATACTTGTTCTTTTTCTTTTGATAGTCTAGAACTTGGTATATAAAGTGTTGTAATCCTATTATTTGAGTTTTAGTAGGTTGTGAAGAATAACTTTGCCTCATTAGTCATTACAATGTAAAAGTGGTATTATGTCACTCAATAAAACACAGACACAGATATTTGCTGTAGTTTTGACTAGAAGCACTTTTGGCAGGTATGTTGATCGAATTGCCAATGCAAAATGGGAAGTTAAAGAGATTGGTTTAGAGCATAATGGGTACATTTTCTTTGTAGTTTCTTCTTTTTCTGAGACTTCATTATATATCTTTTGCTAGTGATGGTTCATATATTACACTTGACAAAATTGTTTACTTCTCATTTAGAAATGCTCTTCTGGTTGTTGTCATGATGATTTCCATGTTGTCTTAAATGAGGTGTCTTTATCTGATTTCTTCAAAGATAGGAAGATTTGATAAATTATTTTGCATTAACTGCATAATTTTGAAATCTTTGTGTTGGATTCTAGCTATCTAATCATATCGCATTTTATCAGTATTAGCCTAATTTCTATGGAATGCTAAAAATTGGCTTATGCCTACTCAGTGAACACTTGAACATCCGTTTCAGTTCTATTTAGATATTTATCAATTCATATTTTTTTTCTATGGTATGTAATAATCTTTAAAAAAGTAGAACACTTGTGAAACAGTGACACTAGCACTTGCAGATAGGCATCCATGAGCTTACATATTGCATACATTTTTTTTTTCCATTTTGTAATAATGTTTGACACTCTAGATCAGTGTTGTACTAAATGGTTTGTTACATATGAACTTTATTTAGATGCAACTGAAGTTAATTGCCAGTTAGCCACCGAGTGGACAATACATAGTTTGCTAACAGCTGTTTAAATATGGAAATGAAAGAAGAGATGAGGTAAAAAAAATGTGTTGTATTATTAACAATTGAGATGGCCAGTGAGTAGAAAGTAAAAGGTATAAACTGAAGTGAAAAAATATTTGACGCTATTATATGCCTCAAATGTTCAAGTGCGTCTCTGCAACACTTGTAAGTTTAACTTGACCTTGACTTTTGAGGGCATGCTTGCTGAGTTTTAATTAAGAAGTCATTTATTTGAGACAGTAGTGACGGCTGGGCAGATGAGTATTGTCACGGTCATCTCATCTCATGAAGCTATATGCTTGAATAATCATATCATGTCCCATAATTATTATTGATGTTCCTTTCTGGTTTGCTTGACATCCACAAAAAATGGTTATTCTTGAGATGTTACTTGCTTCATCTGTTATGTTGGTTTTCTCTGCTTGTTTCGCCAATGCTTTCTCTCAACTTTCTAAAATAATTAAAGATGTAATGTCAATCTATTTTACATGAACTTTTCTAAATGGGTGAAGTACTTGTGTCAGACGCTTGACACCCAAAAATGGGTGCGCAAGCGTGGCGTCCGTGTCTGATAAGCTATATAATCGATAAGAAGAATGAAAATGAGAAGAAAAAGATGAGGGAAAGAAGAAACAAAACCTCTGTGGAGGATGAAGAATAAAAATGTTTGATCTTGTTTGGATGTCTTCATGTTCGTGTAGCTGTGAGGTTATGCTTAAGGAAGACAATGTTGTTGCACAAGTTGTCAAACTTTTTATTGAAACATTTTGTTTACGCACCCAAATCCAAACATTAGAAACTTTTCAACTGTTTGAAGAAACTGATTTTACCAAATCCTAGACACATACCTGTACCTGACACGCACCCGAGTCTATGTAACATAGATGTCAATTAGAAAAT
>JADPQE010000047.1:22500-66910 GCA_016801055.1 Panax notoginseng | reverse complement strand
GCGGATTTATCTGCCATGTCTGCTTGTTCTTTTGCATGCTTACCATCATCCATATGGTCTGATTGATGGCTATATGTCAAAAATATACTATACTTACGAAGGTTCTCTACCTTCGTAAGGATAGGTGGTGGAGGTCTTAGGGTCCTTGCCAAACTCAGTCATACAAGATCTCGTCACTTTGACTGGGTTCTTGCTATGTACACCAAGCCTCGGGGTCACAATGACTATCCATTAGAATTGCCTGATGAATTATTTCCAACAGAAAGAGTCCGGGACTTCAAAGAGTGGTCTTTGCTCAGGAACTGGATGAAGGATTGGCTTCGGTACGTCCATGGTACTGGAGTGCCGCGAATTCACCTCCTCTTTCCTTAACTTACTTCTTTTCTGCATCAGTCTATGAGAAATGTTGGAGGAGAAGACGCGAATCGAGTGAGCTCATTCGCTTTGGTCTTCTCTGGAAGATCTATGATTTGGTAGCAGAGAAGGGTGTAAGCTTGGAGCCCGCCATGTCTTCAAGAAGACCTCTCTGGATTTCGGGGATGGTTACTAGGAGGAGTCTGACACATGGATTTCTTAGTCGAGCCTGATGGTGTAACCAAGGGATCATCATAATACTTTAGGCGCATCTGGGGAAGGACTAGCCTTTGAATGCGCAATTCATAAACGATACCGAATTCACTGATAAAGAGACGAAACTCACAACTGCCGTAATGAACCTAAACTAAAGACGGAAAGAGTCACTCACTGAATACCTATTTCTTAAAGAAGACTGAGTTAGTCCTAAAGCCGAAAGACGGAGGCTGAAGCAACTAAGTGTAAAGAGGACGAAAGCCAAAGGCAAAGAAAGAAGAAGACTAACTAGATATGTCTAGCTGTCAGACCTAAGGCCGAAGCAAGGATAGCTGCTAAAGAAAGAGAAAATAAACTAGAGACATAAAGAATAAGACTGCTAATAAGGAAAGGAAGATTCGATAAAAACAGGAAGGGAAAGGCAGCTAAGCCACTAGTACGAAGGAGCAAGCGGAGGCCTCCGTTCTATCCACTAACCATGGTTAAAAGGATGGGTGGAATGGCGCGTCGCTGTAGGAACCGGTCGGATTCGAACCGACGAATAGAAGTTTTGCAGACTCATGCCTTAGCCACTTGGCTACGCTTCCCTATCAATTCCACGTCTTTCTCCCTCTTGTCCGACTTTGCTTCACAGGACGAGACCAGGAAGAACGGATGCCGGAATGCTTTGGGAGGAAGGGCTCAACATAGGTGGAAATGATCTGGAATTCATTTCAAATTCCGTATATCAACTAATGGAACAACCTGGGGACTCTGAAAGCGCTGTCAGGCTAGCAAGGTACTCAGATAGAGGGAAGAAGATGAAGGGGAAGCTTGACTGAGCTAAGAAGTCAAGGAAGAGGAAGAAAGGAGACAGATCTTCTATTAAACTTAACAGAAAGCTAAGAATGCCAAATCCGTCAATCCCATAACTTTTCTTTCTTGCATTACGTCATTCACGTCTAGCTCACCCAATCACGCCCTACCCGCCTGAGAGGGAAATGCCTTTCAAGTGCCTATTCATTCTTCTTCTTCATACCCTTACTTCAGTTTGAGTTGATGAGTTGACCATTACTCTACCCCGCTCGACCAAATAGAATATATAGGATCGGAAAGTCGCAATCAATGAATCAACCAGTTCATCGATTTCAGTCTTTCAGTCTGAGTTCAGTTCCGGGCTACTGTAGCTAATCCTCTTTCTACTGTTGCTAGTTCTTGCTAGTCGGAAGTTCTAGCAGCTAGTAGAGGAAAGGAATCTAAAAGATCCTCCGCAAAGAAGAGCTAACTTCTAACTCCCAGCTACCGAAGGAAGAAGGGATTTCTAGAGGAAGGGGAAGAGTTCGTACAGGCTCGGAATTCTATTCATAGGAAGAAGTAGGTAATGCAATTAAAGGAAAGCTATATGGAATGGCCCTTTCTCTTCTTTCCTTCTCGTATAGCTGGAAAACTTAGTCTTTTCTAAAGGCTTTCCCCGCAGGAGATGAGATTTTATAAGATCGGATTTCCTTTCCTCAGGAACTACTAGAAGTAGAGGAACTGGAACAAGAAGAACAACTAATTTCATTACCTTTCCCGAAGAAAGAATAAAAAGAAAATGGCACATCTTCCTTAATAGAATAGGAAAGAAAGCAATAAACTAGATGCATCTAATGGGATGCACGCAGAGAGGAGACTGTGGGACTGTCTCCAAAGAGCTGGTTGTGAATAGGAATTCATTATTGTGAGTAAGACTCCCTTCCTCGATTCCTCCTTCTCCCGGTTTCACTCCCTTGAACAGGAACTATAGAACAGAACTCAGAAGAAAGGAACTCCAGCAAGAAGAACTCATAGCTATCGGAACTCTAAAACAACTTTAAGCGAACAAGAGCAATTTAATTACATTGCCTTAACTTACTAACTAGACTGGCTCTTCCTCTGACATGGAATCTACTTTTTTTTTAAGAAAATAAGAGTTAATTGCTTCGCACCTTGCTCTTCGCTACGCACCTAGTCTTATCGCTTTAGAGGTAGGACTATTGG
This sequence comes from Panax notoginseng, assembly GCA_016801055.1. Classification (NCBI taxonomy): domain Eukaryota; kingdom Viridiplantae; phylum Streptophyta; class Magnoliopsida; order Apiales; family Araliaceae; genus Panax; species Panax notoginseng. The sequence goes on along the minus strand of JADPQE010000047.1, from coordinate 64,342 downwards.
GTGAGTCCTCCGGATCTGTCCCTCGAACTCAGAACTCTGGAACTACTAACAAGAGGCAGCACTATAAGAAGACTAACTCAACAGCTACAGGAACCCTAGAAAGAACTCTATAGCACTGTAAGTCAACACAAGAGTAGCTCGTCCCCAGGAAATGAGGGTAGAGCTCTTTCATTGCCTCGCTACTTTTTATACAACCTCGCCCTTCAAAGCTATCGGGAATTCATTCTAGCAATTAACATTGCCTTGAACCGAAATCCGAGACTCTTGAATCAGCTGCTTTCTCATCTGCTCTTTCATTCCCAGGTTTAACTCTCTTTCACCTTCACTCATAATCCAACTCTGAACTTCTCTTCAAAGCTTGCTTGTTCCCAGGGAATGAAGGAAGAGGCAATGAAATTCATTCTCTTTGGCTGAAGTAAATCTTCATCAAGACAGCTGACCGAGTCGAAACCTACTGCTCAAGTCTGACGAATGCCGTTCATGAGCTGGTAAAGTCGAGATCAATCAACTGGGATCGGATCGCCACACCCTGGTAAAAAAGAAAAGAGTCGCTTTCCTGTTATTTAGAAAATGAACACCTTCCCCATCTCTATTTGAGACAGATAGAGTTTTCACACAAACGCCTTGACTCGCCTATCCGAATCCGAATAAGGAAGAGACAGGTACAATATACGGAATAAACTGGTACAACGAGTCCAGCTGAACCACCCAGATCAGCTTCTTTCATCAAGCAACACAACACAGCCGGGACTAACCCGAGCCCGAGTTCGTATTGGTCAATTTCGGGTCAGCAAAGTGAGCATCCGACGTTCTACTTGCATATAGAAGTCGATCGGACATTCATATCACTATGGTTAGCTCCGACTCCTTCTTCACTTTACCCCTTTTACGAGGCCTTTTTAAAAGCCGCTTGGCAAAGAAAATAAGGTCAGAGCGGTTTCGAAGCGAGATTGTCGTTTATTTACTCTGACTCCGCTTCCGAATCAACTAAACAAAAAGCTTCTACCACGAGATTTCATGCAGCAGAAGCAACCTTCAAACCTTAACTAACTTAAGCAGCACACCCGTGTCCATGAGAAAAACAGTAAGAAAGAGAGCGGATCACTTCCCCAAGAATCATGGGCACTACAGAACAGCCGGTACCCATCTGCTCCATTAGAGTACTGATGTGGCCGTCTATCAAGCCAGGCTCTCCAGGAAAGACGACAGTCCCATAAATGGCAAGGGCAAGAGCTTGTAATCGATGACGAGCCCAAAGTTTCCCGTCAACAAAATATTCTTGGTACGCTTTAGGACGGGAATCAGAGGCAAAGTGCCTAAGTAAGAAGTCCAACGAACATTTCACAGTGGTATCGTCATTTCCTGAGGATAATTCAAGCTTAGAACGGCGAATTCCAAGCACATCACTCAAGCCCCTCTTTTTTTTTTTTTGGGTAACTCCTGGATCTAATTCTCTAAGGCGAAGCTCAATCAAGAATTATTAGATTAGAATAGCTAGATTGCTAAGTTGCTATTTTATAAAACAACAACGAAGGAACTCCGCTCGGAAACCAACTTGATCGATTCAATTCAGTGCTTGGATTAGGTCCGGGTAGAGAACAGGTAAGGGCGGTAGGCTTTTCACTTTAGCCGTTGTTATTCAAGGCCTTACTCGTTTAAAGCTTTTTTTCTCCCCTCTTTCTTTCTAGTTAGGGAGGCCGTAGATGAAAGCCTCTTCAGTAAACTCTTTCTGGCGAAAACTTCAATCTTGAAGCATGGGCGGTGGTCGGATGAATAGAATGTCCAAGTAAGGAGAACTAGCCAAGCTTCTTCACAAGCGAAGGAATTGCAGCCTAACCATCTGTGAGATCGGAGACTTCGAGAGGCTCCCCAGTCCTCTTTAACGCCACTCTTTCCGAGTCTCGTTTGATGAAATGAAGCTTACGATTTTGTTAGTGAGAAGCTCAGTTCCGCTTTAAGCCCGACAAGCGGGCAAGAGAACTAGGGTTGGTGTGGCTAGCCTTAAAGCAGGCCGCAGGCAACCAAGAGAGGTAGGCGCGGAAGGAAGTGCTTCCAGTCGATTGAAGCTGAAAAGACTCCCCTCACTAGAAGACATTCCCCTCGGCCCGGCATTCAGTTTCTGAGGAAGGGGATAGGGATACGGATTTGGGTGCCTCAGTGGATTCAGATCCTTGATTACGCAGATTCGTATGCCTATTTTGTTGATTACGATGCAGAGGGATCGATCGCACTTCTTCTATTCAAGATTCTTTATCTGGAACTGGTTATTTCCTTTTATGCGGTTCGGGAGGGCTTTCAGGGACTGGCTCTTCCTGGAAAAAGTGAAGTCAATCCCTCGGAGTTGCAAGCAGCATAAGAAGGGGTTGCTTCCCCTATTCTTCTTTCTTGTTATGGATAGAGGTTAGCTTTGCCAGCTGTAACCGATGCCACAAAGGTTGAAAACGGAGATTCCTTGATGCCGTTCGCTTGACGTGAGGTCATTCCTTTCAACTAGCCTATACCCGGAGCAAATGGTGCCTAGCCTTTCGAAAGGAAGCCTGTCTGTCTGTACACACCTTATGACTCGAGTGTACCAAAAGAGATCGGATCCCGATTCAAGACTTCCGAGATTTCGGGGTTGTTCTTCGCTGAGAGCTTCTTCACTCAATTACCAAGATGAAATCTACTTTCTTTTTCCGCTCGCTGCCCGATGCGTTCTTTATTAAAGCCCTGCTATACGTGCAAGGATAGGTGGAAGGCACATGCTTCTCTTTACGACGTAAAGGAAAGACCTCTTTTAGAATTCTATACTAGTTCCTATGGCGTAAAGGAAAAGAGTTTCATTTAGGCTATTACATCTATGGGTCAACGAGTTTCTGGAGTCTCTTAAAGAGGGGATCGAAGCAAGGTCCAATCCCATTATTCTAAATTATTATAATACGATCATCTCACAGATGAAGAAGTGAGCAAGCCTTTCTCCAATGGATTCTAACAGCGCAGACTAGGCATCTTTATCTGATTTCAATTTCAATATTAGTAAAGCCCCTTGTTTCAAGGCTAGGGCTTCCCCAGGAACATGGTTTAATTGCTATTTTAATTTAGCAGCATTGGCCGCAGAATCCAATATTGACGGTGACTGACCACTAGATCTGTCGATCGATACCTTGGTCTTCCTGCAGTGCTATAGGCTTTTGACTCTCTCTCTCTATGGGCTTCGGGCTAACGCCCTAGATCCTCCACTAAATCCTCCAACGGTGAGACTGAGTGTATTACTTTCTCTTAAGACTACAGAGGTACGTAAAGTAGAGGTCCCTCAATTCAACTTTCTCTGAATACTTTTCTGGGTGACCAAGACATAGACTAAGATTCCTTTGTATCCGGGCGCTTACCTCGCTTGTTAGGGATCGATGCTTCGCCTCATCCGTGCTCATTGGAAACCTTGACTCTTCAATAGATTCATCTTAACTTAAGAAAAGTGGTACTTTCTGTTTGCCTTCCCGTCTTTTCTCAGCGGATCAGCCACATACTCCGAAGTCACGTTAGTGACGGGAACGTAGCTATCTTTTGGTCAGGTTTTCTTAGGGTTGGTTCCTCTACTAGAATAGGTTCCGAACGCCTCACTTCTCTGACTTTCGGTGCTTCTCTTCAATCATAAGATGGTCACCCGCCCTAAGCAACATCGGTTCACCATAGATATCTCGAGAACTTCTCTTCTTGACTAGGATAGCGCTCTTCCTTCTCAAAGATTTGCCTTTTCTTCACTTCTCCCAGCGCTGCTCAAGAAGCATTCTGGTATCTACTACTCCGGTACCTACTATTCTTTCCGAACCTGGGGCTTCGCTTGCTCGCCCACTTATCCATGCGTTCTTTGGTAGGCAGCACAGCATCTTTTGGTTTTCCACTTCCAAGAAAGACTTGAGTGAATTAACCATTCGCTTACTCTTGTAGACCGCTCTCCTCGCTTTTTTTGTTATTAGAAATCTGGTAGCCGGATCTTGATAATTCGAATGGGCACTTCCTTCCTTTGGTGATGAAGTTGGGCCGTCTTTATTATGTCAATTCTGGGTCAACCATATTCCCCTCCTCGTCCTAGTCCTATTAGTCTCCGTTCACAACAGTGAAACAAAGCCCTTTCCGTTCACGGTTAAACTCCCTTTCTGCCGGTCTAGCAGCTGTTCTCTTGTCCGATTCTGATCCAGAAATCTCTGCCACTGCCAAGTTCATATCCCATCGATCGGAACTGGCAACTGATCCGCCTCCAACTCTGCTTGACGTATTGCTGTAAGCCAACTTCTTTAGTCGATATCTGGTTCCGACCTTGACTGCTTTACTTATTACCCCGGGTTCACTCCAAGACGTCTTTTCTTTGTTGAGCTAGGAACCTACTTTCCGGCTTTCCTTGCAAATCTGGTTCCTCAACTTCTGAGCTTAGTCTCGCCAATGCCCCCTCTCCTTGCTTGGGTGACACATCATGAGATGTACTTTTTATCTTCCAGCTCTGAACCCTGGCATCTAACTAGCAGCCATCTTAGGAGCAATCATTAAAGGCGAGGGAGGCGTCTAATTCTTTTGATTCTCTGGATGCAGCCTATGTCTATTATTCATCCCGGTCTTTGACTTCTTCCAGCCCAAGCCCTAAGTATAAACTAACGGATCTATCCCTCTAGCATATTAGCTAGAGAACGACATTGGCTATACTCTAAAGGGGGCATGGGGGAGTACTTCCGCCACCCCTACGCTACAATGAGTTAGGTTAGCCCGAGGCTAGGAATGAATTCTAAAATTAGCCCAAGCTACTTCTTTCATTACACCCGGCTCAATTTATTTGTACCAGAAGGCCATTTCACTTGATGAATCAGAAGCTGGATTGGTAAATGAATTCCCTGGCCTTGAAAGAAGTTAGCCTGAACCGGGAAAAGAGATCTTTGGAGAAAGTTTCCTTAGTAAAAACTCCTTACCCAAGCCCATTCTGCTGAAGGGAAAGAGAAAAGCTATTCTTATTCCTATGTGGCCGACCCATAACGCCAAAAAAGGGCCTTGCCCCTTATGTCCCTTATTCCAGAAAGTTACCCAATAAGTAAGGAAGCTAAGCTGTTTAAGTAAGAGTTACCACCCCCCTATCCTGGTCGACTTAAAGCACATACATATGTATGCTATAGTGGAGCTCCCACTAAGATATGTCACGCTCTTACACCATACGAATCCTGATCAAGTCGCTTTCTACAGCGCTTGCTCTTACTTTCTCAAACATGACTCTCATTCTCATATCCGGCTCTATATTCATGGAGGTGTGGATATAGTCCATGTTCGACTGAACAACCAGTCTTATCTTAGCTCTGCTAAGGCGACATCTGAATCACTACTGATTAACCCCTGCTCGCTATCTCAGCGCCAGGGCGATCGGAGTTCCCGCGCTTCAAGTTTCTTTCATACGGACATACATCAAGCTCTTCTTTGTGAAGACCATCGGGGATGACTAGCCTTCATTGCCTAGCAGCTCATCTCCAGCTCCGCTCTCTCCTTGTGCTTTGATGCGTATCTCAGGTAGAAAGAAATAAGAGAAGTTGAGAGATTCACCCGCAGGGACGCGCTCCGGTCTCAACATGCTAGGCCGAGGAAGTGTCCTATTTCCAACATCCCCCTACCATCACTACAATTAATTCTATTAATGCTATCTGGCTTTGTGAGGAAGCTCCACCGAAAGAAGAAGAGGAAATGCCGCAACCTCGGAATATGCTAAATTACAGCTGCTGAATTATGGTCCATGTACCATGGCTTGATGATAGCATGGATGGAGGGCCATAGGAAGGTGGCTGTCACAGTGGACTCCTCTGCGGTGCTTACCTTAGTTTCGCGGGAACCAGAAAGGACTAACCCCCCTTTCTACATCCACTCGAACGGAAGCTTGGTAAACTTTTGTTAAGTTAAAGCTAAAACAAGATATAGAATAGAATCTCACGGTTCTAGAACAGAAGCGGCTTACCTCTCCTGGCCGGGCAATACGGCTTTTTGGCCTATTCTTTCTGGCTTCGTAATGACGAGTATACAAACTCATACCATGGTCTAAAACCATAATTTCTATACTGTGTCGAATGCACCGGTCCCTCTAACGAATTTCCATCTGCATCGGCAGACGCCTAACCAAGAGATTCCGTTTATCCCCGAAGCCGATTGTTCCGAACGAAGCTACATTTCTATTCTATCCAAAAGAACATAAACAGACGCAGGCACATTCGCAGAAAGAAGAGATCGGGATCCCAGTCGAATCTGGGGAATCCCCTTTCTCAAGGGCAGCAAGGGTGGAGACTTAAGGAAGGAGATCTTAAGGGAGTGCCATGCGGCTGGTCACCCACGGAGGACACCGGCCCTTATAGCACGAGGTGACTACTGGCCAAAGATGGAGGAAGAGGTTTAAGGGTATGTGAGAACTTGTCGTCTTTGTCAGCAGGACAAGGTGGAGCAAGCTAAACCAGCGGGTTGGAGCCCTTGCCTATACCAGAGAGACCGGGCAAGTGTATCCATGGATTTCATTGCAAGCTTCCCTAAGGTGGGGGGACATATATCCTGTGTACTTTTCTCCTTAGCCAACTAGCAGCGCCGATTCGAGGATAGGTGGGATGCCGTAGCTTTAAGAGATAGGGGCTGAGGCAATATTGAGTAAGAGAAAGTCATAGCACAAACGATCCTTACCCGCGAAGGCAGAAAGAGTACCTGTTGTTAACAAAACGGAGTCTCAAACATTTATCGCACTGGTCTCAAAAAGTTCTCGTTTTTTCAGGCAGAGCACCAGTAAAAAAAAGCTGGTGTGGATGGCAGGCAGGCCTATGAAAGTCACGGTTTCACTTAAGAAAGATGGCGCCTTTGCGAGGATGTCTTTAAGCAACCAAAAGATACCTTCAACTAGCAAGAAAGCTACCCGCCCAGATTTCTACTTACAAGTTGGGAGATTCCATTCACGAAGTCTTCGAGAAAGAGAATGCGAGTGAGAAGGACTTGGACAAGACAACAGATGACACACTAAATCTAAGCGATGGAAGCTTCACTATCTTTGTATGCTTTCGCCGTTAGGCGTATTCCCGTTACCATTGAAACTGTGGTTAGCATTTCCAGATTTGGGAGTGTTAACGCCGGGTGTCGCACGGGCCTTCATTCTTGATAGGGCTAAGTAGCGCCTTCGCTTTGTTTGTAATGAAAAGGAAAGAGAAGGTCTTCGGACATTTTATCCAGTTCAGGGGGGGGACTTTCTTGATCGCCTCCTTCTTCTTTCCGAGGTGAACCAGGGCTTTTTTTTGTCGGATGACCTTATTGATAAGCTTGCTAATCCTTTCTCCTTTGCCGTGGTAGGGAAGTTTTCTCGTGGCCGCCCTCCCGTTGATGAGATACGTAAAGTATTTGCGACTTTCGGACTCAAAGCTGCCTATTCAATAGGCCATCTTGATACCAGGCATGTCCTTATTAGGCTCAACCACGAGATTTCTTTCCAAAGGCTGTGGCTTAAGGAACAAGGGTTTATAGGGAAATACCCTATGAGGGTCGTGGTCTCCTTTATTCAGTCCTAACATGGAATCATCCATCGCTCCTGTGTGGGTCTCCTTTCCTGCTTTGCCTATCCATTTGTTAAACATATGCTTTTTTCGATTGCACAGTTGATTGGCAAGCCTATAACCCTAGATATGGCGACGGCAAATCTGACGAGACCTAGTGTAGCTAGGGTTTGCATTGAGATTGGTTCTCTTCCACGTTACTGCTCTTCTTTTTTTCGGCAAGGTCATGACCATGAGCATTGTAAAGTTCTTCATAAGCCTCCTGTCCAAGTCTTCAAGGTTAAGCAAACGGTAGAAAATAACAATGCTAAGAAGACGGATCCTCAATCGAGTAATCGTGTGGATCAACCTATTGTTATTGAGGGTGATTGCGAAGATAATGCTGCTGGGATCCAACCTGACGAGAAGGAGCTTAATTCCTCTACAGATACTGGTGGTAAGGTGTCACATGATCATCAAGAAGATAACAGTGTATTGCCAAGACAAGAGATGACAGGAATGCAAGTAAAGATCCAAGCTCTTCTAAGGGGGTTATAGGTGAGGATACTGAAGTTATTGAGGTGGATACTCAAGGTCTTAATCCAATTCCAAGGGATGAGACTCCTGATGCTGGGACTGATGTCAGTCATGAAGGAAACTTGCAAGAGGAGCATCATGCGAATGGTAATGACAATCATGAGCAACAAGATGTTGAAGGGTTAAACTTATCCCCTAGGGCCATTCCTGATGATTCTGGTAATGATGGAATTGGGCCTGCTTTGAACAATGTTTGCCAGGAACTCCATTTGGACTCCTCGTTGGATGGCAGGGAGTCTATTAGCTTACAAAATGCCTTTGGGCCTTTGAATTTGGATAGGCAGACACCCTATGTGGATAAGGATGGGGCTACCACTGTTCTTAAGGATGCAGGAAAGCAGAAAAAGAAATCCGCTACTACTGTTGGTGCTGGAACAACAATGCATTTGAGGTCTCACAATAAGCCTTCTCAATCTCCTCCTCGACATGTTTCCTCATGATAGGTGGAATTCTATGGAATATAAGAGGTATTGGCAACTCCCCTTCACTTAAAAGGCTTCGTAGGCTTGTTAAAATGTAGAATTCTTCTCTAGAAATTCTGATCAATGGTACTTAATACTTCCTGCCTTCGTCAGGCATAAGACAGGGTTAGGAACAAGTCTAGTTAGAGCTAATTCGGTAAAGTAGTCGCCCCTAAGCAATGTGAATTGGAAAAACATTCCTAATGTCGGCGAATCGCGGGTTAGACTTAGAGTCTGTTAATAAAAAGAAGATGGTTTCACTCAATTTACATTGCCTATTAAAGAAAAGTGCTCATAGAGAGAGGGCTATAGAGAGGCTAAGAGAAGAGCTACTATCCGGAGAGCGAGGAAAGAAAGCTAGCAGCTATCATAGAAGAGAGGTCTTATCCCTACTTCAATCAATCAGTCTTGGAAGTGTGAATCGATTCAAGTCAGATTACGTCCTATGGTATGGTAGGCTAAGAATTTCTTACTCAATGAGGGGATAATTAACAAGTCTTCTACTATAGGCTAACTCATTCCCGGAATTTCCTAGACTCAAAAGAAGGGAGGAGTGATAACCCTGATCGGAATCTACGCAAAGATTCAGATAAGGAATAGCCTAGCATTGTTTAGGTAACTAGGAAAAGAAAGAGGATTCACATATTGCCTGCTTTCTTACTGTACTTCTTTCTGTCTTTCCTTCCTTCCGTTCAGGGGCACTCTAAAGGCTTTGCAACCTTCAGAGCTGGTTGACAGCGGTCTAGTCAGTCCCTCTCGCTCTTTGATAGACATCTTTCGGTTCTCGGTCTCATCCGACGAACTGAACTACTTTAGGTCCTTATTCTTTGTCCTATCCTTCCTTGCGGATTCCCGGTTTCTGAAGGAGTAGCGGCCTCTGTCTCCGGCTCTGGGAGAACTTTACCTATAGCTAACCTAGAGAGCTTTACTTTAAGATAGCTCGGGCGGGCACTCTTCTTCGGAAAGAGGAGTTGCTTGCCTTACCACACCAACCACCTTAGCGCTGGAAGTTCCAGCAATGGGCGGCTAGGCAAAGGAAGATTAGATAGCAAATTCATATTCATTAGATAAGAGATTGTGGATCTCTTCTTAGTGAGGACAACCGGATTGGGACGATCAGGTCGGTTGAGGGCAGCAGCACACCAATAGGTGGATTGCCATTCTTGTACTGTTTGGGTAAAGGGCAGGAGCGCTCTTTCCCTCTCACCAGTACTTACTATAAGGGGTGGGGCGGAACCGGTTCAAACCAAATATCCAACAGCCGCTTTCCTTAATGGCTACCCGCTTTCGAGTGAACTGAACTCTTGGACTGGCTGAAAGGGAAACTGTACAAGGCATTTTTCACTCGTTTACGGGACCTGTGTCAAAGGAAAGGATTGTTGCACTTTCTTGCTTGAATGAATCGACATTTGTGGATGGTTGTTCATTCGGGATTCTTTTATCTATATTTAGAACTACTGGATCAACTACTCCGGCTTTTAGCCTTTGGAACCAGTGGAACCCTAAAGAAACTCGCCCGTTCAAACTATTCCGTACTGCTTCAAACTCTTCTGTCCATCCCATCTAAAAGCCTTGAATCAGTGAATCCGGGGACAGAGACCTAGCCGCTGCTTTATTTAAACAGCTAAGATAAGGTATAAAACCGTCTCTTCTTTTCCACATCCTCATTCCTCCTTCTTTCCGGATACTTCAGCTTCTAATGCTACGGAACCAGCTTTCCCAATCAATCCATTCAAATTAATGTGTAGGAACCTGCCCTCATCGAACTGAATGTCTAACCTTCCCGCATTTGAAGACAGACTAATGTTTAACACCTCCTGCTTTCATAGAGATCTTTTCTTCTCTGACCGCCGGGGATTACCCATATATCGATGAATAACCGTGAAGTTCGACAATCTTTTGAGGGACGGGAGTCGACTGACTGACAAGGAACTGACAGAAGGGGGAAAAGAGGAGTGAAACCATTCGACGGAGTTGGAAAGGACTTTGCTAATCATAATAAGGTTGGTCTCACCTTCGTCCGGGGACTCGAACGATGAGATCGCTGATGCCGACCACCCGGAGAAAGGAAAGGGCTCGATCCATGGAGTCCGTCATCGGATCTCCCCATTGACAGATAGAGTTGAAGAATCAATTAGCCCGGGATTTCATATTTAGGTACTCATCGATCCAATTCCTGCTTCTGTCCCTTGTTCTTGTTGGTATCATAGATGTGTTATAAGAACTGGGCAATGTCCCCAAATTAATTTATATCGAAGCATTAACGGATGGAAAATGAAAGATGTCGATTCTTTTCTAAAGAAAGATGGCTTAGATGGAATAGTTTGAAGCCTCTCGCTACCCCTGATGATGGGAAACTCCTTATTTTCCTGCTTAGACAGAGGCCTTGTCAACGGAATATTCAAATTAGCATGAAAGTACTACTTTAGATGATACGCCTCGCTGAGCTCTCTCTTGGGCTGTGAAAGCGGTGCGAAAGAAGTTGGGCTACCTTGCCTTGAGAGCTTCCCCGGTTACTGAGTCTGTGATTTCATTGAAAGTATTTGCTTCCATCTCGAAATGCTCTTTCATGATTGTATGTACACAAGTTCTCGCGCATAAGCATAGCCATATGATGAGTTGAAAGCTTCAGAGGTGGGGAAAACCAACCCTCTATAGTCTAGGAGCATATTCCCACTCTTTTCTGTGTGTGTTCATTCAATGCTTTGCTTGTGGAAATACGGTAAGGTCCAGCCCCTGACTCTTAGATCATAGCTTCGTAATTCAACTTCTCGTACATCTGCTCTGCGCGCTAGACTTTTGCTTTTTACCCGATCCCGGCATAGCGCTTTGCTTTCGGTTCTTCGGAGGAAACCTTACCAGACCACCACCCGACTTCGTTGCTTGTGTGCTTGGACATACATAGCCGAACAGGGCCTACAGAAGTCAACCTTTCTAAATGCACACGCTTTACTGTGCGGACGGAAAGCCCTCGATTAATGCCATGGCTAGAATAAGACAGCTTCGAGAATAATGCTATGGCAAACCCTACTTATCTTTTATCTGTCTCCCACCCCATTCTTTCCCCTTTCTCTAAAAAAAACTCGTTGGATCCTCGGAACTAAGTTTGAACTCTCTTCGTCTTCTTCTTTGTCCCCATTTCCTGCTTCCTCTCCTTCACCCTTTTCTTTCCCCCCTACTTCTTTAAGGCTGGTCAATTTCTATCCCCTTTATTTGAATTTGACTTTCCTCCTTGAGCGGCCTAGGATCCCGCCAGACAAAGCTACGCAACTTATAAGGCTTTTGGGCAATCAGTTGCCACAGACGGGGGCTGTGCTTTAATTCGTCCAAACTTTATTTATTAAAGAAAAGATCATAGCTCACACATTGCGGCACAAACCGTCGCATGTTCTCTTTCAGTTCCTCATTCAAAAAGCGAAAAGCCTTTGATAGGCACCTATACCTATAAAGGGTCCGGAAACCTTATGACCAGCTAAGAGACTTTCCTGCACGTGAAGCTAAGCTTTCCATTGGTCTGATTCACCAGCAAAGTTTGCAGTTGCCGCGTCATCCTACTTTTTGAAGGATCCACTTTTGTTCTGTCTGGGCTTATGGAGCAAGAGAAGGCTTATCTGAAGGGTCGGTCTCCCTCTATACTGAGCCTATTTACCTATCTCAGGTCCCCGTCACAGACAGGAACCGGAGCAAATGCCCGCCTTCTCCTTGTGAGAGGAATCAAATCAAGTGAACCTCAGGTCCATCAGTCTTGGATTAACAGAAGTTCACGGCTAAGGTCTCAGTCTTGGATTAACAGAGGCGAACCGAAGGTTAACCCGCGGGTCTTCTCTTTATTACATAGCCCCTAGATGACCTGACCCATAACCGGGAACACCTACAATATCCCATTCGGGAGATGACCTGGAATCACATCATTCTTCAGGAAACGAGGACTCTTGCTTTCAGTCCTTGGCTGCCTCCTCTGCAGTAAATGTAATTTGCCAAGGTCTAATCTGGACTGGGGAGAGAACATTCAATGGATCGTGTCCAATTGGAAAGGGAAGTTTAAAGATAATAGATATTGAGTCCATCCTGAGATGACCCTTTCTTCCCCTACCTTTAATGTACTTGACTTCGAGAAGCCTTGGCTTGTGTACAGGTTGGAGGAAGAATCACAGCAGCAGAGCAAAAGAAGACCTAACCTCGGTCGGAGATAGCAGCTCATGAACTGCCCTGCTCGAAGGGTCGTAGCTTATTAGTTAGAGCTAGCAGCAGAGGAGAAGTTTTACTTCCGAGAGCTGATCCTAGCTTGGACTGATCTTTGACCCTAGCTCAAGGCGAAAGGATACTTAGGTTTTTCTCCCTTCTTATAAATGGGATCTTCCTCACCGGCAAGTGCCCCTATTGGGCTGGAACTGGAAGGCGCCTTAAGGCAACTTATAACAGTAGAAGTCAGAACAATCAGACTCACCTACATCCTCCGATCTAGGATCTAGCAGCTAGGAATCGCGCAACTGAGAAAGAAGCATGACCGGTTGAGCTCGAAGAACAAGAAACGGAAGCTTTGGAACAATCACAAAAAAGGGGGATTCCTCGGGTATTTCTAAGGACGGACCGCATACCAACCCTTCCTTTTTGGAATGTAGTGAGCCCTCTTCTTGCCCGGGCTTGGCTTTCAGACTTGACACCTTTCTTGTCGGAGTGAACGGGCTCGTTTCGGGGTTACCTCAAAGTAAGGGATATCCGGGGTCACCTCCGAAGGGTCCTAGCAGCAAGACAATCGGGGTAGGAGGGATGCCTGTCTCGGAGGTAGCGGGGTTGCCTTGAAGGCGCGTCTGCTGTTTCTCTTGTTTTGTTCCTAGGCCCATTGGAAGCCTTTTTATGGCAGTCTTTGCCGAACTCTTCTAGATTTGAGGTTCAAATGAAAGATTCTTCTCAATGGAACTGGCCATCTAATCTATGAAGATAGGCTGCACCAGACAAACAACAAGCCCCTTTGTCAGAGACTTTTAAGTTGTTCAAGAAGATGTACTGCTACTACGCCCTTCGTGCCTATTCTCTTGAGAGTTCCCTCGGCTCGGGGAAGAGAAAGCAAGACTCTGACGTTCGGTCTGGTCTCAGGTAAGGAGTTGGGGCGTACCGGGGGCTCGGGGGGTGCAACCCCCGGACTCGGTAGGATAGCCAGGAGTTTGGGAGCTAAGCCCGAAGCGAGCTCGGGCGAGCGGTAGTAGTTTTTTAAAGGGGGCACGGCACGACGTCCGCTCTAGAAGCTGCAGAAAGAAATCGAAATCGGAATCTTGCGGAAAGGCTCCTATTGCGAGATATTGGTTGTATTGGTATCTTGCCCTATCTATCCCGGTAGAAGAAAGAGGGCCTTGTCTCCTGCCCGCGTGCAGGAATAAGTCTCTTCGAAAAGGTTCTATCAGTCGAGAGCGAAAGGTAAAAGCCTCACATCACCCGTACCTACAAATAATATAGTAAAGCTGCTAATAAAAGAGCAAATGAGGCAATGAGACAAAGCAAATGAGATGAGCATGATATGAGCCAGAGAAAGATGAGCGAGAAAGGGAATGCAAAGAGAGTCCTATCGAGCGGAGGAGATTGAATTGCGCCTTGCCTTCGAGACGGACAGTCTATTTGTTATACCAGTCTAGTCAGACAGCAAAGGTGCTTGCATCCGACACTGCACTCATACGCCTAGAATAGATAAATAAAGTATAGGTATAGTAACATGGAATCCGCTCTTCTACCGAACAGCCGGTCAACGGATGGATGAGATTAGACTTCCATTCTTCTACCTCCACTGCTAAAATAAAAGAAGTTGCAAAGTTCAGTAACTAGCTCATCCAAAAAGGAAAAGGCACTGGAGAAGCATCGACAAATGAGAGGGCTGCATCAATCATTCGATCTACCTACAATCAAATTCAAAAAAATTAAGTAGCCTATCAACAAGACAAGTAGCGGGATTCAAAAGTAAAGGAAGGAATCAATCACATGCCCCTGTTATTGTTTCGGGGTCGAAGACATCACGTCCGACATCAAATGCCACTATGATAGATGAAAGGCGAAGATAGGTGGCACGGATAGGTGGAACGAGAAAACTAACTAGGCTATTCGATAATTAGTAATGATGAACGTCACTCGACTCGATGAAGACATCGACGAAGATTCTTTTAATCAAGTAGGTGCCGGCATCAGTAGGGACGAAGCAAGAACTGTAGTCGTAGATCAGTAAGTAATCCCATCATCAGTCAGAGTCGTAGGTGAAGCATGAGAGTAGATCAGTATTTTACTTTTTATATAGTTGCGAATTCTGGCAACCCAAGCTATGAGTGGTCCAATTGAGTGCAAAAGTCTCTTTCGTATAGCTGGCTAAAGTGGTTAAATAGCTGGTGAATCTAGCGAACTACTCTTTTTATGTCAATCTTCCCAACGGCGGAGACAGTGAGACTCTCTTTAAGACGTGTTAAGTCATGCTTGTAGGGAGTGAAATCCACTGTTGAGAGAAAGCCCCCGTATGGAAATATTTCATATGTCCATCAAGCATGGTCCCTATCTCCAGCAAGGGGGTCTTGGAGTTCCATGCAAGCTTTTTCAATCCTTTAGGCCTTTATTCGCCAGTGATAGCAAAGATAGATTTCTCTCTCCGGGCTAAAATAACGTCACCGCGTACGATCAATAGCTATGACTTCCACTAACAGTATGAAGACAATGACTTCCTCTTTTTTGTATGGGCGGGTAAAGGAGATCAATCCACAGCTACTCTTTCAGCCGGCTGGCTATTCTTCACTCCATTTCACTTCGTGTTTAAGATCTTTTAAGAGAGACTACTATGGAGAGATTCTGCTCTTACAAAAAAAAGCTTTCTTTCTTTCTATCCCCCTTTCATAGCTGTAGTAGAGGCAGTTCAGTAAGAGTGGTAGAGCCTCTAACGTTGGTGACCACATATTTACTCTCTGAGGTTTGATATCTCAGCCATATATTCTGCTATTACCCTTACTATACAAAGCCGCCTCGGTCTTCAACTCTCTCCAGGACAACAGAGTCTTTGTTTAGGAGGGCGGCGATTCTACCATTTGAGAGAAATTGGCCATTGGGGAAAATGCTTTTGGCAAATCGTGTACCCCGGCAGAGAATTAAATTATGATGGAGCTCGCTCCGTGGGAAGAGACTAATCTGTGAAATGACGTGGAAGTTCGATTTGCTTTTCTTTGTGGTCTACGCCCTACCTTTCTTAAGGTAAGAAATCAGAAAATTTGAATCTTGGTTTTGACTTTTGGAAATGTAGTTAGTCTCGTAGGATAAAGAAGGTGTGTACCTATGTCCCGAAATCCGGATGTGGGACCATCCGCGAGCCTTTTCCTTGAGTTAGCGTTGAGGGCCCAGGTTGTCCGCCCCATTGGCCTATGGCTAAGGTGCATTTTCTTTTTGTTGAGTTGTTGTAGAAGGGGGTTTTGGGTCTATCACCATTTCGGTATGGTCTTAGGTGGGTTCACCGCTTTTTGCTAAGCTGAGTCTAACTGCTGACCTCCCGTCTCAAGTCCCTCTTTTTCTTGCAGGAGCGATGTAAACTATTAGGCTAGCCTTCTAATGGGCTAAGTTACCTTTCTTTGTCTTTATTTAGTTTCCCTGCTCTCTTGCATCCAGTACCGGCTTTCTCTTTCAGGTAGTGAAGTGTATACCATTATTGATGGTGCACGAGCGATCGTCATCTTATTCTAGCTTTCTTTCCGGAAGCATTCCCGATCCTTTCCTTCCTCTCTTTCCAGTGGTCGAAGCCGGCTAAGGGCCATTTCCTTTGCCAGCCTTCCAGTCTTAAGTAGTCCAATCCCTTTTTTTCGTATAGCGAAGAACTTGTTTTCCGTTAGTCCCTTATGATGATACTGAGAAGGGGAACTTCTTCCTTGAGGAGTTGGAATCTCAGAAAGCGGGGTTCTTTACGGGTATTTTTCAATACCCCAAGGTAATTTAATAGAAGATTGCCCCTGATATGACTAAGCGCTATTTTACATCAAAGATGAAGGAAGATTCCAATATTCACTTTAGGAAAGCAATGGACCTTTAGCCGACAGATGGAACCCTCGCAAAAACCGAAAGGAGGAGTGATTTACTTCGGGGTAGGAGCCAGTTACACGAGGATTAATACGACTAGACGAATGTGTCATATACGGAGGAACTTTTTCAAAGACTTCCCGATCCTTAACTTAAGAAGGAGATAACTCAACCAACAAGGCAATTCCGCCCGGGACTCTTACACTGTACCAAAAGAAGGGCAACGGCTATGCTATGGGTATAGACCCGAAAGACTCTCGCTTTGGACCACTTCTCCCACTAGACGGGACATCCTTGAAGCCAAAAAGGCTTTGAAAACACTTTTGAGATTGAAATCTCAGTTTAGGAAGGTACCTTTGCCTTCATGCCCTCGATCAAACTATCAACTGACCGACTGGATGGACTAACAGAAAAAGAGTAGCCTACGCTGGCTGGACCGCTGGACATACCTACATACGGACTGCAGACAGACAGATACGAATTCTGCCCTCCGGCTATTACACATGACCTGAGGAAGGAAGAAAGGAAACTAAGTCCTTAAGTATTAGGCTGAGCGGCTGATAGGATTGACTCGTGAACTGGATGAGACCATTCACTCACAGAAGACTTGCTAGATATCGCTCCTTCCAAGTGAGCCTCTTTCATAGGAATTCCCCCCATCAGATCAGGGGGTTCCTATAGGGGCCAGGTACACTCTACCTGAAAATGAGACAGAAATGAATGCAAGACTTCGAAAGCTTGCAAGGCTTGAAGCTCAGAAATGGAGAATTTGAGATCCGTTGAATTCAGACCATAAAGCGTGAAAGTCTTTTTCCTCCCAGAAGAATGAACAAAGAATGGAAAGTGGGAGTATAGGTTTTCTCTTTAGATAAAGCGGAAGCTCGTTCCTGGCCTCTGAAGGTAAGGCGCATTCTATAACAGCTCTTATTCTGTCAACAGGGGCAGTGCCAGGGGGAAGGAAGCAGATGGAATCCAGCCGGACAAGCACTGGCTTTCGGCAGGCCTGCTCCAGATAACGAATACTAAAAAAAGGAGTGACTAGACAGGCAACCAAAGGATGAGGAGGCAGGCAGGTAAAAGGAAGAAAGAAAGTAACATTAACCAGAATATACGTTGCTTACGGCACGGCAGAGCCAGCTCAAGAGCTAACTCGGAACTCGGATAAGCTACCTTTTAAAAACACTAGTCAAAGGCAACTCACCAGAAGAGCGCTTCACTACTCCTATAGGGGATCTCTAAAAAGCAGCATCTGTATCCTTCTTTCCACCCCCTCGCAGATGAATACTGAATCTATCCACTCTGCGCACGGAAGAACCTGTTGGAGGAATAACCGCTGTTAGGTGCCTGTCCTGTTCAATCCGTTTTTCTTTTGTCTGAGGGAAAGGCGAATCCAATCCGAAAGACAAGAAAGAAGAGAAATCCTACAATTTCAATCTCATCGACAGAATTCGTGAAAGAGAAGAGAAATGAAGGGCGAGATGGCTAATGGGGAGGGGGAAATCCTTGCATGGTAACACAACGTCTAAGGCCCAGCGGGGGCTATCCATTTGAAGGCGCTCTTCTAACGAAGCAGATGCAATTGTACAATCCTTCAAATCTAGAGGGTGCGAATCAACGATTGACCGACTCACAGGATCTTGTTCAGTCAGTCAAAGGGCCGTCGTCTGATTTCGCTTTCACTAGCTATGTTTTTTCTAATAGTTTACTTCCGGTTAAAAAAAATAGAACTAAATGTTATCTATCGCGAGAGCGTTGAGCTTGAGCTCTAGCTCTTCTTCCAGCTTTTTCCAAAGCAAATAAAGGTAGTTTACTTGCTTAGTGCTTGCGCTAAGGGCTTTAGCTTTTTTCTTTTTCCATTTATGTTAGAAGGAGCTTACGTCGGTAATATAAGTCGAGTTTCGCCAGGCGATTATGTCCGTCTCCTCGGGCTGACCCCAGGGGCTAACTACCTGACCGCACCCACTTCTCTTTCCGATCCGACATCAATGACAAAAGCTTACGGCTAAAGTACGAGAGAAGAAGGTAGTTTACTTGCTTAGTATGATAGGACTAAGGGAAGTTGAGTCTAAGACTTAGCCTACCTTAGCGCAAGCACTAAGCAAGTAAACTACCTTCAACGAACCCATCCTCTCTTTAGGCGGGGACTGGATTCGAACCTGTAGTCTTCAGATCATGAGACTGATGAGTTGACCATTACTCTACCCCGCTTCAAAGATTCCCCTTCTCTTTCAAGAAAACGGAGACTGAAACTACTTCCTCAGATAGTCTTTTATGCTCCCCTTTCCAGTCTCATTACTATCCTCAGTAATCTAATCCCCTTCACTGCAGCTTCAGGTCGACAAAAGCAAAAGGTAGTTTACTTGCTTAGTGCTTGCGCTAAGGAGGATGAAAAAGAGCTCTACTTTAATAGAAAGGAGAGTGAAGGCAGTAACTCCAGGACTTCACTCGACAAAAGAAAAGTCTGAGATGGCTACGGCTTCCCTATAGATTGCTAGGCAAGGTAGTTTACTTGCTTAGTGCTTGCGCTAAGGAGAAGAGAATGGAAGAGCTTGCTACTTTATGTAAGCTATCGCTATCGCTTTCACTAGCTCTTTTAAAAAAAAAGAAAAGGCTAATGTCTAAGTTGTTGCATTCCTTCCTTAGTTGAAGCTGGTGGAATAGACCGGCAGTGAATCAACGGGCCTTACCTCACTTTCATGATTTAGGTTGTTTGATATCTTTATGGTCTCGCTTGGAGCACTGACGAACGAACGAAGCAAGTCCCACCACGTCCATCTGTATAAGCCGTTCACTACAAGAAAAGAAGGTAGTTTACTTGCTTAGTGCTTGCGCTAAGGAAGGAAAGCCCTTCTAAGGAGGGGGCTACTTTCGGAATCCTACACCTTTCGAAAGGACTTTACACGTAAGGGAGTGGAAGCTCTATGGCCTAAGCTAACTAGTAAGAAAGCTTTAAAGATTTCAATCTTCGAACTGTCAATGAGAAGGGCTACTCGATGAAGAAAGAACAAGACTGGTGCGAATCAATAAAAAAAGGTTCTTCGTTCGACATGCTTGTGTTAAGCATATGGCTCCATGTTTCATTGCTTTGGTACGAGACTGTAAACTTTAGGTTGAAGCGAGAGGTAGTTTACTTGCTTAGTGCTTGCGCTAAGGAAGGGATCTGGGACGGAAGGACTCGAACCTCCGAATAGCGAGACCAAAACCCGCTGGTAAACATGGGATAGGATCCACTCTACTCTGGCAGCTGAGCTTCTTTGTCTATTTATCTATGGCTCTTGTGCTGGTTGTTCAATACTCCCATCAATCAACGGAACGTAGTGCGGTAGCTCTGCCATCTGAAGCGAAGGAGGAAGTACTGAATACAAGAATCTGGGCAAGTTTATAGCTTCGTCAAGAGCTAAAGCCAATTCCTTTTAATCAGTTAACGAGTCGGTAGTTGCTAAACCCAATGAGCTAGATCCCGTAACTAAGACAACAAAGACGGTAGCTGCGTCAGGCCTAGAGCCAGTAAGAAGACAGTCAGTGGTTCTTGCAGGCCCATTGAGTAGGGGTTAGGTCAAGTGGAATGGAAGTAGTAACGAGTTGGTAGCTTCTAAGGGGAGTCTTCCAGTAAGGAAGAAATTATCTCCTACATTCGACTAGCTACCAGTGCTAGATATAAAACATTCTTATCTGTCTTTGCTTCCTCTACTCTACCCCTTCCTACTAGGATAGGAATGACAGAGCTACAAGCTAATAAATAGGGGAGGATAGGTCTTGACCTGCCCCTCTTCCTTCCAAAAGGCAGGAATGTAGGGCAGAAAATGGAATTCGTGAGAAAAAAAGAAATCCATTTCCCCGCCTACAGATAGAAGACCAAGCTTAGCTAGCCTATCGGGATATAACCCCCCAAACCCTATAGGATAAGACGCAAGAGGAAGCTGCTGAAGCTATCATCTTCGTTTTCTCGTCTGCGTCTGCTCACTAACTAGCTACTCGTTTATGAGTTGGAGTTCCCATAGGTCCAGAACTATAAGTCCACTCAAAACCTGGATTTGGCTAAAAGGACCTATTATTCTAAAGTACCATTGGATCTCCTTTTCCCGACAACAGATCGGAGATCTTACTTTTCATACGTCTTTTGTTCAGCCAACCGTGTTCCGCTCTACTTGCTACTTACTACTGACTAGCGCCCTTCACTTCAACTCATCCATACTACTCGACTTCCAGCTTATTCCGAAATCAAAGCTACTTGCAACTAAGCTAAGAGCAAGGCGCGAAAGCCTTCGCCTATAGCTTATACTTAGCAGCCCAAATACCCCTTTAACACACAAGTACGCTCACGCTAGTACAAAAGACGGTAGGCTTTTTTTGAATGCTTTCTCAAGCTGTTGGTCACTGATTCCCTAACTTGGTTTCGAAAAGCGCCCAAAGGTGCTCTATTGAGCTTAACCTTAACTAATAGGGCACCGTCTGGTAGAGTAGGAGCCAACAAAGGAAAGTCATGGACTGATCGCTTGGAGCATTCAATTGCATGAGAAAGGTCGATCTCAATTGCTTAACACCATGTAATCGTTCAATGTGAGGAAGCAGGGACCATACCCGCAATAGGCATCTTCCATTCATCTCGATTTGGCTGTACCATATTTTGATCTTTTTTATTCTTCGATCCGGAATTCCCAGCAAATCCATGACTCCTCGATAAAAGCACTTTCTTTGTCTTGGTCCCAATTCAACTACATCCGCTATAGTTTCATTTAGTGGTTATTGAGTTCGCGGAACACAAACTTAACCTTAAAGTTCAGATAGTGAGAGAGTGAACAAGAAGCCACAATTCTATTAATTAGATTCCGCTCTCAATAGAAGGCTTTCACACCTCAACATCTAGTTTCCTCTGCTCGCTTGAAGTTTAGATTGCATTGCCGCCGCATATAGCATGGGGAATCAGGTTTAGCACCCAACCCACATTTAGGAAGAAAAGAAAGACTGACGAGCAGCTAGAGCTCTTCTTCTCGAAAATCTGTCTTAGCATTCTCCTTCCTTCCCTCTAACGAAGGAGACAAAGGCTTTTTCCTCGGGCTATTTTTCCGAGGCCTTGGATCATAGCTAAAAAAAGGCCAGTCACTATCTGAATGACTAAACATTCTCGTACTAGAGTTGACATATAGAAAATGGGTCATCAATACGACCTCTTTTTTATCGGGCTTTCGCCCATTCTTCCACTAGCCGATCTTAATCATGATAGATGATTAGCACCAGAGCAAGCACCAATAGCAATCGGAAAGTATATAAAGTAGTAGATCCATCTTGATCTTATGTTAGGTTCTTATTAGTAGCAGCCGGCTACCTTTTACTTCACTCTGCAATCTCTTCTTTCAATCCAGCAGTGGAGATAGAGACAGAGGCGGATGCATTTGACCGAGTGGAGACAGCAGTGGAAGCAGCAATCCCTGGCATCCTGGAGGAGAGAAGCCTGAAGTAAGTAAGGCCCGCAGGTCTTGAAAAGAGTCCAATCTGATCTTTCTCTCAATAGTATAGAGGCATCAGTCGACTCTGTGGATTCTTTTTATTCCCTTTCTTCCGAATCTCGATCCTTTCGTCAAATCATGTCTACACCGTCCACTGATGTAAAGATTGGGCGTGGGAGAGGTGAATTCGACGAAAGAAAGTCTCCGGGCGATCATCTTCTGAGGTGGGAGTATTCCCCTCACACTGCTACCGATCCGGCAGACAGATGCCAGTTCTGCTGATCAAAGCTTCGTCTGATCGGAATCACTGGAGAGGTCGGGTGCTTACATACTATCAAAAGATTGGGCGGAACTTTTTCTTCCAGACTAGAAAAAGACTGAATGAATCTTTATTTGGGAAGGCATGATTGGGAGCTAGCTCGAAATCCGGACTCCGAATAACCTATGAGTGAGCCGAGCGATCACCATGAGCACCGAGCCGCCTTTCCTCCACCTTACTAGCTTATTCCATATACCGACGGC
The DNA here is from genome assembly GCA_016801055.1 of Panax notoginseng. Lineage (NCBI taxonomy): Eukaryota > Viridiplantae > Streptophyta > Magnoliopsida > Apiales > Araliaceae > Panax > Panax notoginseng. Next base: position 41,785 of record JADPQE010000047.1, on the reverse strand, counting down.
TACGAAAACATGGACTAAGCTTTGCTTATGACCACGCTTGTTGACCATGCATGTGTTTGATCCCCTCGACCAGACCTTGCCCGAGATCACCGAAGTACGCGAGCTGAGCTTAGCCCTCTTCCCATTAGACTTCTTCTTTAGGGACGGACGGACCTAGTTCAACATGTTAACCGAGCCAAGCCAACAACAAGAAAAAGCCCTATTCTATTGGCTTAAGATTCGTGAGAAAGAGCAGGATATGTTGGTTCGAGAGAAACGGGATCCGTTGGTTAGGCGTCCGCCGATTCGTATGGGGATTGGGGTGCTTCTGTTCAATATTCCTTATTATTTGATTAGGTTGGATTCCGCCGATGGAGAATCGGTATCTCTTTCTGCGTCTTCGGCTGGGGATGCGGCTTCGAGAAATGTGGTTTCGGGAGAAAAGGAATCTCTTGGTTCAGATGGGAATGCGTCTGTTGTATCGGAAAGTGTTCCTCCGGAGCAGACTTAGCAGACTAACCTGGGATAATAGCCCTCTCCGTATAAGGCTGAATCAAGACTCGTGTTCACATACGTAATTCCTTGAGTTGAATGCCCCCCAACCTTGGCAAGCCATACCTCTCACCAAAGCGGACATCGGTCGGAAAACATGGATGGTTGAACGGACCTATCCACGTCACGGTACCCCGTTCGAACAATCACGCAATCTGGGCTTCGATCACGCTACCATCTAGTTTGGCAGTCCAAACGAACAAGCCTCAACTGGGCGCTACACCAGTCACCGGGGCATCGGTTATCCAACCTCCCCCGCATAGGATAGTAATAATAGAACTTCGTAGCATTAGAAAGGAAAAAGCCTTGAAGCAATCAATCGTACAGGTGCGGGAATAAGCCAATACCAACTGTTGTGCCTGTCTGTTTAAGGGAATAGGTAGAGAGGTCAAGTTTTTGGCTCGCTCTTGTACAGTTTCTGAACTATTTTGGTCTTTCCGTTCACAGGTTGATGAACGAGCTCCTACTCTTAATATGATTGCCGGCTGGGGAATGCCTATTTGAACTAGCGACTAGCTTCTTTGTAATGTATTGAAGTGGAGGCAAAGAGCCAGGGATCCTATAAATGTCGAGTTGGTCTGAAGTCAGAGTCAGAGGTGGTTTCAAGTGCGCCAAGCGTCTCCCTCAAGAGGTACTAAACTTATTCATAAAGACAGATAAATCAAAGTAGACAAAATAGAGAAATAAAGACTCTCATTCATTAGGCAAGTGGGAAACAAGGAATTGAATTATCAAGTGAGTGGGGCGACTCTCTAATTCACAGATAAAGTGACTCAGGACCGGACGTTAGAGTTATGGTGTGAGAAAGCGGAAGCAGATATGCCGATGGCTGGATTGAATTCTAACGATCGAAGAACCCTGCCGCTTGGGTTGTTGAAAGTGAGAATCTTTCTCTCCTTGTGGGTGAAGCAGGGAACGGAACAAGCAATCAAGTCAGCCAGGTCGGGGTCATTTCCTACCTAGCCGAGTCAGGGAAAGGGCAATCTCGCAAGCTTCAGCTTTCCAGTATAGTTCTTCGCTCGAATGTCGTTCCCAGGGCCTTCTTCCATAGGTATGATCCCCTCCTTCCAATCCAAAAGAAGAGAGCTAGGCAGGTTATAGGTTCAGAATGAGAATCTTCGACAGCCTTCAGTTTAGCAATCAATTAGATCCCGACTGACTTAGCTTGAAGCATGGCTTGCCGTTTCGGGGCTCGATGCTACTCTTGGGAACATTGAGACATCGACTTTCAAGCATCTCGTAGTTGGTACTGCCATCAACAGTTCCAACATGGACAAGGACTGCTGAACATGGATAGAACGAGAGTAGAACTCCCATGTCTCTATTTTCGGAAAGAAAGACAGAAAGAAACCTATCTTCCTTGACCATAAAGCATATCTTTTACACCAATTACTGGAACATGGGTCCCCTTCGACACACGATGCTGTCTTCCATTCTGATTGATTAGCTTCTTCCTTCGCGCAAGCGTTTGGTTCGCCCCTTGTTGTGTTGCATTTTGTGATCCTCCGCTTCAGCCTGCGTTTTTCGGATAGCCGGGATCCGACGTTGATTTCCGATTTCAATGTCAGCTCCAGGTTTTGGGCGGCCCATCTGGTTAGTTCAGCTATCACTGCTGGAAGCCCCTGCGGTTGTTCGGCTGCGTACTCCCCGTCCGCTTATCTCACACTCCCAAAGCATCTTTCTCTTTTCTATTTCATTTTACTTTCCTGCATCTTTCTTTCTATCCATAGGTCGGCTTCGTGCAGATAGATGTTTGCCGGGGGAGATTGGTGCTCCTTGAGGTATGCCCTTCCGGTAGGTTGTTCTCTTATCTGTCTTTTCCATCCAGTGCCCGCACTGCGTCATAAAATCTTCGTCTTCGATCTCTCTTCGCAACGCAATAAAGAAGTCTAACAGTTTCTCTCGACATCTGTCTTTTCTTTTAAGTCATTGATCTCATATCTATCAGCAGGGGGGTCTGCCTTCACTATTAAGCCTACGCCCGTCCATTCCTTTTATAAGCTTGAAAGCTGGAAGGTGGGATCGTTCTCTCGTTTCCCTCACCCCAACAGGTGAGCAGGATTGCTATTCAAGTACCTAACATGTTGTCGTTTCGAATGGGTGGGACATAGAGACAGAGGTGGAAGTGAGGTACGAACAACATTCGTATCTCCGGTTGGACCAATGCTCTACCAGCTGAGCCACACACCCTTTGAATGAGTGTTTGAAGCGACCTTGTTCGTTCCGGGTCTCGTCGCAGTTCGAATCAATCCGCCGTAGAATGCTGCAATTCATTACTCCCTTGGTACCGAGGAGGCTTCTTTCTGAAGATGCATGGATATGACGGGACTCTAGAACACCATACTTTCCCCATCCCCGGGAGCAGATCAACTTGAATACCCACTCTTTTCGTTATTCCAGTAGGCATCATCCGTTAGCAGATACCCAGTCCTAGCTGGATGGATAGAAGCAAAGAATAGCTCCCGTATATTATCGTGATTCAAGGTTTCTGTTCAAAAACACGCTTTGTTCATGAGATTTGAACATGCTCTAGGGCGGAAAAGGTTGGGCTTTTGCAGCCTCTACTAAACATAATTATAATCAGGGCCAACAGACATAAATAAGATGTCGAATTGCATAGATTATTCAACATTTCTCCTCCCTTCTCGCTTTCTTTCCTTTATCATTAGTCTTGGGGTCTCCCTCTAATAAAATAGAATCTCCTTCGATGAAGAATCAAGTGACTTGTGAAAAGCATACTTATAACTGATCTACCCTTCTGGATCCTCAAGCCCCGCCTCGCCGTTAGCTTCATATCCTTTTTTACTGAACTCTAGCTTGTGCCGTAGACGACCTTCCCACTTGTGTGAGAGGAAACTCTCGATTGAGACCCGTCCATTGCTTGTCCTACCCGGGTTCCCCGGCAGAACGATGAGGGTGAGCAAAGCGAACCTAACTAGGATGAGTGGTTGATTCGAGAATCTGGGCTTTACAACATAGTTGAATGCCCCCAACGGAAGCCCCTTGTTAGGACGAAGATCTTTGCTCTTATCTTACTTACGCAATTCCTGACTCCGGCAGTAAGTGAAGGCAGTCGGTAGCCCGATCGAAGGCCTATTTCATTCAACGAGGCGCCGCTAATCTCCTTTTCATTACTTACGATACCTAATTCGCCCATTACAAAAAAAAGACCAACCAACTCTACGAAATCCGCGTCGGTGTATCAGGTATCTTCAGCAGTTTCCCGGCCATACCATAGTTATTTCAGAACCTAGCTGTAAAAGGGGAGGTTTCGAGCATAAGAATGAAGTGGTTTAGCGATGCTCATAACAGAGTAGAATTGAGACCTTCTTTCTATATGCAAATTAGAGTTCCTAAATATAACTAAAAAGACGTCCCCAAAAATTACATATATGAATATGTCATTTTATGGTAACCATTCCTGCCATCCACTCTACTATGAGAGTTTTTATTTTCGTATATGTCTTCTGGTCGTTGCTGTTTTCTCTTCGTCTCCCGACGGTTCTCCGTGCTCACCCGTCACGGCTCTTCCCTCTTCTTCGCCCTCTGCGCTCTCGTGTCCATAATATGGCAGAATTCTGAAAGGATTGGGAACTACATCGACGTTGGCACAGACAGCGGCGATGCCTTTGGATAGTAGAGGAGGGAGCGGAAACATGATAGACTTTCCGTTTAGGGTGACACATTACCTCCATCTACAAATAAAATACGATTTGAATAGCGGAAAACCTCGGGACTCTTCTGCGGCCATAGGATAACTTCGATCAAGCATAGGAACTGTCTTAGGAAAGCTAGCCTTAGCAAAAAAAAGTAAGGAAGACAACAACCCGTAGCGCCCTCGTCGCGGCGTTTGCAGCCATTGACATTGACGATGTGATGTATTGAAGACTAAGCGAGCCAGCCTAGAACGGAGCACATGCTACTTTTCTTCGAAATCGCGAACACCTTACCTTTCTTCTTAGTCTGATCCGGACACTCCAGACCTCGGTTCTTGGCTTTGATCCGATTCCGAAGCTCGTTTACTCACTAGCCGATGTCATTTTCAATTGACTTAGTTAGAAAAGTATGGAGATACCGTATCGCCTTAAACAAGCGACAGGAAATGGAGCTTACCGCGCTGAGGAGGCCTCTTCCCTCCGTTGGGACGAGCTGGTCAAGATGTGGTGTCTAGTCACTCACATTGGTGAGGGCTGCCCTATGCCACCTGTCTTTACCCTGGTACTACTGCTTTAGCAAAGCTAACGGTAGGTCAAAGAGGTCCGGGACCATCCTTCTTTTCATAGGCTGGAGAAAGCCTTGCATTTACATAACTATGCCCTTTAGTTGCATGTTCAACCTAAGCAAGACCCTACTCGCTGCTTTATCCATCATCCAATCCACATCCACAAAAAATCGGATGAAAGCCTGATACTTCTCACCTACTCAAATGAGATTGAAAACTAACATTCCGTAGAATCGGAAATTCGAAGAGCGCAGAAGGTAAGTTCGGTGGTAAGATCTGAAGGGTAGATTTACGGGTAACCTCAGAGGATGAGGAAAGAAGAGCTGGTTCTCGACGCGTTCGATTTCTTCTCCAAGTGGAGCAAGCCTTTGTGCCATAGCCATAGACATAGTTCAGCAACCTCCAAAAATGCTTTGATTTTCTTTTAGAGCACGAAGGCTTATGGCTTCTCTTGCAGACCCTCTATTTATAGAGTGTATAGTATAGCCATGCGGCACGAATTTGATGAAGAAACTAACTAGTTTGCAGCAGTTGAATCATGCCTGTTTGATGAAGAAACTAACTACCTTGCGAAGCCCCCAATCACGCTGCCTGTGTGAACAAACCAACATGCTATCCTTACCTTCATTTAACGGATCAACACATATAGATAGCATGATAAAGCCGTTACCGGCGGAGTCCATTAAGAGGGTAGTTGAGCTAGTAGTAGTGCCAGTCTGTTCTGTCCTGCCAATCAAGTAAGGGAGCTGCCACTGCTCTCCCTATCGGTTGAGGCCTTCAGCTCCTCTCTTTCCGGATATGAAATTGAGAATATATCTTATCTTTTTCTTTTTAGTGGTGCGGTAGAAGAGGAGGTTACCGATTTTACATAAACTTGACTTTCTTTAAAGATCGGGAGGCTTCTTTTACGTCAGATGAAAGAGTCCGAGTGCCATCCATCCGAAGAAAGTCATCAATTCCGTAGTTGAGGAAAGTCTACTTCGGGTCCTTGAGGCACCATTCTCGGTTAGAGAAAGCATGGGTTCTTACGGTCAGCTTTTCTTCGATCCACATCCACGGTTGCTCTTCGATCAGGAATTACCATCAGACCTTGACTTGATCACTGCTTTCAAGGAGTCTTGCTTAACGGGTGTACGCTAATACAACAGAAACTTATGAATGCGCCTGGTTCCCTTCCTAGCTGCCCTTCCTGAAGCTGCTTGAAATGCAAAGAGGTCCAGTTCCTCAAGAGTAGTTGGCTCTGGCTAGCCCGCATTCAAAAGCGTAATTGGTATCCCTTGCCGAAAGAAAGGCAGATTTAGAAAGGACTTCAGCTTGAAGAGGAAACGAGTTTTCGTTCTGATCTCGGGGGTTGCTTCGGTTAGTTACAGGGGTGGTCAGTAGGTAGTTTCGATTCTAGCTTCTAGCTCTGGAGAAGCGAACTTCAATCACAAAGATTTCACTACACTACCACTACTTATTACGTCAAACATTCCTCAAATACATAACCGACATCTACATATGAGACTGAAAGCTTCGTCTACCCTGTCTCTTGTGAAAAATTCAGTATTGATCGACCTGTGTGACACTAGCCAATCAATTCATTCAATCGACGAACTGGTCGGGATGATAACCAGAGACTTTTCCTGTTCTTGGAGCTCAATCACTAAGGCAGGCTGCTTTCCGAGTCTTCTGTATTTCAAATAATGGGGATCCCTCCTATCCCCTGCTAGCTGGATAAGGTGGGTTGCTTTCTCATAGTCTCCATTTCGAGATGGTGGATCAGGCTAATCAGACTTGAGCTCTCTCGTCTGGAATCGAGGGACGTTTAAGAATTCCTTTGGTAGTAGGTATGGGTGGGGCACGCTTCTTTGATGATGTTGTCACTTCTTTGAAACTAGAGCTTCAAGCAACTATTGATGCAGGAACAAACCACTAGAAATAGGTCTCGCTACGTGTATAAATTATTATATAATTCATTTCCAGACATTGACCCACCAAAGACCATGCAGGGGAAGATATATTTACTAATGAGCGAGGTACCTTAGCTTATATGTGGCCAGCCAGGTTGACACCTTCCTTTAAGAAGTCCCCAAAGAAGAAATCAAACAATTTCCTAGTTCTTTGACCCACTACCAAATGTTTCGCTCAAAAGGACATCTTGTGAACAGAAAGATGAGAGTTGAGAAAGAGGGCTTATCTTAAGTTACTTCAGACTGGCTTCCTCCCATATACCCCCGCTAACTGTGCTTGCTTATGCTTGTTTTGAGTACGCTTGACTTTGTCTGGGTTTGTCTAGCTTTGCATTGCTTGCCTTGGACTCAGCCCAGCTTTTCATCCCCCGGCTAGGTACGAAGAAAAAATAAAAGTAAGTTCCATTCCTTCCTACAAAAAAGAAGCTTTTCTTTCTTTTTGTTGTTCTGTTTGGAAAGACCAGTAAGTGGTTTTTTTTCAAAGGATGGATATGAGCTCTATCAGACCGCTATTCCTGACTAAAGATAGGGGGAATATGAGTGGGTCGGTCTGCCTATATGAATAGGACTGTAACTTCTTTCTCTAACTATTTAGAGTTAGAAATTGTTGAATCTTGTTTTCAGCCTGTCTATTATCATTGTTGACTTGAACTAGTTAAATACGGGTCTTTATTTGAAGTCTTGTTCCGTGTGAGGCACTGCGGAGGTTGTTTTAATAATACCCTCGCCATTCTGTTTCCAGTGTCCCTTATTCGTAGTGGTATCCCTCGATGCATCCTGGCGTTTCATAGAAGGATGATAAAACGTCTGATGCCAAGGCAGATCAATTAGTGAGGTTTTACCTCTCACTATTTTCCATTTCAAAATGGAATATTAATACGCGCAAGAAACCTTTTTTTGAATTTGAATCGATCGTAAAGCCTCCAGCTGTTGTTCCAGTCGAATTATGTTCCGACTTTAGACAAGGTCTTCTTTAGTTTGCATACCAGATGAGTATTACCTGGAATAGTGAAGCTCTGTGAAAGTAAAAAATAGACTTCCTTCTTGTTTTCTCCGTGTAGGAAGGCATTTTGAACATCTAGCCGGTATAGGGACCACTTCTTTGTCTTGACCTCCCTTCTTCCATCATAAAGTCCATCCATAACTCCAGCCCGTCAAGCCCCAGACTCCACCATCTTACTTAGGTTAGTTAACAGCTCTGATAAGCCCGACCATAGGATCTTGGATATTCCCAAGGCAGACCATCGGATCGGAGGGAGAACTACCGAGCCACGCCGTACACTTCCCATTCTTGGCTTCGAAGACAGGAAGTGCTAATAAATAATTCCTTCCGGGCATTGGTGGCAAAGCCCTTGTTTTCGTATTTTGATTCTCCGTAGCGAGCAATTTCATCTGTATGCAACGCTAAGAGTACGAAAAGAAAAATGAGCTATACAAGGTTTCATTCCGCGGAGCATACCTACAAACTCTTACTAATGACATAAAGGGAGAAGAGAAAGCTTTCACACCGTACGAATCAGCGTAAGTAGAGAAAGAACTATACAACTGGGTATGCAATCAACTATTGTTGGTTCTGAATCAACGGAGCGTCCCCGCCTGCCAAATCCTCAGAGTAAAAAGGTAGTTTACTTGCTTAGTGCTTGCGCTAAGGAAGCTCGGCAACAGCTTTTTCCTAACCGAAGTGAGTTGATGCTTATTATCCTACTGCTAAGGTAGGCTCAACCCCAGGTTCTTAAAGGGTAGTTTAGTTAGGATGAAGAGGCGCTGTCAAAGTATTGGCTCTTTCCTAAGTGTATGGCTACAAAGAGTTCTATTCTGTCCTTGTTTCATGCGCTTTTCGTGATTTTTGTGAGGGGACTGCACTTGGTTCATATCCTCCGCTTAACATCATAGATTAGCGCTACCAACTGATAGGTTTTACCTGACTCTCTCGTTATCTGCTTCTTACTTTACTGATGAGCAAGTTGCCAGTCGAGCCAGTTTTCATTTGTCAACACCGGTATCAGCCCGATATTCTGAATGTTCAGTAACGCGTCATTTTTCCTACAGAACGACCTTTGAAGATGTCGATTCGCGAGGATCCGTATCTACGCTAGCCAAGCTTTCTACTGCAGTGGACCCGAAAGCCAATCTCTCAGGTTATGGTTCTTCTGCCACATCCTCTCAAGAACGAGAATTTTCATATCATAAAGGATCATATAATTCCGAGTCTCGATATGAACTAGGTTCTTAGGTATAGTGTATAGTAAGATGTGGAGCAGTCCACCCAACCACAGCCGTTTCTGGCTAGAAAACATCTCCTATCTTTCCAGTGGAAAGAGTAGAAAAGTTGTCAATGACACGTGGTTATCCGAAACCTTGCCTGGCACCACTTCCACACAAAGAAATCCGAGCTTCATGCGAGATCCATTGTGAGTAATCATAGGAAAGATCGTAATAGAAGAACTTTCTAGTCCGCTGGAATAGTCCTACTTTGGTTACGTTGTACTCCAGTCTTTCTGGGGCAATCCATCCTTCCCTTCTTTCCCCAAAGTCCGTGTCGCGGAGTTCTTTCGAATCAGCAGGGCGGTAAGTAGGTTAATTACTAGTACCTGCTCTTTGTCCCGATCGAGTGGTGAAAGTGGGGCCTGTACCAATGTTTTAACTGCCAGATCTGTCCCATTTGTGAATGCTTAATAAGATTGAGAACCCGTAGGTGGGGATTTAAACATTTAAAAAGTAGGGCTGGGTTAAGAACCATCAATTGCACTTGCTGCGAGTCAGCCCTATTTGATAAAAGGAAAGACTTAGAAAATATCCAACGGCCACACTAGATACTGGTTTTCATAGACAGAGCTACTCCAAGCCCAATACCAAATATGAATCATATTTGATGAACCATGAAGTTCTTTCTTTCTACTCAGTACCATCTTGCCTACCTCTAGATTCTATAAGTAGTGACACCGTAACACATTACCTCGTAGATTAGATTGATTGAGGATACTTTCTCATGTCACATATACCGTTTGCATGTAATGACTGATACAATTGAAATAAGATCCCAAATCAACGCTTTCTTTGTCATCTTCGGAATCAGGGGTTCTCTTCAAAAAGTCCCATTGGCCATTCTTGTTGCTAGTTCGGTTCTATTCATCTTTCCGGGTCACTACGTTCTCATAAGCTTCGGGTCTGTCCGTTAGTGGTGATTGGTCATTAAGGTTCCTTTGGGATAGCAGGAAAAGAAGACTATAACGCGGAGGGTATATACTCAAGCTAAAAGAAGAAGAGAGAAGGTAGACTAGACATTCTCAATAGCCTTGTCCTAGACATAATCTCTAGCCGGATCTCCCTTATCTCAGATCTGGGGACTGAACATAATCTCTAGCCGTCTCTACGACTATATCTCTAGCCGGAGCAACCACTGGAAGGAAGCCTTCCGACCCGGACCGGAAGAGGCCTATTCTTATATGAAAATGGTTCGGATTGGGAAAGAGCAGCCCGCAACTCTGGTTCTTAGGAATGATTCATCCCTATGCTATGTATGATTCATCGGATTATTCTTATGCGTCTTCGGTGGGTGATTTAACGTATTCTCAGTCTGAAACAATGTACTCGCATGCTTACTTATCTATTCCCATCCACCACCCTTCTCGGGATTTGAGAAAGTACTCAGCCAGGAAAAAGAAAGCTGCTACTGGAAAACAACTCCCTCCGCCCTTGTTCTGGTTCTATACCAGACAACACCCCTTGCCGCTTTCCTTAACAAGCTTGCCTTTTAGTCATCGACTACTTCTGTATATTTGAAAGAGTTGATTCATATGCTTTTGTCTCAGCGGATGAAACAGCATATTTAGAAGCAGCAGATGGAGAAATGGTATAGATATGGAGATGCAGAGTCAGAAGGCTTAGCTTATTGCTTTGAACCTTCGCTTCCACCGGCTTCGAGGCGGAAGAACTCGCCCAGATCCAGTAGTTGCTCCTAATTGGAGGTGATATGCTTCCACAGGTGTTAGAGGAGATGAATAGCTTGCCCTTCGAGGCAACGCCAGCGGTAGAGGGAGAAGTAAAGCAATTAGATCCAGTGGCGTTAGATGGATGCCTTTCTACTGGAAATGGATATATAGCTCGAATAGAGGGCGATAGGCCCAACAAAGAAACCTTCTATTCGTTCGTTCCCCAACGAGTGGATCTGAAGGCACGAAAGGAGGACCTGGGCACAACACAAAGGGAGGGGGAGAAAGACCAGAACTTCACTCTGCCTCTTCTGAATATCTAGTTTCGTACCATCAGGCAACCTCCTCTTGTTTGATTTATAGTTTATTCTAATAAAGGAAATTCCAGCATTGATTTCTGGTAAAAGGGTAGGATACCAGGCAAAATTCTGATGGGGAATGGATCAGAGTGCAAAAGAAAGGAAAAAACAAGGCTGTTGCGACTGGAAGTGAGAGTCTCAGGGTTGATAATAGGGCTGATTTTGTTCCAAGAGCCTATGCAGGAGATGGTTGTTGGTGATCAGTCAATGGAAGTTGTTGAGAAAGGTGACTCTCATATCTCTTGTGGGGGTTCAACCGAAAGACCTTCCTCTCTTTCCGGTCTTCAAGAGAATAGAGGGAAAGCTTTCTCACTTAAAAGGTAAGATTGGTCAGATGCTAGTTGTCCAGGATCCGTCTCCGGAGGGTCCGGAGTAATAACCTTTGACTTAACCCGTTGGAAGGGAAGTTACTCCAGGGTTGGAGGCACGAACGCTATCACAGGGTTTGGCTCGGGTAAGTAAGCTGGGGGGTAAAACGCCCATGGAAAGCAAGGAGCGGAGGCAACTAAGAATAAACTCCTAACTACATAGGGTCCGGAAAAAGCATATGTTTAACAAATGGATAGGCAAAGCAGTTAAAGGAGAGGCGTGAATTCAGAATGAATATATTTCACACCTTGCCTCTTGACTGTGCCGCTCTAAGATCGTCTTTTACGATCCACCGGCTAGGCGATATCAGTAGAATGTTTTATGGACCTCGCACCCATTGGGTATGCGATGGTATCCAAAATCCTGTTCTTGCTGATCCTGAATATGGACATGATCTCGCGTTTCTACTTAGGGCTACTATCCACGCCGGAATAGAGGTGTGGGAGAACCTAATTACAAGACCCGAGATAGGCCGTTTTGGTGTTAAACTAGAGGGAGCGGGAAAACTGCGGGTTTTTGCTATTGCGAGCCCTATTCTCCAGACCTTGTTGCGGCCCTTGCACGACTGGGTTATGGAAGTATTGAGGTCTATCCCCATGGATGGGACCTTCAATCAGTTAAAACCGTTATCGCGACTTAAGGGTCATAAGAATCTTTATTCCTTTGACTTAAAGGCTGCGACTGATCTCCTACCTGCTAGGCTTTCAAAGGCGGTGTTACATTCGCTGATGGGTCTAGGGCTTGCGAACAATTGGTTGCATTTAATGCAGACTGTTGATTTTCGCTCGCCGGATCGGCATCCCAATCCGGGTTGTTGCTGGTTTTACAGGTTTATAAGAGGTCAGCCTCTAGGATACTACTATTATTGGCCGGTATTCACGTTAACCCATCATGTGATGGTGTGGATGGCGGCCGAGCGGGTATATCCTGGACAGGTATTTAAGGATTATGGAATCCTTGGTGACGATATCGTTATCGCCGATGCCAAGGTGGCCTCAGCGTACCGAAAGGTCATGGAGGATTCTCAGGCGGTTATATCGATTGAAAAGTCTTTGATATCTTCTAAGGGGGCTTGCGAATTTGCCAAGCGTTTTCTTATTAACAACCACAGAACTGATAGGCAGGATGTAAGTCCGGTATCCGTTCCGTTGCTGAAACTATGCTTTGGTTATGTAAGTCCTTTCGTCTTTAAATCGTTGGGATGTTCGTTAATAACTTCCATTCGATTGCGAGGCGGTGGCTACCATGTGTTTTCAAAGTTCAGAGATAATGAATATATGAACCCTATGGTTCTGAAGTTATCTTCTAAATGGAGAAGACACTGGCTCGCTATGTTGAGTCCGAGTGGCTTATCCTCTCTACCTTTACCCATCTGGTTGGCATTCCCTGAGAAGGGAGTACTGACCTGTTATGAGTTAGGTTTAGTGAGAGCGTTCTTCCTAGCAAATTTTAAACCTCGAGACCTTAATCAAAAAGCATTCGAGGAATTACGTTTGTTTTGGGAGAAGGATGAGAGAGACGTACTGGAGAGGATATACCTTCCTGGTTTTATTCTCCTTCACTTGCGTTATCTTTCTTGATAGCACAATTGTGGGAACATCCGTTTATGCCGGAACAGGGGTGAAGAAAGCAGCATCTCCGCCGCCATATCCATATGAAATCCCCCCGGCCCTCCTGTTTACCTCATTGCAGGGGTGAAAGCTGCACCATCACTAGCGACAGAGTCATTACGCTAAAAATCTTATAGTTACGGATCGCTAAGGAAGGAGCTTACCTTGGATGACTTGTTCCTCGCCTCAGGATCATCAACTGAAACTACTGATGCTTACTCATATGCTGGCCGGTCCGGTTAAATCCAATGGAATCCGCCTTAGTCTATACCTATACGGGTAGTGCTATTCGGTTCAAGGTAAGCAGCTGAAGCAACTGCTGGGGGTACCTATCCAACTCTCTCTGCCGCTGGCATTCCTTGTTTGAGGCATATCGATTATAGAAGACATTTGGGTGAGGACGCGAGCGAAGGGAAGCTAGGTACTATGGTTCAATGGGTGAGGATGCTAGGTTACCTGGTTCTCAAATCGGGTATTTAACCCTCTCTCCCTGCAACTCAATCTGCTTCTATATCCTCCTTTTGGGGTCTCGATCTCGAACTCAAACTGATGCCTAGCTGCCTTAATCTCTGCTTTCTTCTACTACCAGCGGGCTAGCTGCCTTAGTTATGTTATATCGATCCCTTTGGTTGGAGGACGGATCTCGCTACATACTAGAAAGATGTTAATCGCCGCATTGGAACTACCTACCATGAACCTTATACCCCGAAATCCCACCACTTAGAGTCCATAGGAGGTTGCGGGATGGGAACTATCGGGGCAACACCCTACCATTATACCAAGGGGAAGGGGAAATCACAGTAGGTTTCTATGGAACCCGATTCCTCTTGCTCTAAGTATATGGGCCAATCTGCCCTCTGGTATCGGGCATCCGGAATCAGTCTCGTTAATTAGCAATTTCTCTCTTGCCATTAGCGAATCCCTTCTTTCCTTCTGGTAAAAGTAATCTGTCCAACCTCTATCGGGCATCTAGAAAGGGTCATCCCTTGCAATTCAATTGGGAAATGTTTCACGCAATAGCGTGAAAGAAGTCCTACTAAGCTAAAGAAGCAGATGAAGCATCGGGTCTTGGAGAAGAATAAGATCACAGAGCATAGCAAACCGCTAAACCATGTGCGCGTGATTGCTCGCCTATCATGAGTTTGACTTGCGCTCTAAAGCTGTCTTTTTGAGAAAGACCAGAGAGAACCTTTATGACATTCTTGTGGATAAAGCAGCTTGAAAGCAGGAAAGGGAAGCTTTTTCTTATGTTGTTTAACAGGGAAACTCTGGCAAGGTCTATTATTACTTTTTCCCAGTGGGTGCAGGCTTCATCGAAAGGCTCTCCGCCTCGTGGCATTCTTGGATTCGCTTGCAAACAACACTTCTCCTCTCGCCCCCCTTGGATCATTTTCAAAAGGGTTTGCCCGACTGACTTAAGAGTTACACCTTTATTGACCAGACCCCATGAGTGCTACTAAATGGCACGTCAGAGCTCCCCTCTCGTATCATGATTTGCCGCTTGATTCCGAAGACCAAACTTCCTTGTGATTTGTTGATTCGCATCGATAGAACCGTGCCACATACATGGCGCAAATCCCGAGCTTCCTGTTACCGATAGGCATCAATCCAAGTCGCTGAGGGACCTAACTAAGAGTTCCCCTCTGGACCTGAGAGAAGAGAAGGCCGATCTCCTGCACAGATTCTCAATCAATATGCATTGAATGAAGGAATTGGTCCATTCCCTGGCCAATATTGGGTAAGCGCGTTCACGGATCAAGTCATTTCATATATGATGTTCCCGATCCCGATGACCCGCATACGATGTCAATGAGCGCTAGGAGAAGGAAGGGGACAATAGCACCGCTCGCCTCGCTTTGAACAAAAGAAATTATCGCAACCAAAAGGAGACAACCATTTGTAGGGAAATCCATTCGATAGGAGGTATAGGATGGAACCGAATCCGCTTATAGAGGGTCTCGTTCGCACGACTAAAAGAAAGGGAGTCGCCACCTAATAAAATCACTCTCTCATAATTGCTTAGATAATCACAGTGGCTATCTAAAGTAAGAGATTGGATCGAGAAACCATCGCCCAAAGGTGCTCATTGAGCTTAACTAATAGGGCACCGGTGGCTAAGAACCTTTCTTGTGATGTCCGCATTTTGCTTTTTTTATTAGTGTTCCGTGAGTATATCGAGATTTTCTAAGGTAGCCCTTTGTCACGAGCTGGACTCGAACCAGCCCAAAGACTCCCTTCCCTATCCCTTCTTTGTTTAGTTTGTGGGGCCCTATAGAGTCAGGTCCTTGGTCGCTTTTCTTTCTTTTTCTTCTCTTTACGATATTTCTAGTTAGAGGTAAAAGAGCCCATCAACGTGAATGTCAGACTGCCTTCCTGGGCGAATACCTTCCTTTCGATCTACTTCCTAAAGGAGGATCTAGCTGTGGATGATGTCCCAGCTGGAGAGTAAGCCTTGTAATCTGAATGCCTGGAGGAAAGCCCATCCAAACCCAGAGCCCCAGGCCCGGCTTGAGTATCACAGCTCCCAATGGGGGGGTTGGAAGACTCTGACCTCTTCAACTGAGCACACGCCCCCAGCGACGCGCAGAGCACTGAGAGACAGTCCGATTACCGCAAATCTCCAAACTGGTCGGTCAAATGCATCTCGATTCTCCTCCAGCATTGAAGTGCCTAATCTGATCTCTGAAAGTCTCCAGTAAGCTATATCTAGCAGCTCCACCCGTCCGCGATGCATGGAAGGATTGGGGTGGCGGATCAGGAACCGGCTGTTCAATCCCAAACTGCCGTAACACTCTCTCACCCAGGTACCACTCGACGTGGTCCAGGTATATCAGCTCCACTCGGGCAAGGAAGTACGGATCAGATATAGCTACAGCTGGCCTAGCTGCGTAAGGCCTATCTCCAAGGGGCCTCCAGGTGATCTACATCCACTTACTCGAAATTATTGTACAAACAACCCTCCCCTCGCTCTTCAACAATTCTGTGTAAGTGAAGCTTCTCGATCCTAAGTCAAGATAAAGAGTTTATGACTAAACCTCTGGAGCTTTAGAAAAGGATTTAACATTACGATTATCGAGTAAGAGGTCCTCCAACTGAGACTCCAAGTGTAACGACTTTCTTTCCCTCTGGTCTCTGAAGCAGCTCATTCTCGATCTCGCAACTTGGTCATAGAAGCTTATTCCAGATTCCGGATTTCATCCTTTGATGATGAACTGACCAAAGAAAGCTCAGGATCAACAGGCCTTCCTCGATTACCTTTCGAGAACAATGAGTAGAAGAAAGGTCTTTGCCTTCGAAGAACCGGTCACGCAAGGCAAGAGGTGATGGAGCGTAGCAGTTCAAAGATCCAATCCCAGTTGGCTAGTTTACAGTGATCAACCCTCGCCTAACACAAAGGTTGTTCTTTTCGGTAGTTAGCTGACGCACCTTGTTGTTGCTGAGCTAGTGCCCGGAACCCGACTATAGTACTGGAGAAAAGAGTTGCTTAGTTTTCCTTTTAGTTTCTATAGCATTCCTGTTCTCAGTAATCCCAACTGTAGCGACAAAGCAAGAGGTGATGTAGCGGAGCTGTCTGTTTTTCCTTGAGCGATACTTTATTGTTTTTTATACCCTTAAAAAAGAAAGGGAAGCGTTAGGAAGTCCTTGGAGGAGAAAGGTCTTCGAAAAGACCTTTCCTTGGCATAATCTTCGAACGGGAAAGTGGGCTGGCTATCGCCCTTGTTTCATCCTTTATTGACCCCTTTATTATATTCTTGTCCGGGGTTGGACTGAGCCGCTCTCCTTGTATAGGTTGGGCAAGGGCCTTTACTTTACTATCTTTTCTTTTGACACGTACGATGTGTAGCCTTTCCATCCTCAATGCCCTATTTGGAATGACAATATGTATGATGTTACTCTCACCTACATTCCCGTCTGCATCCCCTTCTTTTCTTGCTCCTGGCAGCCTTGAACTTTGCTTGGATAGAGTTGCCTTTAGCTATTCAATGAAACCCGTCCGCCAATAAATCTCCTACTTTTTTTGATAAGCCTATCGATCTGAGAGCACTGGCTGGGATTCTCTCTTGTGGTATGCCTTGGGGGATAAAGAGATGCTATCTCGTCTTACGGTCTTATAGCACCTGATCTCTGGCCGAGCCTTTGTTACACGAGTTTGAGCTTTCCCACCGGAAATGCCTTTCTTTTGGCACAGGTTTGTGTTTTTAGGATGCCTTTGTTCGGCCTCTTGGCTTGGTTGGGACTTCACCCTGTAAGGAGTTTATATATGGGCATCCTTCAAGCTTTGATTGGGATCCCTGTAACAAGAAAAGAACAATATGAAGATAAAGCCTTAATGCTCCACCCCGGACTTAGTAAGATCAGGATCCAAGCAGTAGATGTCCCAGTGACGTCAACTCAAGAAACATTCGAGGGGGTCTTCTTCCTTTTATTATTGGAAAGCACCCTAACACTCACTTTTTTTTCTGTTGCTTGCCACAATCCTTTCTTTGGTTCCAGCGGTTCAAACTCGATAGAGCGGTCGCTAGCGAGTCCCGTCCCAAGCGAATGAAGGAAGCACGGACAATAGACTGGGGAGGATATCTCATACTAAATACTAAAGAAAGAGCTCTCTCTTATGCAATAGTAAGCATCACAGTAGCAATCGTAGGGCGCAAACGTTTGGTTTAGTCTTAGGCCCAATTCAGCATTAATCGGGTATTTTAAGCTAAGCGTATTGTTGTAACAAGGCCAGGAATTCTTCATAGAGTTGGTGTGCTTTTTAAGGAGAAGTGGGTATGTCTTATGAGGGTTGCTCTAGTAGAAGTAAGTTCTTTCCCACCTGGGTGGGGGAATCCGAAAAGACAATGGCCGATTCAGGTTAACAAAGGAATTCGTAAGCCCGCAGCGACCGAAGCAGTATTGGCCTCCTATCCTGTAAGGAAAGGCCCGCTATCCAACTTACTTCCATCAATGACTGCCGTCTTGTACTGATGTTTTTTAGTAGGTTAGTGATTGGTTTTTTCCTCTGCTTCTTATATCCGTCCCCCCTTATCCGCTGCAGTGGGATCAACAAGGGACTTAGCGACCAAACCAGCTCCTGCTTCAGTCTATGTCTCCACCACACCTCTTCCCTAATCTTCTCCGGTTCCCGGCACAGGAACATTCTTTGATGGAATACTTGGACTTGTATTGGAAAAGATCAGAGAGTTCAAGATCGGTATAGAGAGAGTCAGGATGGAAAAGCTTAGATCACAAGTAAAGCCAGTTCCTATCACCTATTTATGCACTACTTTCTCTGCTTAGTGAGCCCCTTTGAGCACGTTATTAAATTCTTATTAGTATGGTGGACTTTGCTAGCGTCTTGCTATTGGCTTTATAGATAAGACGGCTTGGCTTGGAGCTAAGGTGAAATTGAACAATCTGAACAACTACCTTTAAGACTTGAAGAGAGAAGATACCGTCGCCCACCCACCATGCTACGCGAAAGCGGAACTTCAATAAGTAGAGCCTTTACGCCTTTAGTAGCCCATTTCTCTGTTTTGGCCCCGGGCCACAAGTGGAATTAATTTCCATTTCAGCAAGCAATTAGGCCTCCCAGAAAGGAAAAGGACATGTACCAGCTGTACGAGAGGAGAGCCGTGAGCACTTTTTCCTAATTAAGATGAGTGGGCCTACCTATCTGATGTTGCATGCTCGGATTGTTCAGCCTACCCTTTCTTTCTTCTTCTTATTAGTGTAGTGAGGGCGCACTCGTGGTAGAAGGCAGATGGATTTAGCTTCTTTCTAAGAGCCGGAGACCCAACTCTGGCCGGCTAGTCTGTTTCTGGGCGGACCCTCCTGACTCATGATTGTCAAAGATCATGTCATGTCGAGTGCGAGCTGGGGTTGAAGGCCCAAGGCTGTTGGTTTTGGAATAGGATTAGACTTGTCTGTGACAGAAGATCTGTCCTTTCCAGCACGAGGAACCTTATAGCACTTGGAAAAAAGCGGCTCTGGATCTGGCATCAACAGCGGATCCTGTCTGATCAGAGCACCGGTTCCGGCATCGGGAGTGGATTCAATTCAATAAGAGTCATAGCGGAGTCGAGAACTAGCAGCTACTGTTGGAAGATGGGATTGTTTACTTGGCCACCTCTTTTTTCCTCGCCCTAACGGATCCTGAACTCTAAGGAAAACTCCCTTTCCAGAGAAGCACTAGATCTTCTTTTTTTTCAGAAAAAGAATAGAATAAAGAAAGAGATAGTCTATATCCTGTATTGATCATAGGATCACTCTATGAATAGGTCAATTCTCTGTGACCTCCCACCGTTCACGACATCCCTTGCTTCTCGCT
>JADPQE010000047.1:10000-17500 GCA_016801055.1 Panax notoginseng | reverse complement strand
AAGGGCATCTCCTTGAAGGAAAAGCGAAGCGTATCCCCCGGGGACGGCTTTGAAGCGATCGAAAGACCATAGAAACGAAAGATTCTGTAGTGTGGTCACAAAGAGCTTATTTTTGCTCTGTTCCCGGGGCATGCTCTTAAAGATAGGTGTCAGGCTAGCTTTCATAAGCCAATGTCTGGAGATTAATCTATAGAAATTCTCACACGTAGTGGCACCCCATTTCATTGGTCTTGTTCTTGCACCAGGAGCCCTTGAAACTCTATTAAAAAAAATAACCCGGGCCCTTCTTCAAGGCTGGTGTCCCGTGTTCGAATAAATAGCTATATGCGCTTAACACACATTCTTTGGACTCACCCCCCATATAAGGCCCTCTAAACACCATGTGTTAAGCATACGACGACAGAGACGAGGAACTCTCTTTTGAGGATAGAAAACGACTTTTCAACGAACTCGTGTAAAGGCTCTCAAACGAAGGAGCTCTCCTTGGGAGACAGACAAAAGCAGAGGCAGGCTTAGTAAGCTTTCTCACCTGGATCAACAGAAAAAGCAACTGAAACTCGATCGATGGAAGTTCCCTCTTCTCTTGGTCCAGCCCATCCAATTGAAGTACCAGTCCCAGGGAGTATCAGTGCTTTGAGTGTCATCTCATCTGCCCTCCTCTAATCTTCTGTCTCTTCGAGCTGTACCAAAAAATTGTCAGGGATGAAATTCCAATTACTGGTTCTTGTGATATTACTTATTATTACTTAACGAGTTACTTACTCAATAGATCATCTAGAGTCAAGAATAGAATCTTTATTACCTTTTGTATTTGTAGTTAAGATAGTCTAAGATTTCAAGAGCCAGGGATAGTAGGACTAAAGCAAGCAAGGTCTAAAAGGCAAGGTCAAGAAAAAGCGGGTGCGCGAGCACAAGTTATTTAGTAAAGTACAGGGGAAAGAATGATAGTTAGCCGCCCCACGCACGTAAATAGGTAGGGCTTAGACCTCTCAGCAGCGAGAAGCACTCAAAATGGCTTGGCTCAAGAAGGCGGGAAATAGTTAAGGAAAAAGTACCCGATTGAATCAGCTCTGTTGAGAAGAATCCCATGCTTGACCCCACCAGGTAAGGAAACTTGACTAGACTGACATTATCGAAAGCCACTCCAATTGGCTCGGCTGCACCGACATCAAAGCACTTAGCAGTTGCTTATTAGAAAAGAAAAGAGCACTCTAAAAAAAGGAGCGGGAAAGAGGCCCACATCCTGCCAGAGGGTTATACCATGGGGACAGCATAATTATAAGGATATAGCACTTCTATTATATAATAAGGAGATAAGCAAAGATAAAAGAAAATCTCCTAAATAACTTGTAACTTGATGGCACTTGTTCGGCTGCTCCTGGCACGAAAAATGCTTCCAGAGTCATAGGGGCACTTTTTTCTTCAACTGGCCTACCAAAGAAGGCAACTAGCCTGGCAAAAAGAATCAACTTCAACTGGATTGTGACCTTGTCTGAGGGGTCTCCTAAGCTAAGACAGGCTTTTTCACTGGCAGTAAAGACTCGGCTGTCAAAATGCATTTGCTTGAAAGAATTTTTTTTTATCCATTAAGCATTGGAAATAAACCTGGAAACATCCTTGGGTAAGGTATAACCAAGAAAACCACCTGGCACGACATCAAAACAAAAGAAATTTTCACTTCAACTGCAACTAAAACTCTCTCTTTCGATGGCGCTATCACTTTGGAGCGATATCCGGAACTAATGACTGGTATTAGAAAGCTAAACCTAGGATTCGACATAGCCTTTAAGTTAACAAAGGAAGCCAAGGGTAGCTTCCATATCTATATGCTACTGGGCTAGGCTTCACCCACTTTAGGAACTGCACTACCTGCAAATTTTACCATTGAAGAGGTTTCCATTCTCAACAAAGGAAATACTTACTACTATAAACCATAGGCTACTGGGGCTTCCCTTCCACACCAACTGAAACTGAGGGACCAATCGAAGGCGGACCAAGAGCTTTGAAAACAAAATTGACGGAAGGTAAGTTACTACTGGCCCTAAAAGCGGGGCCGATTACACAGGTTAAAGTTAAAAGGCATTTCCGCTTTCTACAAGAAATGATCGCAAATGGCGAAAGACCCGAATCACCAGGACCTCGCTCTAACAAAGATAGGGCAGAGTCCACTTAGACACAAGGGGAAACTTCGGGACTTAGAAAAGCACTACAACCTACTTCTTCCTCGACCTCCCCTTAATAAAAAGAAGATGGAAACTTAGCCGATTGATTAGCGAATAACACACTAGGAATGGAAAGAGCGGATTCAAGCTTTGAAAGGAATTCTGCCCTAGCCGATTAGAAGGCTACAGACCAAATATCATAGTGGATGTCCCCTTACTTCACTTCAAGAGTTTCAAAGGATCAAGGAAGAGGCAGCGAACCAGACTCTTTCGCTAGGGCAATGGGACTAAACCCGAAAGCACAGACAGCTAATGGAAAGCGGTAGGACTAAGAGCTGTGGGACTAGAACTCACATTCACTCCAAATAAATGAACGAATGGACTCCCTCGACTGCTAGAAGACTAAGAGAGGGTTGGAAAGCTGCTTACGGACTTCGGACAAAGAGAGGTACCTAATTGAAGGCTTAGAGCAAGACAAAGGCAGAATGGAATACCAGCCTAAAAGCGGGGCCAGTTAGACCAACTTCAAATGAGACAAGATCCTTTATATCGCATATCGTTCGTCACACACAAATGCAAGGCACTTCACCACCTGAAGGAAGGTGCAAAGCGAAAAACTAAGTTCTTGCTGCGGGAGAAGGCTTATTCGCTGACTGAACTGATAAGCTTATCGGATTAGGACTTAGGGTAAGTTGGGGGGTGCGCCTTAGCTTAAGTTAAGGGTGAGTTCCTCCTTGAGAGAGATGGAATGATGCGAAAGCTAATGTAGGACTAATAGAGAGGTGGACTCATAGAACGAATTGAAGGCTTACAAGCCCGGCTAGGATTATTCGCTGACTGACTGCCTGGCTGATAACCTTAAATGAAAGGATTAGGCCAGGACTCATACGATTCGAGTAGGATGAAAGGCACGGATGATAAGCTTTCCTCGCGTACTGGCTTATTCGCCGAGCAGGAAAGAAGAGACCTATCTTATGCAATTCTCGAGGTTCACCAGGACTAATCTCGATTGCCCGATTCCTTTCATCTAACTTGGATTTAAAAGCAAGCATGATTTTCGATCTTGTAACTGATAGAAGGATTGGGATATGATTAACGAATGAACCACACTGACACAGAAGAAAAAGACGGTGAAAGTACCTGTGCCACCAGTTGGTCAATGGGTGCCTGTGGTAAGTCCAAGTCTGAGAAAAAGCCTGCAGAGGGAACGGAACATCTGTAGAAGTCCAGTCACCGAAGCTATCCAGGACCCGAGGCGGAAAAGCCGTAGTGCGCTAGCGCTCCCTTCCATTTATAGGTTGTTGAGGAAGAAGGCTTCAGTGAAAAGAAAATTGCAGCTTGAGGTGGAATCACAGCCAGAGGCCGGCTCTCTCTACCATAGATGGATCTAAAGAAAAACTTCTTCTACACCAGCTTGTGTAATAGCAGTAGGCAGTAGGGGCTCAGATTCAATCAAAACTCTTTGTACGGGTACCAAACCATCTTTCTCAAAAGTCAAAGCTCGATCTTTAGCTTATTGAATGGAGTTAGCCTCTTTAGCTCTTTAGTGAAAGCTAGGCTAGTCAAAAGCTCTTCCTTAGTGATGGAGATCGGCTATGAGACTCCTTGGAAAGGCTACTCAACCCCGTTAAGGGCCCCATCACGCTCTTCTCTTTATAAGGTAGGGTTTCCCCTCTCCGGAAGGATTCCTATGGTAGTCTAGTTCTCGGCAAAGCTTTCAACCAAATAAAGAAAAGAGATAGTTGTAGTGCCTTCCGTTTCAAGGCAAGGTTGAAGAAAGACAAAAAACCTCTTCTAAGAGCAAGCGTCAGCTTTGGTTTCGTCAGTTCGTGAGTCTAGTTCTGTTGAGTAGTATTAATTCAGGAAGTCCTTTCGTAGGCTGATCTTCTGAAGAGAGGGAAAAGTAAGAAGAAAAATGACACTAGCTAACCAACTGAGAGAGCTACTACCCGAACTACCGGACAGAGAAGATAGCAGCTACAGCTCAGAAAGAAGGACTTGGTATTCACTGGTAAGAGTGGTAAGAAGCAAAGAACATGAATTGGCTTGGGGTCGGTCTTTCTTGCGTGATCTGGCTTTCGGGAATTGAATCCATAGTTTTTCTATCCACCACTTTCAATTGAATCTTGAATCCCTTCTTCTAGAAAGATCTTAAGAGAAGAAAGGATGGTATCGCAGGTTGGATCCTTTTCAACCTCAACTCCCGTCCTACGTCCTAACAAACTTCAGCTGCTTACCTCATCTATTTTGGCACTAACTGGTCCAGGTTCAGAAAGTAATCTCACCGAACATTGGATTCTAATTCAACAGCCCATAGGAAGATAGAAGGAAGTCCTATCTCAGTGCAGGAGCTCGTACAGCCGGTAACCTAATCGCTATAATATGCTTCTTTCAAAGGGGGGAAATTTCATAGTGAAGCACTGCATCTTTATAGCTTCAAAGAAAGAGAAAGACGAGCGTCAGCCAGGCGAACAACAGCTAGAACAACTAAACAACCTTTGAGCTGAGGTAGACTTCTTTAGGGTTAGCTTTGCGTTCCTTGACTATGTTTCTGCCCTAAACTAAGAAAGAGTATAGTGGTTAAGCATATAGTTGATTGCTCTTTCTTTCGCTTTCACTAGCTATGTTTTTTCTAATAGTTTACTTCCGGTTAAAAAAAATAGAACTAAATGTTATCTATCGCGAGAGCGTTGAGCTTGAGCTCTAGCTCTTCTTCCAGCTTTTTCCAAAGCAAATAAAGGTAGTTTACTTGCTTAGTGCTTGCGCTAAGGGCTTTAGCTTTTTTCTTTTTCCATTTATGTTAGAAGGAGCTTACGTCGGTAATATAAGTCGAGTTTCGCCAGGCGATTATGTCCGTCTCCTCGGGCTGACCCCAGGGGCTAACTACCTGACCGCACCCACTTCTCTTTCCGATCCGACATCAATGACAAAAGCTTACGGCTAAAGTACGAGAGAAGAAGGTAGTTTACTTGCTTAGTATGATAGGACTAAGGGAAGTTGAGTCTAAGACTTAGCCTACCTTAGCGCAAGCACTAAGCAAGTAAACTACCTTCAACGAACCCATCCTCTCTTTAGGCGGGGACTGGATTCGAACCTGTAGTCTTCAGATCATGAGACTGATGAGTTGACCATTACTCTACCCCGCTTCAAAGATTCCCCTTCTCTTTCAAGAAAACGGAGACTGAAACTACTTCCTCAGATAGTCTTTTATGCTCCCCTTTCCAGTCTCATTACTATCCTCAGTAATCTAATCCCCTTCACTGCAGCTTCAGGTCGACAAAAGCAAAAGGTAGTTTACTTGCTTAGTGCTTGCGCTAAGGAGGATGAAAAAGAGCTCTACTTTAATAGAAAGGAGAGTGAAGGCAGTAACTCCAGGACTTCACTCGACAAAAGAAAAGTCTGAGATGGCTACGGCTTCCCTATAGATTGCTAGGCAAGGTAGTTTACTTGCTTAGTGCTTGCGCTAAGGAAGGTCTCTCTCGCTATGGCGGGGGATGCTTGATGTTGCTTTCTTCTTCTAGCTAGGTTGGAGAGGGAAACAAGAGCTCTAATTGATTTTACTGGTCCAGCTCAGTCAATGGTTACACTTGACACCTTCTCCGAATCTCTGTTTGCTGTCACTCTGTCCCTATCTATGTGATTTGGAGACCAAGATAAGTAGGGATTGGATCGATGTAATGCCTGCTTTTAGCTCCTAGTTTCACTCTTTCTTTTTCTTAAGGGCGAACTGATCGACTTGCATGTGTTAAGCATATAGCTGAAGTAGCATGATTGGATTAGAGCTTCTTAGCGCTTAGGCTACTAACCATAAGCTTCAACCTTCTCTTCCGAGGAGAAAGTAAACAAGACTTTCTACGCTAGAAGATTTCCAATTCTTCTCTTATGAAATTTCGATTGAATAGCAAACAATGGTTATTTCAAAGACCGTCTACTGTCCCACCAACGGATCAGTGGGTTCATGCCGCACAGAAACCGAGACCAGCAAACGGAGGCTGAAAAGCCGTAGTGCGCTAGCGCTCCCTTCCATTTATAGGTGGCTGAGGAAGAAGGCTTCAGTGAAGAGGAAAATACGGACTGAAGCAGAGAAGGCGACCGAAGGGAGGTCTGATGGTGAAGTACCCACTTTAATATAATAGGTAAGGCTGGGAAAGACCACAATAAGCTGGAGAAGGGACAGACCTCGTCAACGGAGTTTTCTGATGAGCTTTCTTTCAGAAGGCTGGGCTCCGGAAGATGACCAGATGGAGGAAGACTTGAAGGTTGGTGAGTCAAGCAGTCAGACCTAGGTTAAAGAAAATGAGCCAAAGTTTCAAGTTCAGTTAGGTAACTTACCTGATAAGGTGGATTGCAAGAGGATCCTTACTTTGCCAAAAGAGTTCATGGCAAAAACCAATCAGAATGAATCTTTGTAAAGGGATGTGGTGGATACTCAGTAAGCTTGCCATGAGGTAGTGATGCCAAAAGTCCCTCGAGGAGGTTACCTGAAGAAGGTTCTTCTCATTATCACTTTTAAATAGGTCTAACCAAGGAACTATGTATTGGAGCTTACCTGTTCTCCAGGTCTGTTATTAGGATAGGACGGAAGTCGGGGTGGCTGCACTGCGCTTTATATCTTAAGCAGTGTGCTTCTTCCCTTCGAGCCGGATTATGCCTGTCTTTGCTTATGCTTATGTTGTTCCGGTGGCGGGTGCTCTTGCTGATACGACGAGAGCGGGGCCCCGAAGGAGTTTAGGGTGGAGTTAGGCGGGAAGTAGGGCTTGTGCCAGTTGGTCTTGCGCTTGAAAAGACATACGAGATAGAAGCTACATGAGGTGTCATCAACTGCTGTTTTAAGGCTCTCTATTGACCGTAAGAAATAAAGATTCAAGATAGAAGGCCTTCCCTCATGTGTCCTATTGCTTGCTCCATTATTCCCTCACTGGCACATCTTCCTTAATAGAATAGGAACTGCATTTCTACCTAGTATGGTATTCAGGGATTGCTCTAAGACTGACAATAGGATAAGGGAAGCTCCAATAGAAAAACAGCACTACTGCTAGTAAGATAGCGATCCAGGGCTCAATCTACGGCTTTAAGGGCGGGGATGGGGGCTGGTGTGTACCCCCTTTTCGGGCTCGGGCAGGGGGGTGTTGGATTACCAGCTCTACCCCCTTCCACGAGTACACGAATTTCAAATTGAGCCCTTCGGAGATAGAAAGCTTCTCCAGCTCCCGCCTATCCCTCCGGTGGATACACAGGGCTATAAAGAGATAAAAGAGGAATAGCCCTTGGAGAATAAGGAATACAATAAAGTAGTCCCTATTTGACAAGAAATTTACGAATTGCTGAATCGCGTCCA
>JADPQE010000047.1:0-2500 GCA_016801055.1 Panax notoginseng | reverse complement strand
GCTTATTCTAACCGATTGGACTATCTGAGCAGTTGGACCTAAAAGGTAGGATGAACCGAGCCCTTCCTTAGCTTTCCCTTACTCACTCTGGAAGTGAAAGCACCGGTAAGTGACTTGAGAATGCTGGCGCTTGCTTTAGGTTGATCTGACCCTAGTTCGGAAAGACTCTATCACCTATCTGTGCACTAACTCCTGGGCAAAAGCCCCTGTCTCTGTAACAACAATAGTCAATTTCGCCACGGGAAAAAAGCTTGAGTAAAGCAGTACGGAACTGAGCTACGGGCTTATCCCGATCTTGATCCCACTCCTGGCTTCATGAGTTGACTTTCCCACTTTCCTCGAAAGAAGAGAGGAGCAACTAGAACAAAAGAATCACATCGAGAGAAAGGAGCTAAAGACTGGTGATTCTCCTATCTTTGCATGTGATTTTGCGAGCTAAGCGATCCCAAGCGAAGTACCTCACTCTTTCCTCGCTAAGCCAAAGCACCTAAGAGGTGTGAGCTCTCTGAGGTGTGAGCTATGACTTCCTCTCTCTTGTTCCCTTGCCAGCTGGGAAGGCCAGAGCGAGGGATGATGTCGAGCACGAGGATGATATTCCAGTTCAGTCCCCGATGAGCAACCTAACTAAGATATCCTACTCTTCCCTTGCTTGAGCTATGAGCTCTCTGAGCCAATGCTCTTACTTCTTTGTTCTCATTGAGCAGTCTCCCTTTCTATAAGTTTCCCTACCACTTGTTCGCCGAAGCCTTGTTAGCAATGCTAGTGACTTTCTATTTCTCTGAGCTACGAGTTCCTACTCCTATGCTTGTGCACCCAGAATGTCTTAGTAAGCGTCCTTAGCAGCTCTTGGTAGCTGGATGAGCCAATGCTTGCTATTGGAGTCCCTTATTATGCCTTAAGGTTCCCTAAGAGCATCTATGATAGCATCTAGGCTTCCTACTTTGCCATGAGTCTTCTGAGTCTCTGTTGCAGACTGCTCGGTCTAACTGGGGTGGTTCGGTAGGAGGATTGGATAACATTCCTCTTTGCTGGTCACCCATTCCAAGAGGCAACCCAAGCACCACACTCATTGTTGCTAGGTCACAGGTTCAGGATCCAGAACAAATAAATCCTCTTTCCGGAAGGTCGGAGCAGCCCCCGCAGAAGAGCAAACGTATCTCTTTCCGGTCTAAGGTAGGGTTGGGGAGGGTGGAGATCCCAGAATCGAATCATTCATTACGTTACTCAACGAGAGAAGAACAACATTGGTTGGCATAGTTCGAAGCGGATATTAAAGCTAACAATGCTAGGAATAAAGGAAGAAGCCTAAGCCCTTTAGCATTAGAAGGAGAATAAGATGAGAAAGGAAACGGATAATCCGATTAAGATCAAGCAAACAAGCTGCGGATTGAGACACAAAGGAGGTGCTAACCTAGATTGTTATATATAACCATCTAGGTCAGCTGCCCTGCCAGGCGAGTTGAGATCGGCCTCGTGGGTTCGGACAAGGGTGGACTCTCCAGCTCCTCATCTGTTATCATGCGAGGAGGGAGGATGCTTTGGTTGCACCCCAGAAAGGGCTACGGACTCCAATAAAGAAATCAAGTGCAGGCAATCCGCTGCAAATCTAGGAGAATAGGTAGCAAAGAGGATTTAGGAGATAGGTCTCGGTGATAATGGAGTCTCCCGGATCGAAGAAGCAAGCCAAAGTAAGAAAGCGAATAAAGCGGAGAGCAGAGCTCCGACTTGAGAGTCAACCAACTCAGCCTTCGTCACCTAGAGCCCTCAGCCTATGCTTCCTGAGTCAGCCTTCCTCTCCCGTTGGTGGCCCTTTCGATAAGTGGTCTTAAGAGACAGGTGATTCGTCGATCGAGACTATTCCACTGACGAGCCATGAGCTAAAGCAAAGGATACTTGATCCAGGGATGAGAACAGAACCCAAGGAAGGATGGCAAGACGAGTCAGGAAGCAGCGACTAGAAGCAAACAAAGAAAGAATCAAGCTAGGGAACACTCCAGATTTAGGCCTCCTTAAGGGCTTCTAAGGCTTAGTAAGTAGGCAGGTTCAACCCTTTCCAGTATGGTCAAACCACCTCATCTTTCAGAGAAAGGAGCTAACTCGTCTTGCTTGAAAGAAGACATGCCTCGACTTGCCCATTGATTGAGGGACAAAGGTTAGTTTGCATCTCGCTGTTAGCGTTCTGATCGATTGCCTCACTTACTAGCAGGCAGTCTTGAATCAATTCCTATCCTCGATAGTTGAACCAACTCTCACTTCAACTGAATAGTCAGGCCCAGTTTGAGATTGAATCATTTCCTGTGATTCAAAAGAAGGAAGCAGACCAAAGCCCTCGCATAGTGAAAGTTGCCCAAATGTGGACGTACCCAGGATTCCATTCCCCCTATTTGAATAGGCCTTTTCTTGCTATCTGTACTGGGCTCCCCACCACTGCTAGACCTCTTAAAGTAGCTGCACCTGCCTTACCTGACCTGTTAATCAAACCTAAAGGAGGAGATAAGCC
>JADPQE010000046.1:12500-63466 GCA_016801055.1 Panax notoginseng | reverse complement strand
TGGGGGGCCGATACGAATTCCCATTTGTCTCATTCAATTACGGGCTACTTAGAAGAAAAAAAGTAAAACTAGATTGATAAGGCTCGTTCCGACCGACGGATAACGATGAGATGCCTGCAACTAAGTAATAAAAGGCTGGGGCGAGTTACCTCATAGCAACCAACCACTGGTGCTACTGGCATGGGCCTCTACCCCTAACGTTAGTAGCGGAGACCCACCTCGGACAACTAAGTAAACCGGAAAGCCGGGACGGGAGACAACTCCTTCCTTCAACCTTCCCAACGAAGCTCTCGATCTTTATCCTCAGTTGCCCCAAGGCTTGCTTCTATGTGACCCGACTTATCTGTTCCCGACGACCCGCCTACGGATGGATGGCCCGTGGGATTACTGGAGTTGTCCGCTGACCGGAGTGTGGGATCCGATCAAGCGTGTGCCTTCCACCGACAACTTGACTGACGAACTGGTCGTTCGCATATGTCACTGATAGCTAAGCTATTCGGCTAGCTCTCGAATCGATAGACCACCGATTTCTTTCTCAGTCGATGGGGTTCCCTTCTTCTTGGTCACTGAGGAGCTTTTAGGCCCTTTTGCAGCTATTCCATATGGGGATGAATCTAGGAAAAATATTCTTTTAGATGTGGCATTAGCGGTCTTTGCTATTGGAGTTCTTTGCCCATCTATTGAATCTTACTCTAGAAAATCCTTCTCACGAACTAGACAAAGAAGAGAGAATCGTCCGCTTTCAAGGTAACTAGTTAGTGGCGGCTGATTACCAGTGTGACATGGATCTTCCCTCTATCTCTGAGGTGCGGTTAGGTTCTGGGGCCGGATCGGGTCCCGCAGTGGGCTTGGCCTCTGTAACGAATCTAGCCACTTCTCTCAGCTGGTAGCCCCTCTTCTCTTAATGGTTGGACCCCTCTGCCCTAGGCATGCTCCACCAAAAACCATTTATGGGCAGCTTAGGAACCAGCCTTTGACTTCTTATTCTTCATCAGAATCTTCTTTCTCTTCGTAAAAACCCCTGCCTTTGGTTGTTGCGCCCAAAAGATATGGCTCAGCTTCTTATGATCCCCCTTCCATAGTTACTTCGCCCTTGCCTGGATGTCTTGGTTCGTTTTTTGCATTTTCCCTGGCTCCAAAGATAAAAGATAGAGTGAGCATTAAATCTTGAAAGAAGAATCGAGTAAATCAGATACCCAATACGTCTTAACGTAGAATAGGGAGGTATAAATCTTTGCGATTAGGCTTAGCGGGGGTGCTACTCACCGGTCACAGATTGGAGCTATACTTCTCATTTTTTGTATAGAAGAAGGAGGTCGGAATAAGGCCTTACCATAATTTATTTAAAAAAAGACCCGCCGGATCTTGGGATTTTCCCAGTCTCATGCTGAGGGGCCAGTAAGGTAAACAAGTACTCCTCCTTGCCGTAACTATTCTAATAAGAAGGTAATTCACTTCGAAATAAGCTTTTCACATATGTTGTTGGAGGAGATTCCATGGCATCCTTTAAAAGAGATTGGGTTGGTGCGAATTGGTACTAAGCAAGATCGAACATAGAAAAGAGAAGGAAGCTTCCCCTTTGCCGATTTGACCAGGGCATCTGAAAGCTGTTTTGTGGATGTCTTCTTCAGCTATGAAGATTTGGTTATATATAGAGTGCCCATCCATGAAGGATAGCAACTCATGACCAGCAGCCTTCGCGCCAAGCCTCACCGCCCCTGCCTACGGTTGAACAACCTGCTTTTCTTAGATCGAATCTTCTGCCCCACCTACGGCGGTTTGAGCAGAGAAAGCGACCGCCCTTACCGAGCAATCAACAGTTCACTCATCCTGCACGCCCCCACAATCACGCTGCCTGTGTGAACAAACAAAGAAACTTTGCACAACCAGCTAAAGCAGCTCCCCCTCTAGCAGCCTTCGCTTATTTGCTTAGCAGCAATGCACCAACATCTTTATGCGTTCTTCCCTCGTTAACTTAAAGCAGACAGATTCTTGAATGGAATGTCTGCTTTAAGGGGCTATTCCACTCAGAAAAGAGTACCTTAACCAAATGTAGGTTCGAAGAGATCAACTACAAGATCGAAGACAAAAGGAGACTCTTGTGAAAAGAAGGAAGCTTGGGTAGCTGGATACACTCAATCGGCAAGGACTGAAGACAGGTCCGAGACAGGGTCTGGATGGGAATCTTCTAGATAGGCATCTGAAGCTGATACAAGATCAGAGAAGTCTTCTAGCGTAGATCGACATGACGGGTTCCCACTTGGCATGGAGACCTTTGGTGGTCGGATTTCACTGTCCCACTCTGTGGTGCAGGCCCAAGGAGAGAGCAAAAGTTTTTTGGGGAGGCCCACTTAACTTCTTCATTCTCTTCTATACGAACGAGAGGAAAGGCGCCTTAGCAGTCACTCCACTTGTTAGATCAAGAAGCCGCCCATGGTCTCGGGCAAGAAAGACACCAGCCGCCAAAGGCTCAGTCCGAGGGACAAGCAGGTTCTGCTGGAGAGGATGGCTCAGTTACAGCTGGAAAGTCTAAAACAGAACATCATTCTGGATATGCAATTGTTGGCATTGTCACCCTTGGGGGCCTGGTAGATCTAAACCACTTTACTGCAAACAAACTCTCTCCTCCTATTTTC
Organism: Panax notoginseng; assembly: GCA_016801055.1. Lineage (NCBI taxonomy): Eukaryota > Viridiplantae > Streptophyta > Magnoliopsida > Apiales > Araliaceae > Panax > Panax notoginseng. Next base: position 60,830 of record JADPQE010000046.1, on the reverse strand, counting down.
TGATCTCGTCACCGGGGAAGAATGAGCACAAGCAAAGGAATAGCTAGTATTCACCGCAATCCCAATGCTTCTCTGTCCCTCTATCATTCCCATGAAAGTGCTATTCTCTTATTTAGATAAGAACTCTGGGGTAGGGACCAGCGAGCGGAAAGAGCGAGCCAAGACTTTAGAATGCAATTGTATACTAGTTCGAAGAGAAATCTCCTGATTATGGATTAATGATTGATCGACATAAGTCAGGAATTCATTGATTGACCAACAAAAGGTGGTTAGTCTAATTAGAAGAAAGATAAAAGTGTTGTGAGATCGTCGGAAGGACGATCGTCGAGGCCTTCTTTCTAAAAGTAGCTAGAAGAGCCTTACCAGCTCCGAATACGTCTTACTCATAGGGGCGCGCTAGCAGCAAGAAAACGGCTGGATTGACTGGCTAGCTTGCTTGACCGGTAGTAAGGGAGAGTCATATTAGTAGTCAGCGTAGTAGCTAGTTTTAGTTAGTTAGTAGCATTGGAGGTAGAGTTCGCAAGGCTCTTGTATCAATTCCGGTTCTGGACCGCTCCAAGTAGAGTAAGAATCCGGATGTGAGTGATTGCGTTAAGTAGTATAGTAATATACTATAGTAATAGTAAAAAACTAAGAATTCTACGGAACCTTCTTTTCGGTATCTGCTTTTCCTGCCCTTACATAAGAGTCAGTAAGAAAATCCTTTCCCAATCCTGTATCGAAGTCAGTCCCCCCACGGGGTTTTGTTTGTCCAAGTCACTAAGCAGTCTCCTTTTTTTTAGTGTGCTTCCAGCTTCCCAAGGTAGTGCCCGGTCGACTACCCCATTTCTTCTATGGAGAGATGTCCCTTTTTGCTTCTTTCTCCTGCAGCTAGTGCTAAACTAAAGGCGGGGTCGGTTTTGTTATGCTAGACCTAGCTTCTGCTTTCCTGTACTGGAAGTTGAGAGAACGGGTCCCCAGGGTTCTAGGAGTCAAGTATATGTTAGGACCTCCTTCCAGGTATCTCCCTAAGTGAAGTCTTCCCTCTGGATCTACTTTGTTCCAGGGGAGAAGGTTTTTATCCCTCTCCTTGCTTAGAAGTAGGGCGAGCTACTCCATCCCTCTGACTTTCATAATTCGGATATGAGCTCCCCAAGGTTTTTATTACTAAAGGAAGTACTGGGCTAAGGCTAAGGGCGGACCCCTCCTTCTATCTTCTATCTAGGTATCCCGGTCTGGAGTGAGTTCGCTACCAACCAAGCTATTTCGTTACAGACTTCGTTTTGTACCCTAATAGGGTTGTGTTCATCCTGCGTACTATCAGCTATAGGCATTCATTGGTTCATTTCCTTTGTAGGAATGCCCCTCTTGCATAAGAACTCCACCGATGGCATAGTCCGAAGCATCGGTATGTACCTCGAACGGCTTAGCATGATCCGGCAAGGCCAGCACCGGATCAGCCATGATGGCTCCCTTTAAGTCCTCAAAGGCCTCTTGACATTCTCTCGTCCAATGCCATGGTTGGTTCTTCTTAAGGAGATTAGTCAAAGGTGCAGCCCGACCTGAAAAGCCTTGGATGAACCTACGATAGTAGTTTACCAGGCCAAGAAAAGATCTTAACTCATATACCTTTGATGGGGGATCCCATTCCTCTATGGCCTTCACCTTCTCATTGTCCATGCAAATGGTCCCTCCCTTGATCCGATGTCCAAGGAACAAGACTCTTCTGTTCCGGGCGGCCAGGCCCTTTGCTAAATCTTCGCTTATGGGAATACCGTACGCCAACGGTAATTACCATTCAGATGGAAAACCATAGCGAAAGCCCGAATTACTTCCTTCAAACAAAGCCGGTGCACCGTGCAGGTTCGGAACAATCAATCCGTTCGTTGGTTCGAGACTCAAGAATGGAGTTCGGTTACCCTCTAACTTATAATTAACCAACCCTAGTTTCGACATCAAGATCAAGAGAGTTGCCTCGCCAGAATCAATCTTGGCTGAATAATCTCTTTGAACAAAAAGAAGACCAAGGCTGGGAACTTCTCCTATGAAAACGGATGGCGAAACTGAGGATTCATAGCTTGTCTTCGACCTCCCCTCTGAAAAAGCTTTCTCAAAGAAGCGAAGCGCTTTGCCTTTCCCAATAGCTTTCAGTTCCAGCATGATAGCCGGTGTGATCAAAGAAAGAGATCCATCTTTTTTTATATAATAATAGATCCGCGATCGGTCTCAACTGAAAGAGTCTCACATGCATCTCTTTATGAACTATTCTTCCTAGCCAAGACAACCTCTGGTCCGCTCATTAGTTCATACGGTTCGCATCTTCCCTTTGCCGCGGAGTAGAGCAATTGGTTAGCTCGTAAGGCTCATAACCTTAAGGTTACAGGTTCAAATCCTGTCTCCGCAACATTAATCTATTCATATTGTGTCACATTCATCAACCCTTGTATCATCAGCTGTCTCGTATGATCGAGCCACATTCCAGAGGGAAATCAAATGAAGCGGTGCCTATCCACGATCTAACGCGTGGGAATAGATGCCGAAGGGTTGTGATCCATACTTGCTCGCAACGAACTGAACAAAGGAAAGGGACGTAGTCGGAGATGTCTACAGGAGTAATCATAGGTTTGGTGCGTACCAGCTTATAAGAGGGCGTCCGGGGACCAGCAAAGATGTTCTTCCTGCGGTCGATCTACGGCCCGGCGCGCCATACACTGATTGGTTGCTGAACGGTTCCCCGACCCCCGGTCTGCTCACCTCGGCGTGCCAATACTGCGCCCCGATCTCTAACTCGATAGTTACAGAATTCCGATCAAATCAATCCCTGAACCTACGAGCTTAACGCATGTATTACAAGGAGCACAATACACCTACAGTCCTTCTACCCGAAATGGACACTATGCGAATGATAAGAGAGATAGCCGAGAGGAAGGGCAGCGCACTAAGGGATGGAATGGATAAATTCTATAGTTACATATAGTTAACCGAATCAAACCATCAAGTCTTCTTTAGAGGAAGCTACTCATGCCTTCTCGGCTCGCTCCGAATGACCAAATATGGAGAAAGACTAGACTTCCGGCTGCTGAAGCATGAACCATAGGATGATTTCATAGGGACGGGGTTCCATTGAGCCCAAAGAAAGAGGACACCAACCCATCGACTGAACCTTCGGAGTCAAGGAAACTTTTCACCCCAAAGCTCCTCAATAAGCCATACGGACCAAACCGAGCCGAGGTTGAAAGAACACAGGAATGAACCATACCATAAGGCCATAAGGAAAGGAATAGAGCTAGCTCGACCATCAATCTCTCTTTGTAACACCAGCCAGTAGCTCTGCTCCCTATGCTGTGTGTGGCCCCTTTTTGCTTGAAAGCGGTTCAAAATGGTCATACTAAAGGAACGGTGAAAGACCTATTTGAGTGATCTTTCTTCGAATCTGCTTCTTCTGAGCCCAGCCACCTTTTGGCTCGCTCCGTATACTCTACTCGTTCCCTTGGTTTCGTCCTCCCATTCATGCATGAAGTAGATCCACGAAAAGGACATCTTCTAACTAGATTAATAAGAGTTTTGAACCCTTCACGTATGAGATTACCTGTGAGTCTTCTGCTTCCCTTGCCTTTACAGAAGGAACGAAGAAAAGGAAGAAGGAGCTGTTAAGTAAGATGTGGCATTAGACTGTTTTCAAAAAGGTTCTTCTCGAAGTGGTCATTAGTAAGCCAAGGAATTGATTGACCCAAGGCAAAGAGTCCGTTCATGGGTTAAGTCCTTCCCTTTCTAGGTGCTAATTCCTGTGATCTGACAGCGAAAGGCTTCTTCACTAGTGACTGATCAGCACATGGTACTAGAATTTGACTGCTTTTGATTATACGGTACAAACCTGTCTGTTCTCCGCTCTATCTTACCTGGAAAGTGGGAAATAAAGTCCCCTGTTGGTTAAACTCGTATGCCATCTTTGCTTCTTTTTCAAATCCTCCTCTCTTAGTCTTGGCTCTGCCTCGTACTACCTTCACTAGATAGAGTTGGAGCTTTCTTTTGAGTTGCATCTAGTTCAGTAGGTGCCCTGATAGTCGTGAAAGTCAAGCTACTTCCTTCTCTTCGGAGCTGCAAAGTCGCAGTGAAAGCAGTTTTCCGTTGGATAGGAAAGAAAACTTGGAAGAGTTCCCTTTCAGTGGATTTCCAAACCTATCTTTCAGAATAGAGTATATACTCTATGAATATTCATAAAGGGCTTTAGCCCCGCGAAACAGGGTTCCAAACAGGGGAAAAGCCTCTACTAAGACTAATACCACATACCTAAGACCCTAATACTAAGGTTTTCACCACTACTTTTGCAGTTGACCCGGAGAAAGGAGACTATCAAAACGAAAGCTAAGACAGGCATCTCACACACTAAGCAAAAAAAAAAGGCTCTGAGACTGCTACTTAAGGGCCTTCTCCTGGGCATTCTCTTAAGCTTAAAAGCTAATTTAATGAACCGCTTAGCCCCCGAACTTCTTAACTGGCCTAAAAAGGCCTGGAAATGGCCATAGGAAGAACACATTCATTTGCTTCATTATTAGTAAGATGGGGCGGAGAAGAGAGATCTTTTCTCTTATTGATTTAGGGTAAATCCCTTGTTTAAGGCCTCGAGACTGAGTACGGAAATGCGCCAGGGCGGGCGTGAGAGAAAGAGTGATGATAAGGACATCTAGTCTAAGTGCTTATGCTTCTGCCAAAAGGTCCATACCCTTGAATCTAATCTTTAGGGAAATAAACTATTCCCCAGCGGAGACTAAAAGGATGAAAGTCATGATAGAAGAGCCAGGGAAAGTTCAACTACTTCTATTGGCTCGAAGCCTAGTTCTTCCAATCTAGCCACTTACCGGCTTGCTTCTGACCCTACGTCAGGTGAAAGCGTAAGCGAAAGTGCCTTGGTCTCATTACCGCCCTTACAGCTATTGAATCTGCAGCACATGAATGTCCAGAATCAGCAAGATACCCAACATCTATCGCAGGTGCCGCATTTCATACGAAAAGAAAAGGCGAAGGTTACTTTACATCTCAGTCGACTTACTTCATACCTCTTCTTGTTCTTGACAGGCTAGTGACTCCACTGCTACCCACCCTGCTGCTCCCAATCCACCGGTTCTTCCACAGTTTCTCCCTTTGATTTCTGATGAGCGGCGATTGTTCGAACTGAGACAGACCTTGCGTTTTTCTTTCCTCGGTCGATTCGTCTGCTCATTCAGCGTATGATTCTTATCCCTTCCGATAAGTCTTATGAAACGAATTCGGCTGGAGATAAGACGGCATAGTTCCGGTGACTCTTTCGGAAAGGAAACCGAGGAGGCCGATATTTCGGAGTGCGTTAGGCCCCCGTACGTAGGTTGAACAAAGAAGCGAAGGTGCTCAAAGAAAAGCCGTAGTACGCTCTGACTGAAGGTCGCTCCTACCTTCCCTTGCTCGATCATCTTTGTAGTTTTAGGGGAGGAATCCTTTAATTAGAATTATGACCTCACTTGTTTGTTGAGGTACGCTGCATGAACCAATGATCAATTCAAGCCTATTGAGAAAAGCCTCAGAGATAGGTTTCCGAGGATATGAGATTCGGTTCAAAGCACGCAAGAGGAGCTCAGATCTTAATGAACTCTGTGAATCGTAACCTTTCGATCTCTTTATAGGGGGTAAGGACTCGTCAAGAGACGAGACGTAGCTAATGCTGTTTGATCACCGTCACGAGATTTGTTTGCAGCTACTATAGCTAATAAATCTCCTGCTTTCATTCCGTTTGGAATCAACATGCGCTCTGAGAGCGGATCTAGGAATACCCTGGCAAATCGATACTTGAAGCAGAGACGTCGCCTGGGGTTGTTGACTGCTAATGGGCTTCACGACTATGTTCGTAAACCGGGATAAAAGGAATGAATAGTCGCTCAGCTCTTGCATTTCCTTCTCTCTATATATACGACATTTATGGATTCCACTTGTCTACCTGTCGTGATCGATTCTCGTATATAAGGAATATAGACTCTATCTAGCGGATTGATCAATGAATTGAATACCCAGGCCAGGTAAGATAGAAGAATAGAACTACAAAAGATCTGATACCTTCACAAAACAAAGGAAGAAAGGCCGTTTTTTCTTTGCTTAATTATAAGGGGCCGTTGGGAGAAAGTTTAGTCCATTGGGGCTCTGAAAAAGAGCTTAGTGAGAATCCCGTCCATCGTGATCGACGACCAACCTTCTCTCATTTAGGAGGGGTTTTCAGATGTAGTCTTTCAAAATCCATAGGATGAAGTGAAGCTTCAAAGCTAAGAGAGAAGGGGGGAAGCAAGCAACCTCGAACCGCGTAATGAAGCAAAGTGTTTTAGGGTTGAAGCCAGTAATCTATGTAGCTTAGAATGGGTAGGTCTCTAAGAGCACTGAAAAGTCCAACTCTAAGTGTAAGGCGTTCCAACATTTGTTACCTAACAGAAATTCCAAGGCAAAAGCAAGAGTTGGGGCGGTGGCATAACCAGGATCCGGTTGAGTTCTTTTGTAGTACCTCCAACCAACTGGCTCGAATCGTTTTCCCTTTTTTTTCTTTGATTTCTTTCTCGATGCTTTTCATAGCAATCTTTCGTAAACAAGGGTCCGAAGGAGCGGCATCGGTTGACTTAAACGAGTTGAGAAGCGAAGCAACTTCCGGTTGCTACCGAGCGTAGAGTTCGCTTTTGGCAGCTCATGAACCGACCGAAGGAGGCAAAGCAAGAACAGCGCCTTCGCCTGCTTTGATTAGAACTTTCTCCGGCTACGGCTACAGAGCTATCTAAATGCTACTTTGAATTCGATTTTAACTACTTCGAATTGCATTTATTCCTGCCCCAAATCTTTCCCATCTCCAGTTCTTTTTAGAAAGACCGGGTTCTACTAATACTAATAAATGCAGCCGCTGATTGAGGTTAGAATTCATAAAGGTGGGTAGACCTGGCGTGATCTTTTAGCATATATAAGGACATGTATCCGATCTAGTTGATTGCTCCGTGATTAGGAAGTTGGAGCTAGAGTACCTTTCTGACCCCAGGATCCAACACCAGTGAGTCTAAAGCTATCCTTTCTTGGGTAGCCTCCCGTGTGGACCAGGCCATAGGCGGTCCCGTGACGGACGGTCAGTCTAGAGAGCGAAGCAAAGACGTATTAATCATTTGTCAACTCTTAGCTTAGATTGGCTTCGTGTTCCCGGAAGCTGAAGAATAGAAGTCAAACGACTTTGATAGCGGGGAAGTGGCTATAACAAGGAGGTTAGGCTGCTAAGAAACCGGTGCTATTTCAGTAGCTAGGAGAAGCGGTAGACCCTTGACTCTTTTCCTTCCTTTGGTCAGGAAGAGCGGGCCGGGAAGAACTCCTAACTCTTCTTTGGAGTGACATGACTGTAGGCCGGTTTAGCGAATATAGGCCGATAGCTGCTTTATCTCACGACTTACCGGTTGGCGTATCGGGCAGCCACCCCCCGCTTCTTGTAGCTCTTTCCTGTTCTCTGCCGACCAGTTCAAACTCATAAAACTATCCCTCAGAAAGAGGTGAAAAAGTCTAGTGAAATGCTTAACACATGCAATTCGCAGAAAGTTCCATCGACTAAAGAAAAGAGATTCCTTTTCAAGGAACCCTTGGGACTACGAAAAGTCCAATCTTTTTGCCTTGACTCTGCTATTTAGACCATTGTTGTTGTTCCATCTCTTCAGGAACATCGATGCAAGTAAAGAAAAACGCGACTTTCAAACCTCCTATGAAACACAACACCCATGAGATAGGGATATCGCATGATATGTATATATCCAATCGGTCAATCCGGCAAACTCCAATGTCAACCTGTTGTTAGGTATCCCAAGATGTGGTTAGCTTCTCCGGCTAAACCCCTATAGATTAAGGATAGGAAAAGAAGGACTTTGAAGAGTCTCCCAACTCGAAATATCTTAAGAGAATCAAAGTGAAAAGTTCGAACAAAGATTCCCGACCCAGAGCATGTTATTGACTCAACCACAAATCTCTTTTCCAGAAGTCTCACTTGGGATCTCATCTCTAGAGCAATTGGACTTTGATTCTGCCCATCAAGTTGAGTCCCATCATTTTTATTGAATTTAAGCTTGTATTCCATAGACTAAAGTACATATAGAAGTGTGTACTTTAGTCATTCAAGTTGCTTTCTCCTCGGAAGCTATGGGCTTAGTCATCTCTGTTGGTTCTTCTTCTTCTCTTCTTCGACCGGGAATGGAACTAGTGAAGGCAGCGCAGCTATGGAATCTCACTCTTGGAAGCCTATTCTATACCAGCGGATTCTATACCATTCTCTTCTGTATGTGAATCAGTACGAGGATTTCTGAGCATTCTTCGTTTAAGCAAATTCTCCGTTTCTTGAGGACGAGGACTCATGTTTCTGAGATTGATTGTTAGGTATCGAAAGTAGCTTCTCCTGCTGCTTCTGAGCTGGAAGTTCCTCTTTCTTACTCTAATTACCTGCTTTAGTAGATCTAGAATAAGCAGGTGCAGCTGCCTCATCTATATAAATCAGTAAGAACAAGAACCATGAATCTCACTCTTTGCATACAAGAGTTTGCACGAGAATCCTCCGTCTTTTGAATGCCAGTAGCAAGGGCGCTGTCTGCCTGCTCTCATTTTCCACCCCTAACCCTAAAACCCTAAAGGCATTCGAAATCCATGTGTTAAGCAAATAACAAGCACACCGGTTTCCTTGACCGGGTTTAGACCCATTTGATTCTTATACTCCCAGGAAAGAGAGGAACATCCACTGATTTAGGATCGCAGCCTTACGAATCCATACTGACACCAGTTGGTGTTTCAAGCGCTTCCACTAGCTGTTTGACATCAAGACAGTGATAACAGGGAATCGAACTCTTTCAGACAGATATCGCAACACGGATTGCGCCATAAGTACAGTATTAGAGTAAAGGAGTCACTATTTAAAGAAAGGAATCAAAGAATGATTAAACCTGCGGTCCATCGCACTTGCGGGGCTTCTATGAGCTTTCAGCCTCTCTGAGCCCTTAGCTTCCCAATGAATTAAAACTTGCAAAGAAAGGGATCATTTAAAGCCGAATCTGTGGAGCGCTCTCCTTAGCGCAAGCCATAAGAAGGAAGCAACCTACCTTTAATTGCTCTTTCAGCCAAGTCGAAAGATGAAAAGGATCTTTCTAATGGATATTCTCATTCTAACTGGGCGTTGTTATATAGAATCCTATAGAATGGAAAGCAAATCTTTTCTCTTTAATATCTATGTCGTGGATGTGACTCTTTCTAATAGGACTAGAATAGGAAATAAAGTCCCCCTTGGAACCCCTTTCCACTCGGGCAGCTGAACTTCTTTGTCTATTTATCTATGGCTCTTATGCTAGTTGTTCACTACGCCCATCAATCTCTCTCATTCAATCCACCAATCAACGGAACATAGTGCGGCAACTCTGCCATCTGCTGCGAAGGAAGAATAGAATAAGAGCGAATGATTGTTATTCCACTTACAACCCCTCTATCGAAGCAGAACAAGTAGAAAAGTCCCACTTTTTGGGGATTCCCTTTCAAAGAGGGCATTCGATGCAGCAGATTCTCCCATTGATTAACATCCTGAACCACCAGGAGCTATTCTTTCGCAAAGAGCTTATTCTATAGCAGTCTTCTATCTCACACCGGTGACTCAAGCAGTGGTTAGTTATTAAATTTATAGTCCGACAACCGCGGCAACTGATATGATATAAGACCAAGAGTTCCTACTGGCACACCGGTTATTGCATCAAGCACCGGTAATTCACCTAAAGCAAGAGGAAAGGAAAGGAAAGGAAAGGAAAGGAAAGGAAAGGGAGGGACAGAGAAGCACCATCCATTGCCAGGCCTATGATATATGGATCACCTTTCGAAGTCGACAAAGGCTTAGTTCATCACATAAGTACGCTTCTGAATGACCAACCTCTGCACGTCTACCTCACTTAACGCTCGCCTCGTAATAGAGAGGAATGGTCCCAGAAAGGATCAGAAAAGGTATGCTGACGGGCTAGGATCAACACTTGCTGACCTAATATCGGAAACAATTGTAGCGGACGATAACAGGATCCATTTACTTCAATAAAGCAGCAATAAAACGAAGCACTATTGACACAAAGGCGCTATATCATGCACTCCATTTAGACTTGTAGTAGTTAAAGCAGAAGTAGGACACGACGCATGCGGTAGAAAACTTTTAGACAAGGGGGGCGCAACTAAGGGTTTAGCAAGATCACTCGCTTCGGATGTGCGGGGGAGGTTCCTACTTTGAGCTGACGCCTTTCGTTTTTTTAAAAAAAATACTTCTTGCTCTCAAGACAGTCCTACGAATCTACTTCGCGGATTCCAGTCTGAATTCGATGTCCCGGGGGGCAACTAATCAAGAGGATCTTTTGGTTTTCGATGACTTTCAGTTGAAGGAGGAAGAAGGCGCTTTAAGTAGCCTTTGCCAAGTTCTTGATGGGAATCAATCGAATAAAGCAAAAAGAGTGCCCATCATCCTTTTGACCCCTTCCATACCAAAAGCAATACGAGAGCCTGGACCCCCCTACCATTAAATGAAAAAAAATGGATTCGCTTGCCTTTACGAAATCCTATTGAGGAGTTGAGCGAAGAGCGCTTGATAGCCACTTTTTGGGGCTGCATGGAGAGGCGGAGAAGCGATGTGACTCAAATAGAAGAAGATAGGCAACGCAATCAAGCAAGAGAGATATGGTACAATAAAACCTCCGTCAAGCTCGTAGATTACGCACTCAAAAGGGACCCGGAGGTTCAGTGGGTACGGGACAGGAGCGTGGTACTTACGGACCAGGGTGAATATGCCGCCGGGGTGAAGCAACTAGCCACAATCCCTGACCTTATATTCTTTTATTCGAATTTATACTTTTATTCGAATTTATACTATAAGGGAGGAGAAAAATGGACTTTTACAGAAGCCGGAGGGAAAAGACGAAGGTGAGCCCTTCATAGGGTTCCGATCCATCACCTTTCGATCAAGCGGATTCTAGCTCTGATCGCTCCTCAAGAATAGAGTGAGAGACCTAATAGCCGTGATGCACTCTCCTCTATCGCCGTCAACCGGCCGGCTGAGATAGTATCGGTTCTATTCATCTGACCGTACTTCCATCTGGTCAAGTGACGGATAGCTCGTCTCCTCTTTCGTTTGCTTTCTTTATTATTGCTTCTGTTGAATGAATATAGGGCTCAGGCGAAGAAGCAGCAAAGCAGCACTCGTACACTAGAAGGATGGGGCATGGTGGATCGCAACCATGCTACAGCGGAACCACCGGGAGATTTGTAAACAACCGTCGCAAGGCAACCCCGATCTTGCAAACCTCTGGTAGAAAGAACCTCTCTTGCTGTTTCGGATTCGATCCTCTCTTTTGTGCCTTTAAGCCTAATAGAAGTTCTCGCACTTGAGAAGGAATCTCTTTTTTAGTGTCTTTCTCGAGTTATCGATTCTTTGACCATTTATATACCGAGCTTTAAAGCCAAGCCAAGCCAAGCCAAGCCAAGCCAAGCCAAGCCAAGCCAAGCCAAGCCAAGCCAAGGGAGTATAGCATTCACTCTATCTATCGATAGAAGGCTATTTTAAGGCAGTGTAGTACGATTACCTGACTACAGTACTTTAGTAACTCAACTCAAATGCAACTCTACCTTCAGCCAGAAGGCATTTTTGAACTTATTACCAACGCGGATTTGCTCTTAAGACTGCTCCGCTCACTAGGATACCGTCTTACGCTGTACCCGGTCTCAGACCGGACAGAACGAAAGTACTCTCTAGCTCTTTCTGTAGCTAATCGAGGAGAAGTTCTCTAGACATCCCTGGTTGTTACCGTTTTAGGAAGTCAACTCTTGCCACTCCTACCTCAGGTTATCAGGCATCAGGAAATTCGATCCTCATAACAGGAAGAAAGGAGAACTCCTAGCTTAAAAGCTCATAGCTGCGGGCTGCCTAGCTTTCCTTATAGCCAATCCCCCAACTCTTGGGTTTTTGAGAAGCTCACCCCCATCGTTATTTGGGAACTCACACAACATCCTTAATCGAATGGCGCCACTGCAAAACTGGAAACCTAGAAAGAAAACCTTAAAAATATCAATGAAGAAAGACTTTCCAGCAAGCAATCAAATAGGTTCAAGCACCTCTACTTTCAGGTTCAGGCAGTTCCTTTATTTAAGTTTTTCGGGCAGATGGATTGAATCTTCTTATTAGCCCCTGATCCCATCCTTTCTTCTCTTAAGATCTTTCTTGTTAGCAAGTCCTTCTTCTTTAATCGGTCGCACCAACTTGTTCCCGCTTTGGGATGGGAACTCGGTTGGAATTCAAAGAAAACACATGCGAAAGGCAGCGTGATGACAGTTGATCTTTGGCTTACTTACTAATTGTGGGCACGGAACGGAAATAGAGAAGTTAAGCAAATAACTCAGGGGCGTGGGGGAGTACTTTTAGAGGGGAGGAAATCTGTACGCGCTTTTGCACATCCTTTAGTTGGGCTAAAAACTTCCCTTAATAAAGGACATAGGGTCGGAAGCCTTTGAGTGTACAAAGGGTACAGAAAAACCTTACCTGTTCGAAAAAGAAAATCTTTCTTTATTTCATTTCTAGTTTCATCTGACCCTTTACCAAAAGTAAGTAATTCCACCTTGACCCTGGGCTGGGAATGGGAACAAGAAGAATCGCTAACAACCAGAAAGAGGTCCTTTTGGCTTTTTTTCTCTAAGTAGCTTTGGTAAGCTATTGCCTTACCAACTAACTAATAAAAGGAGTAGTAGTAGTCCTCAAAGGGCGGATTCCCCTTTTTACTTACTCCTAAAACGAAGGATCGAAAGAAATCTGTCGTACTCTCTTTATATCTTAGGCACTCAAAAGGCGAGCTTTCCTGGCATATCAGATGCCATTTCACCAGCTTCATTATCTTACTTATCACCTGGGCTAAGCCCCGAACTTGGGACTACATAAACAAAAAAATCCAATCCCTTCCCATTAGCAGAGTACGAGTCGGGAACATCAAGAAAAACCTAAGCTTTCATCGCGGGTTCTTCAAAGGGACTATGCTTCTAGAACACCTGTATAGAGAATCTCCCATGCATGCTTATGGGTGTCATCAATAGGCATGGTTGCATTCAATATGGATAGAAATTTCTTTTGAATAAGCGGATGCTACGAATCGTTTGTTTGAAAGGGGGTGAAAGCGGCCGGGAATCGTCGGCAGTGCCAAGCTAGTAGCGTTCCAGGGCAAGAAGGATGAGAAAAGCGTTTGCTGTCTCTTTCTTAGTTAGAAAAATGAGTTACCTAGCTAGTGGAGCGAGGGGAGGTGCTTTGACACCATTTTCCACGATTCCCACATTGAGCTCTCTTTGCCTTACTTATTATGAATCGATATAAAAGAGAATCCGCCAGCTGGAAGAGGAAGAGGATATAGGTGAGCCCGGGGAATATTGTTGAATAAAGACCCCTTCTAAAAAGCTCTTGGCCCACCCTTCACTCTGTTCACGGTTAGCCGGGAATGAGACTGAAACTACTTCCTCAGATAGTCTTTTATGCTCCCCTTTCCAGACAGAAAAGAAATCGATAGCTAGACTAGCTCTTACGAGCACGACTATGAACGACGCAGGTGCTATAACCGTTCGTGAGCCATCTTCCCATGGCTCACATCACTCCTAGACCGTTCGAGAGCTATGTGTATTGCTCTCTCACTCCTTCTAGACAAGGAAAGCAAAGAAAAGTAGAAGCCTCAACCGTGTCGAAGGCATTATAACTAAAGTACGCGACCTCCAAAATCAACATCTACATCCCGTCGCTACCCTTTCAATGTTCATCTTCCCGCGTGAGGGTGATCCGCGTTCTCGTTCACGAAGCGAGTTGCTCATGGGAAGGAGCATGTGAGGGAGAAGGACCATTATTCGTCTCTTCGAACGGAGCCCAGGTTGAATCCGCCCCCGGCTTTCCTTTTGTATACTATGTATAACCTCCTCATCAACAGACCTTTCCCGAATGAATAACCATTCATTTCATGAAAAACCTGCGCTTGTTAGCAGCTAAATCACTCTCTCCTCTCGTAGTGGGCCTCTTTTCTTTCCCCCGCTGGCATGAGAAAAGGGTCCATTCCACTAGCTCTTCTTCTTGTGAGAATAAATAGAGGGGTGCGCTTTCCCTTTGAATGAGTAGATCTTCCAGCCCCCGTGCCTCCCTTTACTCAATGCTCCTGAAGTCCGAAAAGGAGACTGAGTGGACAGGGGGAAGGGAAGTTAAGTTACAGAAATGGTACCGTAGTACTGCCTACTTTTGTCCTTATTGTAATCCCTCACTCTGGGCTAAGAGAGTCTCTTAAGTGCTAGCGTGGCGGGAGAGCAAATAGCAATGAACCACCTCTACAGAGTTCCCCCTACCAAGAACTATTAGAGCTCTCTATGTGAGGAAAAGGGTACCGATAGGCGGATTGACGCATCTGAGCAGGCAGGGAATACTTAGTGCTGGGAATATGAATGCTATGAGGCTTGGGCGAGAGAGCAGGTCTAGGAGGCCCAGATATTGCATCATGTGAAAGCTAAAAAAAAAGAGCCATAAGAGCTGTAAACAAGTGAATATGTCCAATCTATAGACTCTTTCTTCTAAAAAAGAGATTCTTATATAGATATTTATTATTATTATTTAAATAGCTGCAAGACCAAAACGGGGTGCAAAGAACCGAAAGCCCTTCTTTAAAGTTACTCCCAGATACATGGCTTACATACCCGGCTCAATATTCTTGGAAAACAATCGAATCGAGGGTGCTCATAAGTGGGGAGAATTGCCCATTCAATCTTGTAAACTAATCGAGACCGAAATTGGAGAAAGAGATACGAACGGAGAGGAATAACCAATCGATGAAAGAACATGAAACCATTCTGTTTCAATAGAGGTACGAGAAAGGGTTGGGGGCAATGAAGTAGGTGAAGTGGTTGGATTTTGCGAGCTGTTCCAACCACTGCTGGATGTGATTCCAAGAGCCGAACGAGAATGAATACCACACAGAAGAGTCAAGACCAGGCTCCCTAATGGAATGTTTAACCGATCCATTCCGGATCGACCGAATTGGTACGGAAGTTGTAACATGGGAAAACCACGGAAAACACGACTTATTTGAATAACCCGGTGACCTACCAATTGTAGAAGTAGGATTTTTGGCAAGCAATAAGCACTTAAATAATACAATTCAAGTGTACCATCTTCTTTCTCATTTCGAGGAAAGGGTGCGGAAGGAAAAGGAAACAACGGAGGGATCCGAATCGGACCTAAATGGGAATGACATGAAAAGTCTTTTTCAAAACCTAGCATTAAGGGTGTTACGACGATATACGAGAGGAATGGAGAAAAACTCGTGATTGGCGTGGAGGGGAAGATCTGTTTATGATATAGTTCAAGAAAGAGTCGTCTCATTTCCTTACTTCTTCGTTCTTTCTAATTCATTCACTTCAAGACTGGTTCTGAACGCCGCATAACATCATCTTCAACCAACCTCCACCGTACGTACCTTTCGGTGCGACCACTAAAGAATTGCTTATACACTAAACAGCTGCTTATATACGCTTACTAAAAGACTGACTTTCATTCATTCATTAGGCCAGCGTGAAACTAAGAAAGAGAGATGTGCCTAAGGCGGCATGTAAGCAAACTGTGCACGCTAAGAGAAGAGGAGAGATGAACGCACAAAGAAATAATAAAGACTTTGACTGGTTCTCCCGATCCTTCTTTCCTTGGTCACATCAGTCGAATCCTGTTATCCTAAGAAAGGAAAGTGCACTTCACGAGCTCTCTTTCAAGGAATAGCAAGAAGATGATCAAGAAGAAAGCCTTTTCTCGAGAGTTGTGACAGGTGAAGAACTAAACGAGAACTGTGGTTGATTGTTGACCAACGTAAAGCATGGGAGAAAGATGTAAATTTTAAAGAAAGACGAGACACTATGAACCCACCACCGAACACCAAAGAAATCTCGGCAAGCAGTTGATAAAGAAAAGTACACGCAACTAGCGAATTCAAGGTAGTGCTATCTACGGTACAATCCAAAACTAAGCAAAGAGCTTTCTTCTCTTAAGATATTCTATCTCGAGTTACCGTCGCATCAACAGGAAAGAGATGACGAGCCTACTCTATTATAGGATACCACTCGCCATGGATGATTCGATTCCAAAGAAAGGGGAAGAAGGGCCTATACATGATCCATTTCTGATGCATGAGATAAGGATTCGATACTGCTCACGAATAGGAGTTCTACGCTTGTGAACCAAGACGCTTCTCTTTCTTTCTTCTCTCCCTTACCTTATTCATTAGGGCCATTTCTGATGATTGAACCTTTCCTGAGTCAGTGAGAAAGCTCTGCTTTAAGCCTTTCTTCAGAGTTCTAGCAAGCCCTTCTTTGACCGGGCATTTCTTCGAGTTTATTCTACACCCATTTCTGGGTATTTTCTGCCACATCTCATACCCGTAGTACCGGGTCTTGACCACGTAATCAAAGGCGTTAAAAGGTCTCTGAAGTTGAATATTTTTTATGTGCAGGACCTTCCGCTTTCACACTTGAGAAAAATATATATATATAGCTAGCGACTTAGTAGGTCTATGGCCTGCCCCCGCAACAAGTACTAGCGTATAGCATAACCAAATGGAAATGTGGCTGGACTCAGAAAGAAAGGAGGAATCGATATTTCAGGCTTGTAGAAAGAATCACTCACCTCACGAGGACGTTGGCCGGGTGGAATCTAAGATAAATTCTAAGAAAATACGAGCGTATTCTTAAAAGAAATTCCCAGGGAATCTCCGCAAGAACTAGTCGGGCGCCTTCTCCTTCTAGGATCAAGATTCAGTGTCAAGATGAAGGGCGGTATCACATTCACTTGCTTGCCACCCCTTTTATCCTTTCTCCCCCCTCCGGCCGCCTCGTTACCTTTTTTGCTTTCTCACATTGACTTCTTTCTGCTTTTTCACTTCTTTTCCCTCCAAATATATACTTGCCTTTGTACTGATTTGAATATAGGTATGAAGGCTTAGTGGAAGGGCGGCACCCTCTTCAGAGGTGCCCGAGGGGCACGGTCTCTGTCTTTGACTTGGCCTTCGGCCTTGAGAACACAATGATTTCGGACTTTATCTTTTCCGAGCCTTACTAGGCGCGTATTGCTTTCTTGTCTTTTCTGGCTTGAGGTCTATATAGACGATCTGACTCTTTGTCAAGTTAGAGTAAGAATTCTCCTTTTGTGATAGCGGTTAGTGGAACGTGCAAGATAGGGCCAGCTAGGAGCTCCGCTTTACTTTACGAAGCTTCTCCCTTCTCCGCTTAACGCTTTTTGGCCTACTCTTGTATCCTTTCCTTACCCTTACGGAAAAGCAGAGATTCTACGACGACCTTAGCCCGAAAAGGACTCTCTTCAAGAGCCTACATCTCGGTACAGCGCTTGACGCAAAGAGTGTATTCTTCGACCTGAACTCGAGTGCCTTAGGGCTATTACCCGAAACAGAAAGAAGAGAAAGATTGACTTTCCTTAATCATTGCAAAGGCAAACCGTAAGATTCAAGAGAAGTTGTGATCTCAACAGCGGAAAGCAGAATTCTATTGTTTGGAAAGCCCCTTTACTCCACTGAATAAACTTTCTCTGGCATAGCTGCAATCTCTGAACTAGTTGGTGACTGAAATAGCCCTGAGCTGGCTGCTGCCTACTATCTTCTATAACCTTTGCACAATCTTCATCATCTACCCACATACTCTCCAATTTGACAGGCAACAGATGATGAAGCATTAGAATTCTTAGGAGTGAACATACCGGATGAAGAAGACTGAGAGGACACAGTACCACGGTTCTGATTGGGAGTAGTAGATGAATTTACCGTGCCTTGAGAGTACTGCTGCTGTTGCTGTGAATAACCAGACCGAGAACCCCAATTCTTTCTGTTTCGGTTTTGCTGTGAATAACCGGAATTGGTTCCACCACGGCCGCCATTGCGACCACCTCCACGGCCATCATGTCTGCCATTTCTGTTACGATTGTGCCAGCAGAGGAAGCCACGGCCTGATCAGAATTAGAAGCATTCTGAATGTCTTTCGCTGCTCTTGATGCAGCAATTTCGCCCTCAACTGCGCAAAGGATGGAAGTTCTTTCATATTGGTAATGGTCGTGACAAAGGCCTCATATTCAAGAGGCAACCCATGCAAGGGGACCGATAGGGAAAAATCTTTGTTTGAAATTGGCGAGTTAATTGCAGTCAAGGAATCAACAATTTCCTTCAACTCGCGGAGATAAACCACCACGGTTTGCCTTTGCGATGATTAAGCAAGGGAAATTTGAGCTGCCCTGATTCGATCAATAATGGGCAGTAGATTGATCAACAAAGCGTTGTTCGAGAGCCAACCATACCTCAAGTCTGCAAGTCATAGACCTCAAGCCAGAAAGTCCTTGGTGAGTGTGGCGTTGAGCCAAGAACGCAAACTCTGATCAGTCTTGACCCAGGCAGAATAACCCGGATTAGGAATTGTGCGACCCTCAGCATCACATAAATATTGCACTGGACATGGAAAACTGCCATCCACATAACCCAATAGATCATTGCTAACGAGCACAGGCATAAACTGAGACTTCCATAACAGGTAATTCGTATGATCCAACTTGATAGATACCAAGTGTGTGCAGCCAAGCCAAGAGTGGGGCAGAGGGGAAAGACCAACTTCCCTCTAGTCTGATGGATTGCTTTCTCTTGCGCATTAATGAATAGATCGAGAAATTGCGTATGAAAGGTTTATGGTCTATCTGATCTATCTAGTACGATCGATCAAGTCATTCAGTACAGTCTCTTCGCTAGGTGTTTATGGAATTATTGTCGAGCAGGTTGGCTCCTTGTTGCTGAACCTAAGAACATCCGTCAAAAGCCGCATCTCTTCTCTGCCAAATGAAATGGTCAAAGCATGGAAAGTAGACTCGAGAAATCGAATATATATATATATATATAGTGAGTCTCTCCCCTTAGAATTTCACTAGAGTTGTAACTTTCTTCATAAGTAAGAAAGGTTCTTAGCCTACCGGTGCCCTATTAGTTAAGCTCTTTCAAAAAGCACCCTTGGGCGGAGGAGAAACTATCTTACTTTTTTGAAGAAAGACAAAACGATTCTTTATATACAAAATTTTCAGTGACGTCCTTTGTTCCAGAAGAGTGCGGCAAGGAGGAGATACTAAGCAATCAAAGGGATGCAGAGGAAGAGGTGGTTCCTCCATATAGGACCGAGAATGCCGAAAGAGAAAGGTATTTTTTTAACCGGACTGGAATCTTTAGAGACCTATAAAAATATTCCCCAAACTCGTCCAGGGGGCTACTTGGCCCTTGTGAAAGATCAGTTGGCTCGAGCGTCCACCTTGGGCAAAGGAGTTTATGAGGCCATCCTCACCTCGGAGATAAGAGATCTTTCTTTTCGGGAGAGTCAGCAAGAAGCTATGAAGAGTGGTAAACTCTGAAAGGAAAGATGGAAACTGGGGAGTTGGCTGATAAAGATGGACAGTAACGATCGCGTAATATAAATTATTCGGCCTCGTCATCGAAAGCGGCTTCCAATTGCTCGGAAATTCTAAGCTATATGGGGGGCTTGGATGGTGAGCAAAAACAATGGATCAAGAAGTTGGTCAACTTTCGCATGAAAGAAGGTAAAAAAACAAGAGTTCGTGCTATTGTTTATCAAACTTTTCATCGCCCAGCTCGAACTGAGCGCGATGTAATCAAACTTATGGTTGACGCCCTAGAGAATATAAAGCCCATATGCGAAGTGGTAAGAGTAGGAATAGCAGATTTATGCTGTCCCTGGGATTGTAGCCAGGGATCGTCAACAAACCTTAGCTATTCGTTGGATCCTTGAAGCAGCTTTCAAACGACGTATAAGCTACAGGATAAGCTTAGAGAAATGTTTATTTGATGAGATACTGGATGCTTACCGAAAGAGGGGAATTGCACGTAAGAAAAGGGAGAATCTTCATGGACTGGCTTCCACCAATCGAAGTTTCGCGCATTTCAGATGGTGGTAAAGTGAGACCACAAAAAGAGCTCTTCCTCATTCAGTCAGATTCTTCAGTAAGATATGGTTCCTTTTTCCTTTTTGTTTGAATCTTCATATAGATTTTCAATTCCTCCCTTCATTCATTGAGTTGGGGGAATCCATAGGAGGCCCGCCCGTTATGCATTGCATGAAAGAACCTTTCTTTGTCGAAAGCACGCCCGTAAGAGAAAGGGGCGGGTTCATGGATAGGGTTAGGCCTGGGTGCCTACGCCCCGGGTAAAGGGATGAAGTGGGTAATTCAGGGATAGGGTTGGGGAAGGCTGAGACTTTGTTTGAACCGGAATAGAAAGAGAGCTATAGAAGTGGAACCGCCTATAGAAGTTGAATACTGCCAATCTCTGGCAGGCAGAGATAGTTGTCCAATCTATGGATAGCACTATCTAGACGGATAGATTCATCTACCAGCTGGCCCTAGTGAGAGTGTCAGGAAGAAAACCGCCTATGTCTGGCCCGGGGAGTAGACCATACGGGTAGAGTAAGCTGGATAATTGTTTACTAGATGGAAGGGGAGCCACTATCTAAGAGTTTCTCTATTATCTAATAGCCATTGGAAATGGAGAAGCAGGGGCGCCGACAAGGAGTAATAACTAAACTACCACCCGGAGCGCCTGATGAGACTAGTAGCTAGGGGAAAGATTGGAGGGACGGAGCAGACACAACAGCTCCAAACTACCCGGATTGGTAATAGACTCCCTGGTCCTCTTTATTGAGATGGGGGGATGGAGGAACCTGAAAGAAAGCTTAAAGGCTAATGAGAAAGATGTCGATTAGGAGCTAGAAGCTATCAATAGAATGAATGATAGTAGGAGTGAGTCTTCATATTCGAGGGGAATAAGGGAAAGCAAGTTACAACCCTTTAATCGATTAGAATAGTGATCCCATCCGCGGATAATAATCGCGCTTTACGAGCTGAAAACCATGTCTTTTATAAAATCTTTCGTGGTTAGGCTCGATGGAATGGAGGGTCAAACAAGATCATGAGCTCTGACTTTGCTTTTTGCTGGTGATAGTGATGGTGCGGGGTCGGGGGATGGATACTAGTACTGGGACTGATTCCGATGCAAGGAATGCTCCTACCCGCGCAGTCTCCTCGTCCATACCCAAGCCGAAAACAGATGAAAAAAAAGTCAACAATATATTGTGTAAATTCTTCAAGGTCATGCAGAGTGGACTACCTATAAAAATCCCATACGATTTTGATCAAACTACTCGAAATTTCTACAATAGAGGTCATTACTATACTTCCATTGAATTACTAGGAGGATACACCCGTGGCTATTCATATCCCACGTACTAGGGAAATCAGGTCAACGGCCATATCCTTTCCATACATCATACCCGTAAGCATATCTAAGGGGACCACGGAACGCATTAAAGAATAACTATGACCTATAGCCATTGACATATCCTAACGGTACTACGGAAGGTTTGCCGTGAGAGCTTGCTTGCATTGGTTCTTGAGCTAACCTAGAGTTAGCCGGGGCTTCTTCCTCGAGTCCTGTCATGATCGCGCACTCGACGAAAGAGCTAATTCATATACTCCTGCTTAGCTGCCTTGCTTGTTTACTGGTTCCCTTCTTTTGCTTATTCGATATAGAATGATGCGGACTTTATTCGCTGTCGCTCATAGGATTCGGCTCATCATCTTCTCATGAGCTTTGACATGATGAGATAACTAGGTTTTTCTAGTCTTGCCAAGAGCGTTGTACACGAGCCATCGTTGCTCGGATTGGAGAGCTCACCCGGGAAGAGAGTTTCTTTCATCTGCGCAGGCTGCTTTCGGTTGGTTTCATAAGGGTTCCAAACCTTTATTTTTTATGGAAAGGGGTGCCTAATACGGAGTTTATGAGATAGGCTTTCTGTATTTTGATGGGTGGCGTGCCTCTTCACTGGCCTTCTTTTCCTATGTAGACTGGCTGACCAAGGGTTACACTCTGGCTTGGCATTGGGGCTCCTCTGACTGCTTGATTGAAGACGGAATGCTCTATATAATATAAGAGAATACAAGGGGAAGTGAGGCCTCGTGGAATTGGTCCAGAGAATCCCACTTTGCATCCAATTTTACGCTGTTTATGAAACTTATGCATCTTCCGTAGACTGTGGAAGTCACCTGCAAGTCCGGCTGGTCCACGACGTGACGTCTGGTGGCAGTGAAAGAATTGGAGAAGGACATTGGTGGCAAAGCCTGTTGTTTTCGGTTTATTACCCTTCCTGGCACACGAGACCCGGGTCAACAAGTCCATCTTCTGCAACCGTCAGCTTCTTATCACCCTGAACTTCCACATCTAATGACCTGTAGCCGATTGGGCAGCTTACTTTACTCCTCTTTATTTAAGCGTAGCAATTCGTTTATTCTATAAATGTAGAAGCGACCCGGCTAACGGAAGCATGAAAGCCTTGCCCGACTTGCCCTTACTTAGAAAGATTGGAATAAAGGAAGACTGCCCTATTCCATATTGGCGGTGTAGGACTATCAGAGCGGACGAAGCCCCCGTTCGTGCAGAAGGGGTCGAGTCGCTTCTTACCGTTATGGTTGTTGGAGTAGAGCGTCCGGTGAGGGCCGTCTCTGCGAGTAAAGATAGAAACATGGATAGGAAGAAGGTGCTTCTACGAAAGAAATCTCCAAGCCTTTCTTTATTGATGAAAGAACTCGCTTTATTGATAAAGCTTCGTCAGTTTTCTTCTAGAAGAGAAAAGGGCTTACGTTAAGGATTTCGCACTCTTCTTGTGTGGCTTGAATGCGAGATCCACAGCTCTTTCTATAGTCTTTTTTTTAAACAAGTCTATTCCTCTGGCAATTCGAACGGAAGAGTTTCGGTACGACAAGAGACAATAGCTATAGTTGAGAAAGTAGTTCCACTATAAAGCAAGAGGAAGTAGACCTCAATAGGATCTCATCTCCCTACGGCCGGAACGAAAAGTCCCCAAGAGGACGTCGGTTGGAGTGGAGCCACAAGATACCAGTCACGGTAGGGTGAAGATCACTCTTGCTCACTCGGTTCCCTCGGTCTCCCGGAACGACCTCAAGAGTCACGTACGAAACAGAGGGGCTTTGGGATTCGAACCCAACTCTTCCACGACCCCTTCATGTCATAACACAACGACTAACATATCGACTACGAATGACCACCACTGTGCGTATGGCGTATTGCTTTCGATTCATCTCACTCGATATAGAATGAGGAGTTGGGGGAACTATCACCACGATACTGCCCTCTGCAGTCCCTGGAAAGGGAGGAGAGACACTCTTTCAAGCTTATAAAAGTAATTTATTAACTTGAAAATAGGCGCTGTAAATCCATTCAAATAGATAGGGGACGAACCAGCAGCAAGCCCTTTCGTCTGTCCTAGGCGAAGGCAGTGCAGGTGAAACCCCAATAGATAACATTTTTTTTATCGCTCCACATAGCTCACGACCCGGCACGAAGAAATCTCTTAGATGGGCGGATGCGAATCTGGATCTATCAACGGAGCAATTCCATTCAAGTCGTAGCCGTGTCTGACCCCCTCAATCTTTCTTTCCGGAGTGAGTCAGGCGGCAAAGCCTTTAATCCTGATAAAAGAAAGAGTTTTCCCACCCTCCAAGTATCCATAAATGGAATCGGTTTGAGTGAATTACTTACCGTAGTCAACGCCAATAGGGAAAGTCAGGTCAAGAGAGAGTCTCTTTCCGAACTTGGTACTAGTCTTACCTTGTTCTTGAGTTTCCACGGCTCTTTCCCATCGAAGTCCTTGTTGGGCAGGTGCTATTCGAGCGGATTCAACTTCGAGCTGATGTCACACTCGAGTACTTCGTACCGATCCCATCTAGGTGTGTTGATTGATAGGGGCGGATGAAAAAGGAAAGGGACAGCATACAGTCAATTTCCTGCCCATACCTCTTCTCTTCGGCGCATCAGCATCTATTACAGAACTGCAGGCCGAGGGGTATACCGCAGTTGAAGACTCCGTTCTGCGTCTTCTTCGAGAATTGATGCAGGACCGTCTCACCCCAGAACCTAGCCCTTCCCAGTGGGACCGAACTCTTATGCGACGAAAAGATATAAGGAGACTCCTGCAGGTTCATCAAAGCTTATGTAAGCAAAGAACGGCTAGCCCATATTTCGAAAGGGCACTCCAACACCTGGAGGAAATCATCTGTTCTGGAGTTACAGACAAGGAACTCCATTTTGTTGACTCTACCAGAGAAAATCTAACCTTCATACTAAAAAAAAGAGTTTTTCCTTCTTCAAAGCTCTTTAAGGGCTTTTCAAGAAGAGGCTTAAGTCCTGGAGGATCCGCAACTACAAGCTCTCGAGTGGCTCGGAATGCTGATAGGTATGCAATCGAAGAAGAAGGATTAGCTCCCAAGAAGGCATCAATGAGATTCAAGCCCCGGTAAATAACTACTCACTGCTACTCCTCCTGCTCTTGGATAGGAATCTTCATGAGGTCTAGATCTTGCTATGAAGCCTCGAGAATCGCTTTCTGATAAGAAAGAGGCTCTAATCTCACTGGCTTGAGTTGTATTGCTCCTGTTCTAGATGAAAAAGAGCAAGCGGTCCAAGTGAGTATAGCATTCGATGCTTCCCTACGGCATTTCTAAATCTAAATAAAGGCTTTCTCCTCGGGCTGAACGGACACCGGCGATCTCAACTTGACCATCTCTTATGTCTTTTCGTCCGATCCTTCAGTTCTAGTGGAAGAGCTGTTCCACCTTTTGGCCTCCTTTTCGATTTGACGGATGAGAGAAATCGAGTTAGCTCTCCTGCAAAGAAAGATTTTCCAATCCTCTTACTGTTAGGAATCGATCTAGCTGCTTATCCGGTCGTTTAGTAAGGACATCACCCGAAAGCAAGTTCAAAAACTTTCCTTCTGAGATGCCTGTTCTCAGGTTTGACTTATAGGGTGCTAGGCTAGAGAGCTAATTCATCCGCATCTGTTGGTGGTTAAGCTAGCTCTGGTTCATTTGACCGAAGAAAAGACTGGCATTTATATTACCCAGCTCGAAAGAAATTTCCGTATAAAAATAGAGTTTTTTGTGGTTGGAAAAAAAAATGCTTTTGAACCACAAGTTATTACAGAATCTTGCTTGAACATGAATATTGGCCCAGTAAGTAAGGCGACATTTGCGTCGATCACAGATGATCTCACTCAATCTTATCAATTCACCAATTTACTCATTTCTTGCATCTCTGACGAAAGACCTAGAAAGACAACTTCTAAATGCAGCCTTACTCTAACAAGTAAGCAAGTAAACTACCTTTCTCTCCACCAGAAACCAACCATAGGTCAACCGAACCCAAGGTGCGTAGCGGGCGAAGGCCCTAAGAAAACTACTTAAAAAACAGGAACAAAGAGCCTTGCGATATTAATCGCAGGTGTGCTTTTGGTCTTAGCCCTGAATGAATCGGTTGTTCCACTACCAATGCCTGTAGTCCCGTAGTTGTCTAAGTTCAGATAGAATAATCACTCGACTACTAGGGAAAGTGATTACATACCTTGGCAGAAGAGTCATTTCATCCCAAGAACTAGATCAATGGCAGGGAACCCTAGGTAAGCAAAAATGCCAGGAGAAGGACTACTTGCCTAAGCTCTCTCACTTGCTCTATCCAAAGCGTCTATCTCTAGCGAAAACTGTTAACTCTTTCATTTCTACGACCAACCGAGAGTCCCTGTGCTATGGCTCACACCCGGAATAAGGTTTTTTTCTTGATCTGCTTTAGCCTTGTTGAGCTTTAAAGTACTTATTGCAACTGTAACCGCGGTTACAGAAAGAAGAAACTTCTCTTTGACTGAAGCACTTGAACTTCACTTTCCAACTTGTTGGGAGTAGGGGCTTTCACTGGAACTGAAACGATATCTTCTGTTCAACTCGGCTTCCTTAACTTAAAGACTTTGAGGGTTTGTAGGGCTTTCCACTCGCGCTACCCGAAAGGAACTAGAAGTAACCTTTTCTCTAAGCTAAGCCGCAAAGAAACTGGAACAAAGAAAGAACAAGGATTTCATCCGGAAGCAAAAGTGCTTTTTTCACGAATTCTAGGCGATTGTAGAGGGATGGATTAAGCATTCCTTTGAACGCAATGAGAAGATCTAGGGTAGAAAGTAGCTCCCCAGTAGCTCAAAGAAAGTCTCGTCCCGACCTGGGGTTGGCTTGAGAAGGAGAGTCTCGCCGGTTGTTAACAAAGCGGCATGCAAGGAAGCAAAGATGAACCGGCTTGGGGGGAATAAATAATATGAATTGGAGGGTGAGTCCTTAACACCAAACTACCTTCTCTTCTAATCCTGCTACGAAATATGGATTTTCAGGCTCAATTCCAAGGTAAGGTTTTGAGCCAATCAAGTAAGCGAGTACCTGTATCCGTCCCTGCTGTCGCAGGTGATGAAGTAGTGGGAGTAAGAAAGGGTTAGTGAATGAAATTTCCTTCAAACCTGTCAGTGTGAAATCAAGCTTCAGAGTCAACAGAGTCAAACGGTGAAACGAAATCTCTTTCATACAAATCTTATCTTATGCTTGCCCGAGGGGATAGTAAATATAAAAGCAAGGACGGGACTAGTTTTCAAGCGGAATTCGAAGATTAGTCTTTCTCGCCTTTCTGCTACCGACTTAATTGGTTGAGGAAATTCCATGTTCAAAAGAAAGATGAAGCAGTCCAATCCTGAATGAGATCTTTTGGGCTCGACTCGAGAGGATCAAACAGAAGACAGCGCCATGTTAATGCGATCGCAAGACAAAACAAAGAAGCTGCGATCACAACATGAACAAAAAGAGGGTCTTTCATCACATTTCGCCGGTAAAATAGACTAGTCAAATGAAAGTGGAGATTGAACGCTAGAAGGCGCAGATAGGAACTGCGAGCACGTATTATAATCAGAAGGCGAGCGAGCTGTGTTCACTTCAGGTTTTGTAGTGGGAAATGCTCCAAGGAAAGAGATTTGAAGGCGTAGCGCAGTCTGTAATGAGAGCGGGATGGGGACGGAAATAAAGGGTTACCCCTCTCCTGTAGTAGCGAACCAGTCCATTTTGAATTTAAGAAACCGTAGGCCCAACGACAAGTCCTCAGCAAACATAAAGACGTGAACGACCAACGGTAAGAGCGAGTGAACTAGTCAAGAACTCAAATCCGTAATGCGCGAAAGGCATTGATAATCCAAGTCTTAAGTGCGACCCGGATCATCTCGGGCAATGTTATAATAATATATGGTTCTCATTTTCGAACAAAAAATACCTTCTAAAGAGCTCACTTCAGCAAGATTCCAAGCGAAAGGAAGGAAGGAAAGAAGAGATGCAGTCGTAACGCCGAGAAATGGTATTAGTATCCGGTTGGTCGAGAAGAAATGTCATAAAAAATCACAGAGACGAGATGTTTTATTTGAAAAATCGGGAAAAAGATAGGAGACGATTCTCAAGAGCAGGGAATTCGATAGCAAGAGCAAAGAGAAGAGCCTAGTCGATAACAAGCCCTTCGCACCTAAGTCCCACAGGCTTCATATGCAAGAGTTAGGATGGAGCTTTCACTAATATAAGGGGGTCGATTGAAAAGTTTCTGATTCAATTGTAGTGCATTCTCGAACAGTAAGAGCGGAATCGGAATATCCCTCTTCTCTTTCCTTTCGTACCCTTGGGAAGTCGGCATAAGGACAGTGAGGATCCCTCGATAATAAAGAAGTCTGCTTTGAGGCTAGGCACCTAAGAGCGGATTCTTTAAAACCGTCAATCCGCTGTGCTTGAAGCGCTATTGCTTATCCCAAAACGTCAACTCCTTGTCTTGTCCCGGGTGGGCTAGCCACATTAGTTGCACTCGCTGGCAGGTCCGGGAGTCGTCATTAAATTCCTTATCCCGAGCTATTGAGTTCTGTGATCAAACCATAAATGAGTAGGAAGATCTAGGCAATGATATCGTAACTGCACTAAATGGATGAATGCCCGGGCAATTTGGCTATCTCAGAGGCATGGCCATAGCTTTGATCTTGTTTATCGAACGAATAAATCTTAGTGTTCTACCTTTCCCGGTCGAGGTAGAAACTGAACAAGCAGGGGCTGAATTCTCCCTCACACCCTATTGACCAGATTTCTTTGTCCACTTCTACTTCTCTTCCTCAACCAACCAAAAAACCTCACAGCAGATTCAATAGCAGCTCCGCTCCTTCTATTCCGATTCAGTCAGGTCAGTGCCACAGCTTCTTCTCAAGCATCAAGATCAAAGAGCTCGCCCTTACTTGAATCTAATCTAAGGAGGTCGATGTCCATTCAGTCAAGCCAGTCGCAAACCGGTCTGTCTGTCAATCAATCAAGGAAAAAAGGCTCTAGTTCAAATAGGGTAACCCAGGAGCAAGCGAAGGAAGAAGGGCAAATGGTTGAAATCTCGCTTAACATAAAAAGAAAGCTACTTCTTTGAAACATCAAATCCGGCGTAGAAATGGAAGGTGATTTGATGGCAGATATTCTGTGGGGAAAAGGCTTGGACTTGGAAGAATCTTGTATCCCTTAAGATCGAAGAGCTTAGTGTGAAACGCTCAGGAAAGGGCCAACTCTATTATTGTTGCCGCATGATGGTGGATGCAGAGAAAAAAGACTCGCCTATCGAGAAGATGTGCCTCGCACAACTATTCCCAGTCAAAAAAGCTCAGGCTAACTCGTATCGTCACTTCACGCTAGAATCTCTGGCTGTTTGTGAGCTGACTGAAGAAGAATAATCTACGGGCCATATCATGAAGATAACATCCAATGAGATCAACGCCAAAAACGTACTGATAATAACGAACCACTTCCGCCTTAATAGCATCCGGATTATTTACTTTCACCTTGTTGATGTAGAGGCTAGATATCATTTTACGATATATCCTACCAGAATATATATATATGAAGAAGGACGTTTTATTGTCACCAAAGGCAAACAATTATAGCCTACTTATTGTCTTATGAAAAACTCGTAATCAGAAAGTGAGTCAGTGAAAACGCATTTCCAACTCAATCTCTTCCAATGTAGGGCTGGGCTACCTTTCACGGTAAGATCGTGGGATCACCCCTAGCTTTGCTCTTCCCGTTCTCAATCGTAGGAACTCCCGTCCCAAAGAGTTCTCTACGGAAACACCAGTTGCGGGGCTTCCCGCCTATGAATATACTTTCACATTTCCTTCAGCTTCTCTATTTGAGTTCTATTTGAACTTTCGTGGCTATCTATCCGGGGAGACGAAATAAATAGATAGAAATCCCCTCGCGCTGACCAGATTTCTTTCCACCCAGAGTCGAGTATCCTACTCCCGCCCATAATGGTCCCAAATGTCATGATCTGGCCTGGTCGACCCAATCATGATAGTCCGTTTCTCCCGTATGAGCGTATCGAACAGAAGACCTGCTCCGCTCTCGAGGCAAGGTAGATTAGCCCAAAGAGGTAAGCACGAACATGAACGTAACTCGCATTCTTTCCGGTCCCCCTTTCGGGATATAAGAACGCGAGCGGTGGACGGAACGGAACTTCTCACTGAAGGAAGTTTTACCGAACATCATGTCCAGGTGTGGTCTCCCCCTACTCCTAGAAAGAGCTAGCCACGGAGCTTGGCTTGGATACGGGCTCCCTAGGTATTCAAGGTACATCACAAGCAAGAGCTAAGTCTAGTCCGTGTCTAGCCAAGCTCTAGACGGGATAGACATTCACGAGTACGAGAAGGAACTACCACTCATTAGTACAAGCCTAACAAGAAAAGGGGCCAGGGCAGCGAACCATAAGCAAGGAGTCAGAGAGGATAGAATCTCTCTTTGTCTCTTCATCATACCTACGTGAGGGACACGTCTTCACTACTGCAGGAGAGAGCTGCAATGAGACTCGCTGCGGAAGTCGAGTTAGACGACCGCGTCCTGTTGCGTTCACGGGCGAAGACAGGACTCAAGCTTCGTAGAGTTAGGGCAAAGTACTGGCATGCTGCTATTGGTAGACTGATGAAGTCACAAAGGCAGAATTGGAAAAAGTAGGATACCTTCATAAGGCTTTGGCATGAGTTAGCGGGAGACTCTGTGACGGCTCACTGGTTGGTGAGAACGCTGGATGAAAACGAAGTAGCTAGAATGCTGTTTCGGAAGCTCCAAGGGGAGGCGAACCCTCTGGTTTGCTTGACAGGGTTAATCTAGGTGCCGTTTTATCTGTTATGTTAAGGTTAGTTATGAACCCAGAGGGCTGTGCGGAATGTTTGTGACATGTCGAAAATGTGGGCTAACACTAAGATAATGGTTGGGCCGGCCAATTGGCACTACTACTTAGGTTAGTGAGAAGTTAGGGCTTTTGGTCGAAACGGTTGGTATGTCTGAGCTGAAGCGAAGATAGTAGATAGACTGAGGCGATCACTACTCGATGTCGGAAGGTTTGGCACATTGGCTTAAGGGCATACTAACAGGTAGTTTACTACTTGCTTGTTAAAGGATTTCCAGTAGCTACCCGT
Source organism: Panax notoginseng (assembly GCA_016801055.1). Lineage (NCBI taxonomy): Eukaryota > Viridiplantae > Streptophyta > Magnoliopsida > Apiales > Araliaceae > Panax > Panax notoginseng. Next base: position 30,365 of record JADPQE010000046.1, on the reverse strand, counting down.
AGACGCTAACTCGTATGCCGTTGCCTAGCCCGCTTAGCTAAATGGCCCGTGTATCGCTCGTCCAATATGAGGCTCTTTCAGAGGCCATGTGTCTAAAGCAAAATGGTATTCTAGCTAGTAAATAAGGTTGTTTTGCTTCTTGTTAGAGACTAGCTTCTACTGCGTAGCCTTTACTCTATTCTTTCAGAATAGCGGCCCTGGTTTAGCTCCCGTTTTGCTTTAGCTACGAACAAGAACTCAGGGCTCAAACCGCCAACTCCAGCTTGGCTTTCTTCTGGCTCGCTTTTCGCCCTCTTGCGAGCTACCTCTCTGAATCTCGTTCCTATTCAAGTTGTCCGCCGGGCAACAGTCTGGGCTTCTTGTTTGCTCTTCACTCGATGCCTAACTCAAGCTTGTCCATAGAACGAGCTCCGCTAAGCGACTTGCTGGCTTGTTTCCTAAGTCCGTAGCTCAGCTCAAGTTTACCTTAGCAACAGCAAACCTTACTTAGCTAGCGCTACCTTTAGCAAGCAAGTAAGCTACAGCTGAGCTGCCTTACTCTAACAAGTAAGCAAGTAAACTACCTTTCCTAAGCCTAAGTTTACCCTACCCGGCCTAAGCAACTACTGCAACAAAAGTTCCCTACCCGGCTACGGGCTAAGCTCACTCGTTTACCCGGTAGCTCCGTTCACTGCTACGTTCCTAGCTCCAGTTTGACTTTAGCTACGAACTCATAACTACTAGCTCTCTTAAGACATAAACTCATTCATAACAATGTCAGCGCATCGGGATTGTGGTTTATAATTGGTCCAGAATAGGCCCTCCATCCGCCTATTATCTGACTACCGTTTGTTTAACTTAACAACAGCAACTGCGTTGCCTTACTTGGCTGGAAGTACAAGAAGGTGCGTAGCTTGTTAGGAATTAGCTGGCTTAGAGATGAGAAGACTTATTAGTAGTTCTATTACATAACTCGGGCGTACCTGCTTGCTTACCCGCTCACTTGAACTGTAGTTCTCGTTCACTTCTCCTAGCTTGTTAAAACAACCTGATCGGGACCTCTCCGAGTTCCCTCTTTCGGCCGTAGATCACTGAACTATGCGCCTATCTTCGCTTTTCGATCAGCCGTAGCTCCCCGTTCGTTCACTTAGCCTACGAACTACTACCCGGCTCACTCGAACAAGAACTCCAGTTTGGCTCATTTCTTGCTCGCTTAGCCCTAGCTCGAAACAGCCAACTCACTTCGCCTACGCAACGAAGAGAAGTAGTTTACTGTTGAGAGGTAGCGAAGAGGACAGATAGGCTAAAGAGAGGTTAGCGCTAGCTAGTGTTAGAGAGCTTGCTGGATGAGAGCAGACTAGACGGAGTTCCACTTCCATACTCCAGTTTACAGTACAGAGGGCTAATGGCATAAGTTCGAGGAAAGGTGGAGAAAGGGTACTTTGCCAATGACTGAGGAAGGTCGTCCGCTATGTCTTACCGATTCTCCGAAGACCATACCTTAGTGCCAAAATGCGTCTTGAGTTTTTCTGTTCGAATCTCGATTCGATTAGGTTGGTCAGTGTCTTTGTTAGGTCAAGGGGCGGTTGCTTTCTCTTGCCTTCCTAGTTTTTTATGGTAGGAAAACTACTCTTTTTTTCTTTTGTTACAGAATTCGCATGAAAGATCAGAGAAAAAGGAATCAGTCTTAGAAGTTCATAGACGGTTAAATGCAGTCCTCGGAGAATAACTAGAATAGAAAGAACTAGGAAGAAATAACACAGGGAAAGAGAACTCCTAAGAGTAAGAGCAGCCCTTCGTGTAGGAAGGTGTAGGAGCGAAGCCACTCTTGCCCCTTCTTCCACTAGTCTTAGAGCGGAAAGAGTAACCGAGAAAAGGCATGAATGAAGGAGGTTACTAAGGCATGAAGGAGCCTAGTCTATTTGAGGCGGGATGCCCAAGAATAAAGTAGTCATATGCCGAAAATCCTCAGCTCTTATTCCAACAAGGATGTCAGGGAGAAAGCGTCTGCTCACTTGCGACAAGAGGTTTTTCCATTGATTCTAGCACAAAGAAATAATAAAGACTTTAGCTCCTGTAAGAGGATTGCTAGTTGGCCTCCTTTTAGCAATATCCCCTTCAAACATGAGTAGGATACTTCTAGTTGAGAAAGTCGTTGACTTGTAAGCCGTAGTCTTCGATTCTTGCCTTGGCAGAGTAGATGACTTCCCTTGCTGAATAGAAGAGTAAGCTTCTGCCCCTCTCCCTTCTTTTGAGTCTACGCGCTTCTGCTTAGTATGTCGTTTATATGCTCCTTAAGCCAGAGGCCAGTTTCCTTTTTCTTCTCATAGGTGGAACACACTGCCTGTAATTAGCGATCTTCCTCTTTCCGGACAACACGTACAAAGAGACCGGCCCCACACAAAGCAAAACAAGGAAGATAGATCAATGGCACACTTATGGAGCCCAATTCTTGTTTGTCCGTATCTAAAGTTGCTAAGCGGCGAAGCCCAACCTAACCGAAATCCACTGTCCTACTCGACAAACTGGGCTCTTCACAGAAAAGTAAAAGCTAGCAACGGGAGATCTACTGCCACCAATGTCCTTCTCCATTTCCTACTCTTTTACTCCACATAACTCACTAGTTTGAAAGCTCACACTACCAACTAGGGGCACCCCGACCTACCTCTGGTCATATATGGATGGTTATGGAGGGTTAATGATCGAAGTTGGATGCTAGAGCCAGAGATCTTTTTCTCGAATGAGATGGTTCATTCCGGGCAAACAAACCATATGGGCGGTACCAGAACCGGACTGTGTCCATCCTCGAGTGTGTGCTCTTAAGTTCGTGTGTATGGCGTGGCTTCGTCTCTCTCGTTCACGGGGCACCGCACTAATCTTCTACCACTTGCTTTGCTTTATCGCTGTCGAAAACGGAGGAGATGCCAGATGGGCAATGGAAAGCCGGTGAATTCGCTTTTTTGGCGAAGTGGGAGTACCAGTCGTAGAAGTCGAAGTCTATTGTTTGTTTCCAGTTCTAGAGTAAGGCCTGTGAATGAACTCACCTATCTCTTTTTTTGTTAGTTAAGTTGGGACTTTCTGCCCATCTCTGCCTTTATCAACCAATCACGTAATTTGTCGACAGAAAGCTGATATAAAGCCATTGATATAGAAATTGATCTAACTGGACCTTCAGTCCCTATTCCAGACTCTTCTTTCTACAGGAGATAGATGAAACTAGCTGACAAGGCTAGCTACAGCGCATTCATTGCACCCTCCCGTCTCTTCTTCAAAACGCTATTCGTTTGTACCGGTGGTTAGTCGAGTTACCCCCGCTTCCTTCTTGCTTTTTCATACTTGACCTGCTGCTGCCTGATAAGATCAAAGAGGAATCGAACCCCAATACAGCTCAGTCGAACTAGATACCAACCGACCGCTAAGCAGAATGAGTAAGAAAGAGGTGCCTAAGACAAGAAAAGTGGATGTGTTGGGGCTGGGAATGCAACTACTTATGATTCTATCGGAATTCCCTTTCAAACTTTCTCGAGTCACCCTAACGTAACGGCTAACAGAACTTGGCTAACTTCTTACTGAATGCCGTACTGAGAGTTATCCCGTCCCGAGAGAACTCGGGATGAGCTCTTAGCGATTAGTCAGTCCGGGTCCAGCTAGTCTTGCACTTTCAGACCGGTCCTTCAAACAAAGGCTTAGTAAGCACAGATTCCCTATAAATAGAAATTTCCTATAAAGAAAGATTTCCTTTCTTCCCCAGAATTAGAATGCTTTCCTTAGCTAATACTGATTGATTCACCGCAGCTTCTCGTTTCTCGCTTAGCTCTGATCTGGTGTCGTCGCTCACAGTCCAAGAAAGGTAGTCCTTTCATTGGCTAACGGGATTACGCTTAATAGGATAGACCGATCATCGCTTCCTTCCTCTACTAGTTCTGGAGTCAAGCCAGCAAACAAAAGACTGATTATAGGGCGATCCGGGGTCGGCAGTTAACGTTATGCCGTTCCGTACTCTCGCCTACCTAGGCATTCCGCCCAGGAAATCCACACCCATACTATAATCCAAGGGTACAATGCTAAAGCACAAAAGGCTCTTGGGAAAGTTTTGAGTGAAATCCCCCGGCAAAGTCCTTACTTAACTTACCTGGCTCCAGGGAAAGACATTCTTTAGGGAACGGCCCCAAGCCAAGTGGCATCGCGATTTAGCTGTTGTCGAAAGGGAAGATAGTTCTTTGATCCGAAGCAGTTCTTGCTCAAGTTGAACCAGCTGTGAAATAAGCGATTGTTCATGTTCACGAGTCTTCTCGCTTAGCTCTTGATGCGGCATAACCGGTCTTAGCGAGATCTGCTGCTATAGAATCCATTGCAGTTAGCTCTATTCCCTGACCTCGGGGAGATGCTTCTTTCTTATAATAAGAGTATGCCATCACTGGTTGTTGCCGCTGTTCAGAGCAGGGCAGATGGGGAAGGAAGATGCTTTTTAATAGCTATCTTTCATACCCGCACAAAATTCTACTTTTATTCTGAGATGGAGAGAAGGCCCTGTGCTACTATCTTTTTCTTTTTCACAAGGATTGTTTCAGAAGCCGAGAGGTAAAGAGATAAGGAGCTAGCCTTTTAGAATATGCTTTTTGAGATGCAAGAAGTCACTAGTACCTGGAAAGATAAGATGTGAGCAAAGAAGAAGCTCTTGCCACTGTCGTCGTAACCGCAGTTGGAGGATCGTCATTACCAGCCTTGTCTCTTGTTGAATCTCTTTCCTCTTTCTACTGTGATTTCTCTTTACTGAACCTGGCCAAAGGATTAGTTTTCCAATGTATATGTCTTAGTTGACAAAGCTGTTTACGTAATAGGCTGCTGGCTAGAAACATAGGAATTTTGAATGTTGAGATGACTGGTACGTTTATCGATACACTCGAGTAGATGCTTTCAACAAGCCCCACTCACAGATAGCTAATGAGCTAGCTCTTTTAAAAAGAAAGCCGCCACTCACAAGGGACTGATGAGTCGAGTAGAGAATGATTGGAGAGCCCAGCCCGGATCTGAGAATCTGTCCCGCTGAAACAACTGTTCCTGGGAGTGGCTGAAGCTCGAAAAAAAGCTCTCAAGCGGTGGAGAACGTTGGCTTCGATCCCACCTCCCACTCCCCTTCCAACCTAAGGACTAAGATGAATGAGTGGAACTTCTTTCCTTTACCCTCTCATAACTCGTCAGGTCGGTTTGACAGGCTTTCCACTTGGTACACTAAGAAAGATTTCCTTTTCTTTTAAAAAACCCGATTCCGGCACGGAGAAAGAAGCCTGTGGTGAAGTTCCGCTTGAAAGCAATGGATTTTAAACCTCGCTAAGCTCCAGCTGCAGAAGGAGTTATGTAGGCAGAGTTGTCTTGTGGGACTTCACATTCGTGCTTTGAGGCAGATGTGTCAGTGAATCCATTAGCAGCAGGAGTAGGAGCTGGAACAGTGGAGTGGAAAGATTCAATCGATCAGGAAAGCAAGCTCTGTACAGTAGTCACCGGAATCTAAGATGTGCGGTGCGGAAAGGCTAGAAGGAAAGAGATCTAGTACTTCCAAATATACACTAACTATCAAGCCGATTGACTGACCGCCTAACCACTTTGACCTCTCGTGGAAAGTTTTCTGCTCGTTCTGATTCTCGTTACACTCGTTCCTTCCTGACATGATTCTCTCAACTGGATTCTAGAATAGAACTAGACAGGCTTCAATGAAAGGACTCACTGGCTGACATGCCTACAGCTGAAAGGAAGGGAAGACTGCTAACAGGGAAAGAAAAAACGTACTTTTCTCAAGTTAAGTAATACAGTTTGAAGTAAGAAAACAGGAGCTTCAAAGAGAGATCCGAAAGCTGGCAGGTAAACTACTGGCTACTGGCTAAAAAGGATGGCTTTCAGAGGAGGTTGAATCATATAAAAATAGGCATCGAATGCTTGCACATTGGCCTTAGCTCATCTAGTATACGCTCATTGGGCTACTTTCTTTTCATAGCCAAATCTTTTGAAAGAGAAGAGTCGACGCTGGTGCTATCTCTTAGAGAAATAGAAAGAATAAGGGGTTTGGACTTTGAGTGCTCTCTGCTTGAATAGCTCCCTTTCGTAGCCGTCGATGCCAAAATTCTATGGTAATCTCCTGCTTATTCCCTTATTTCCACATATGGCTTTCCCAAGATAATAGGTAAAGTTTGCTCACAAGAAGCTGGGTAGCCTTTAGTAGGAATGTGTCCTTGTGTCCTGTCGAAGAGTTGGAGCTATAAGGAGATAGTTTAGTAGGAGCGAAGAGACGTTCCCTATGGGCTATCCCCTAAGGTAGGGTTTATTTATGCCACCACTAGTCTAATTATGATATGCTCTACGGGAGCAAAACTCTTTCCCTGGGTTCGGGAGTCTTTTTCTTTGAGAAGAACATCCCCTTCTTCGGCTTCATCTAATGAAATTTAATTACTCCCGATCGTCGGTGTGTTCCAAACCTTGATGTCGAGCAACTCTCGTACCTTTCGCACCTCTCCCTTAGAAGAATCCCATATCCCGGGAGTCTTGCATCTCGCCTATCCTCTTATAGAAGGAGGTATCTCATAGGATCTTACTCACAGGAAGAAGTGAAAGACGAATAAGTAAGGAGATAGGTATGCCCTTTCTCATTATATGGTTTTGGAATATGCCATTCCCTTCGATCGGAACCTTTTTAGTCTCGTACAAAAGCTCCTATCCCTGCCGGTTTAGTACCATCGGGCAAGCATCTTCTCTCTCTTCTGATATGAGATGAGGAGGACGAAGTTAAGAAAGAAAAGGAAGAAGAACTAGAGCTATTTTTGAACAGCACGAACAACTTTGACTCGTACTGTCTCACCAGCTACTGGATAAGCAGTCAAAGAAACTACTGCTACTGGAATTGAAATAAACAGGATTTTCTTTAAATTCCATGTATCCGGCTAAGAGGAAGAGGAATAGGATCAGTCTTTTGTGAAAGTGCCCCACCCACATTCTGACCAAGAAAATATCCTTTCTAATGGGAGAAGAATGGCTGACACGTTGACTGCCTTCGATACTAGAAAATATAAGCCAAGCGGTCTAAACCCCGGGGCGGACCCCAACCGAAAGGCGCTAGACGGACTAACGGCAAGCGAGATAAAGAAAGCAGCTGGCCCTATGTGTAAAACCTTGCCGCGGGAGAGTCTTTCTCCAATGAGAATAAAGAAAGTTTTTGGGCAAGACAAGAAAGGAACTCGCCCTTATCCACCAAGGGATAAGAGCTGATTGCTGGCGATGACTTGGTGAAGGGAATCTATGAGAGAAGGTTATCGAACCGGGTTCCGACCGAATAGAGCGCGGAGCCAACGAGTTCAGTCGAACAACGTAACGAGTCTAAGGGCGGGATCAAGCTTAAAAGGGTCGATTAGCTAAAGCTTTCTTTTAGTCGTGCGAACGAGACCCTCTATAAGCGCTTCCCGTTCCCTCTTTTTCAAATCATTCTTTTGCCAGTTGTTGTTGGAAACATAGGAGGGAGCTCTTCCTGTATTTAGGATTTCGTATATTAGATATAGGCATCCTTCTTAGTTGAGTCCAAACTAAACTGGAGTTAAAACGATCTGTAGGGAGGTCATATCTCTGTCTCGAGAAAATGCTTTCTTTTGAGCCTATATCGGCATCGGCAATTTACAGGGTCGAATATGGGGGTCCTCACAACCCTCGAGAAAGGCCTCTCTTATTGGCATATAAACGGAAATTCAAATCAATCCAATTAGAATAGGAAGAATAAAAAATGCTCTCTTTGAAAGAGAACTCGAAGAGGTCGTTCTCCTGACTCAGGTGCTAGAAGAGCCAACCAAGGGCTAAAGGACATTAAGGGAAGGAAGGAGCCACTCCTCAAAAACCAACTCTTAGGTTTTTTGCTTTTAGCTCTTTCGTTCCTTCTTTACCCGATCCATCCGCCCGGAAGCCCCCTACCATCAGCCCCTGGAAGAGGAAGAGGAGGCACCTACCGAAGAAGTCTTCCCTCTATCTATTCCGGAAATGGTAACTCCTCCTCGAAAGAAGAAGACGAGAGGCTATCGAATGGATTGAAGGAAGCCGTTCCTTCAGTAATCTTACAACGAGGGAAGATACATCGACTCTCTCGGCTATCGCTTTCTTTCTTTATTATAGAAACTCGTCCTCAGTCAGATGCCACTTTTCGGGTACCCTTAACTTAAAGAAAAAAAGATAAGATATTCGCGTAACACAGGCGGTTAGAACAATAGAATCCCCTTCCTGTTTATTAGTGGAATTGGCTGTTAGAAAGCCAGATGAAATAGCTTCCTCATCATGTCATGCCATTTCCCTGAAAGAAAGTCCCAATCCCAAGGCATAACCAGAATCAGAAGAGGGGCATCCCTACTTCCAGAAATAGGGGCTAAACAGGCTCTTCAAGGAAGTCCTCCTCTCAAGAATCATCATCGGCTTTTCCACTCTCTAACAAGCAAGTAAACTAACCTCTTCCCCTAACAAGCCAGCTACGCACCTTGCTCTTAGCTTAGTTGCAAGTAGCTTTGATTTCGGAATAAGCTGGAAGTCGAGTAGTATGGATGAGTTGAAGTGAAGGGCGCTAGTCAGTAGTAAGTAGCAAGTAGAGCGGAACACGGTTGGCTGAACAAAAGACGTATGAAAAGTAAGATCTCCGATCTGTTGTCGGGAAAAGGAGATCCAATGGTACTTTAGAATAATAGGTCCTTTTAGCCAAATCCAGGTTTTGAGTGGACTTATAGTTCTGGACCTATGGGAACTCCAACTCATAAACGAGTAGCTAGTTAGTGAGCAGACGCAGACGAGAAAACGAAGATGATAGCTTCAGCAGCTTCCTCTTGCGTCTTATCCTATAGGGTTTGGGGGGTTATATCCCGATAGGCTAGCTAAGCTTGGTCTTCTATCTGTAGGCGGGGAAATGGATTTCTTTTTTTCTCACGAATTCCATTTTCTGCCCTACATTCCTGCCTTTTGGAAGGAAGAGGGGCAGGTCAAGACCTATCCTCCCCTATTTATTAGCTTGTAGCTCTGTCATTCCTATCCTAGTAGGAAGGGGTAGAGTAGAGGAAGCAAAGACAGATAAGAATGTTTTATATCTAGCACTGGTAGCTAGTCGAATGTAGGAGATAATTTCTTCCTTACTGGAAGACTCCCCTTAGAAGCTACCAACTCGTTACTACTTCCATTCCACTTGACCTAACCCCTACTCAATGGGCCTGCAAGAACCACTGACTGTCTTCTTACTGGCTCTAGGCCTGACGCAGCTACCGTCTTTGTTGTCTTAGTTACGGGATCTAGCTCATTGGGTTTAGCAACTACCGACTCGTTAACTGATTAAAAGGAATTGGCTTTAGCTCTTGACGAAGCTATAAACTTGCCCAGATTCTTGTATTCAGTACTTCCTCCTTCGCTTCAGATGGCAGAGCTACCGCACTACGTTCCGTTGATTGATGGGAGTATTGAACAACCAGCACAAGAGCCATAGATAAATAGACAAAGAAGCTCAGCTGCCAGAGTAGAGTGGATCCTATCCCATGTTTACCAGCGGGTTTTGGTCTCGCTATTCGGAGGTTCGAGTCCTTCCGTCCCAGATCCCTTCCTTAGCGCAAGCACTAAGCAAGTAAACTACCTCTCGCTTCAACCTAAAGTTTACAGTCTCGTACCAAAGCAATGAAACATGGAGCCATATGCTTAACACAAGCATGTCGAACGAAGAACCTTTTTTTATTGATTCGCACCAGTCTTGTTCTTTCTTCATCGAGTAGCCCTTCTCATTGACAGTTCGAAGATTGAAATCTTTAAAGCTTTCTTACTAGTTAGCTTAGGCCATAGAGCTTCCACTCCCTTACGTGTAAAGTCCTTTCGAAAGGTGTAGGATTCCGAAAGTAGCCCCCTCCTTAGAAGGGCTTTCCTTCCTTAGCGCAAGCACTAAGCAAGTAAACTACCTTCTTTTCTTGTAGTGAACGGCTTATACAGATGGACGTGGTGGGACTTGCTTCGTTCGTTCGTCAGTGCTCCAAGCGAGACCATAAAGATATCAAACAACCTAAATCATGAAAGTGAGGTAAGGCCCGTTGATTCACTGCCGGTCTATTCCACCAGCTTCAACTAAGGAAGGAATGCAACAACTTAGACATTAGCCTTTTCTTTTTTTTTAAAAGAGCTAGTGAAAGCGATAGCGATAGCTTACATAAAGTAGCAAGCTCTTCCATTCTCTTCTCCTTAGCGCAAGCACTAAGCAAGTAAACTACCTTGCCTAGCAATCTATAGGGAAGCCGTAGCCATCTCAGACTTTTCTTTTGTCGAGTGAAGTCCTGGAGTTACTGCCTTCACTCTCCTTTCTATTAAAGTAGAGCTCTTTTTCATCCTCCTTAGCGCAAGCACTAAGCAAGTAAACTACCTTTTGCTTTTGTCGACCTGAAGCTGCAGTGAAGGGGATTAGATTACTGAGGATAGTAATGAGACTGGAAAGGGGAGCATAAAAGACTATCTGAGGAAGTAGTTTCAGTCTCCGTTTTCTTGAAAGAGAAGGGGAATCTTTGAAGCGGGGTAGAGTAATGGTCAACTCATCAGTCTCATGATCTGAAGACTACAGGTTCGAATCCAGTCCCCGCCTAAAGAGAGGATGGGTTCGTTGAAGGTAGTTTACTTGCTTAGTGCTTGCGCTAAGGTAGGCTAAGTCTTAGACTCAACTTCCCTTAGTCCTATCATACTAAGCAAGTAAACTACCTTCTTCTCTCGTACTTTAGCCGTAAGCTTTTGTCATTGATGTCGGATCGGAAAGAGAAGTGGGTGCGGTCAGGTAGTTAGCCCCTGGGGTCAGCCCGAGGAGACGGACATAATCGCCTGGCGAAACTCGACTTATATTACCGACGTAAGCTCCTTCTAACATAAATGGAAAAAGAAAAAAGCTAAAGCCCTTAGCGCAAGCACTAAGCAAGTAAACTACCTTTATTTGCTTTGGAAAAAGCTGGAAGAAGAGCTAGAGCTCAAGCTCAACGCTCTCGCGATAGATAACATTTAGTTCTATTTTTTTTAACCGGAAGTAAACTATTAGAAAAAACATAGCTATGCTCAAGCATCTTTGGCATATCTGCTTGGACAAGGACCATTCGATATGGTCTAATTGGGTTAGGGTCTACCTTATCAAAGGTAGGGACTTCTGGGCGTTGAAGCCTTGAAGAAAGGGGCCGCTTGCTCATGGCAGAATAGTTAAGGTAGCGGGCAATGGGAATTCTCCTGACACTTTTGTTTGGAAGGGGTCTCCCTCTGGCTCCTTTTCCATCAAATCTGCTTGGGAGAGTCTCCGCCCCCGGGCTGCTTCTGTTTTCTGGCATAAGCTTGTTTGGCACAGGAAAGCTATCCCTCGTCACGCTTTTATCCTCTGGTTGGCTACCTTTTTTTTTCCCAATCTGTCACTTGCTCGTCCCTCTCTCATGAAAGATTGTCTCTCCTCTCCCTTAGGCTTTGACTCATGTCTATAGCCAGTTGCTAAGACGATTCCCATTCAAGCATTCTCATTCAACGGTCTATCAATGCTGCCTTCTTTTCTTCAAAATTCCTTTCTTTCTACTAGTTCTTACATAAGAAATTTGCAGGAAGTAAACGAAGTCTTTCCTTCCGAAATCCACTCCTGAAGTCACGTCTTTCAGTACTGGGACTGAAGTCAAGTACTTTCGAGTTGCTCTTTGCCCAAAGCCATCCTTCCTACTTTAACAACTATAAATAGCTTTAGCATCTCTTGATAAGGAAAGGTCTTTATAGAGCTAAGGGGAAGGTTTGGAACCCTAGTAGCAGAATGGAATCAGTTTACCGGGTGGACTTCCATGCCAACACGAGTAGTTTAACTCATCACTACCTCGTAAGGGCGTTGAGAATGGTTTTTGCTTTTATTGCTATAAAATGAAAAGTATTCAAATAGCCATTGCATAGTTTACGAATTCTGCTTAGTAGGGACCTAAACACAGGAATGGTTTTTCTCAGAGTCAGACCACGCCTTATGACGAAAGGGGGAGAAGGGACGGATCACCTGTCGATCTGTGATCAAAGAAAACTCTACCTGAAGAATGGGATACAGATTGACCGGCACAAAAGCCATCTCTATCAATCTACGCTCATTGATGAGACGGCGACATAGAGAATAAAGTATACCCTTTGTCGCCCCCCGTGTCACTTAAAATAAAAGTAAAGAAGAGATACAAACTTTGGAATAAAAATTAGGTGGGATCGAGGATGGAATCGAATAGCGAATGCACTTGCGGTTAAGACAGGTCCTGCATCTCCTATCTAATGAAATGGACCGACCCGCCATCTCTTTCCTTCAAGAATGCCTTCGCTTCACTTCAAGACGCTATTTACCAATAAGAATAGGAAAAAGACACTACCTTTTTGAATGGAAGAAGCCGAAGGGGTGAACGAGCGCTGCGGTAACGAGCCGTAAGAAAGATGAGCAGAGCATTCCTTCCGCCGGCCTTTATAGGAGTAGGGGAGCGTGGTGAGATAGATAGACGTCCAATCCTGCAGCAGCTAGTTGCTCGGCCTTAGTCTTGGGCTGATCTCACACTTCAATCAACCCCTTCGTACTTCGATCCAATCAATCGATCGATCAAGAGGCTAATCTCTTTTGTTTGGGCCGGTAGCTAAAAGAAAGTCCTCGCTTTATCTTGAACAAGGGAAGGGCAGCATAGCATTAGCTTCAATTGAACAAGCTCAACCTTGAGGTGGTAGGCCGAAGAACCGTTGAACGCTTCAACTTGGCCCCTTCAACTACTTAGGCGAAGGCGAAGGCGAAGGCTGGGCGAGAGACTAGGCCAACTTACTACTTACTGCCATGCCATGGTTGAAGCTTTAGGCTCCATAGACGGAACTCTTTATTAGGTATTAGGGAGGGGAGGACAGCACTCAGCACCTAAGGTGGGGTTCAATGCCTAACAAAAACGGCCAAAAGAAAAAAAGGGCACAAAAGAGATGTATGGCTGAGGGGAGGAGAGAAAGAACGCATGCATGGAGATTCTGTCTGTCGGAGGTTCGAGAATCTATGAAAGGACATCTAAGGCTAAGGAATAATTAAAGGAAGTCCATTACTGAGAGAAGTGGTGATCTCGTCTTGCTTGCTGGGAGAGAGGAAGCTTCCGGACCACCCTTTCAAGCCAGATAGCGAGCGATCACTCAGCAATGAACACTAACTGAAAGCGGCCGGGAATGAGTACCTATCCCTTACGGGAATCGAACCCGTGTCTTCGACATGAAAAGACGATGTCCTAACCACTGGACGAAAGGGACCAAAAAGCCATTCTCTCAGCTCCGAGAATAGAAGTTGTTCGTTTTCTTTCTATACGCAATTAAAGATTTCGTTTGTGTTCATGTTGGCGATTTCTGATGTGAATTCGGCGGGTCGTCCCCCCTTCCTACGGGTTCCCCCACCGACCCAGTGACACACCAACCACGCCCCCTCTCTTTCTCCGATCATAAAGCCCCCTGATCCTTTTTTTCTTACTTTCCCCTTCCTTCTCTTTACGAAGCCTAATCCGCTGAATAAGGGGAATTTGCTTTCTCCTGCTAGTTTACCAAAGCGGATCATATGGCTTTCTTTTTCCCCAGCTGCTACTCTGAAAGTGCCCTTTCAACCTTCAATTGCTTCCTGTGCTAGCGGTTGATTTCCTTCCAGACGGCTACGAACTTGCTTAGCCCTCTTCTTCTTCCCATAATCCTTAGCCTCTTCCTAAATAAGGCCCCTCCCTAGTCCTTATTCTCTATTCCTTATAAAATGCAAGATTCATTCTTTAGCCAGATCAACATCCTTCTTCCTATTACCTATCTCCAGATCAAGATCCTAACATGATTTAAGCCATAACTCTACTATGGAAGTACTTAGTAATCCTACTTCCTATTCACTATATACTTCCTTCGTCAGCCTTCCTCCATAGCTACCTTTGAAGGGAAAGCTGGCTAGACCAAGCCTGGTAATTAATTGAATAAGAAGGAAAAAGGCCACTCAGGTCTATATCTAGAAAGGAGGCTGGATTGGAAGATTGAGAGACCCGGGACAGTGCAGGTTTGCAGAGAGGCTAGAGCATTCCCTTCACTAAAAGAGAATAGTAGGTAAGATTCACTAGCTAGAAGTTTACTGAGAAGGGTAGAGTTTGCAGTAATCGATGAGAGAATGGTAATGCTAAAGGTAGGAAGAAAGAAGGCTCATTCTATGCTGACCACTTACTATGGCTCTTCTCTCATTTTCTTTTTGAATCTGATTTAAGCCAAGATTAGGCTATCGATTGGAGGAAGAAAGCATGCCTTTGTTGGTCACCATCACCACCATCGTTAACATCGGTACACTCCTAAATAAGGCCTACCTCCCTTCCATTCAACCAGAGCAGCGATGAGAACAGAGACTAAATTAGCTAAGCAATGCATCAACGGGAGGATTCTGAAAACATCTTCTCATATGACATTCTACTTTGAGCAAGTCACTTATGCCTATTCCTTGATAGGAGAGGGAAAAGCATTAGGCCGGCCAGTACCAGAACGATGATGAATAAGTCTGAGGTGGGTAGGTAGGAATCCGAGGATGAAACTTCTGTTGATGAAAGCATTCATACCATCATCTCTATCCCTTGCTCATTCTAGGCCAAGCTCTTCCCTTCTTAAAGTACTTTGCCTTCGGCATCTCACTTGAATTGGAGAATGTATTAAGCATAGGATCATCCAGAGTCTGTAAAGTCTACCTCGCTTAGCTCAACCTTATCCATAGACGATCTCTATCTCTTCATTGCTATGGTACTCTTTGTAGTAGGTAACTTTCTATACCAGAGCCACTTTACTAACCCTTAGCTTGTGTTCGATACCTCACGCCTTCACTTAATCCAAAAGCTTGCTTCGTGTTCCAACTCAGCGATATGAATACCATCGTTAGCAAGAACTTCCCCTTCGCCTACAGGCCTTTCTTCACCTCTCCCTTTACTCTTCGTTTGTATTCCTTGTTCCTTCCATCTAAGCTCAAAGCTAGCTTCATCGCTAACGTAAGGCTGAATTGAATTTCTTTCTATATATTATTAAATAAAGAGTTCACCTAACAGTTCTTGCTTGCTGAGTTGCTGATACAATATTGCTAGCCAACTCTACATCGCTTTAGCTCAACCTTTCCCCCTTCTTAGTCAAGCTTGGACGCCCAATCCATTATGCTGGACTTTACATGCAATTGCTCTACTGTATGGGAGTAGGAAAGGCAGAAGTCTTGGAGAACTGCTTGTGAATGGAGGGTTTAATAGTCAGTTGACAAGGCTACTTTCGAGTGAGTAGGTTTGACTCTCAGTCAATCATTACTAAGGCGCAGGGATTGCTCTTGGATTGATTGCACTTTATAGCTAAGCTAGACAATTCCAGATTGATTCTGATTTCATTGATAGAACCCTGCTAGTTCAATCCGCTCTTTCCATTCCTAGGGTTATTGAATACTTTACTTGCTTGCTATTGCTAGTTCAATCGTCAGCTCTTGCTTAGTCATTGGACTATATCCATTTGAGGGAAACTTTCTAAACACTACTGCATTTCGGAATTCATCCTTTCCTTCGCCCTTTTCTCTCCCTCGTCCTAACGGTTCCTCATCTCTCATGTGGATTGGATTTGGCGACTGCTCTATCTATAGTTAGGGATGAGCTGACGACCATGCTACACCCGTGGGTCTGCTTTGAGAATGGCCTACTGAGCGCCTGCCTTCGAAAGATCCATTCCTGTTTACCAGGATCCTGGAACCATTCCTTGATTGATTGAAAATCACGAGTCTTCTTTTTCTCTACCTATTCGACTATCAAGCTCTTGACACCCTGTTTAGCCTAGCGCCCTCCTCCCCCCCCGTTAAAAATAGGACATTCCATACAAATCTTTCTGATCCTCAATTACAATCAATCAAACAAGAGCTTTTACCAAGCAACACCGTAGTTGTTTGTGTAGGCAGAATCTACTTTCAAATCATAAGATGACAAAAAGGTACCTAGGAGTTAGCAGGTATGATAGAGTCCGTTGAGCGAGAGCTCTTCTGTTTGACCAGTCGGTCTTTACTAGAAAATTATATAATAAAAAAGAGTGACTATGAAATATGAAATCGGATTTCCTCGGAATTGCTAGTATAAGGTAAAAAAAGTAGAAGGAAGGTCAAGGGAAGGAATAGCCATACGGTTTCGGGAAGCCGCTGCTGGTCTTTTCTGTTGTTGCTGTGATCAATGAATACCGGGCTCAAGGCCAACCTCTCCACTCAGGGTCAGGAACGGGATAAGAAGAAGTAGGACAGGCTCGAGGTCAATTCTTTCTTTTAGGAGAGATCCCACCCTACCCTTCTTTAGCGCTTGTTCTGAATAGAATAAGCCCCGGTGAAGCAAATCAACAAAATTACCTTCCAGAACGGAGATTCAAGAAGAATTGTTCCCCATAATAAATAAAGCAAAAATATGTTAAGGTCGGAATCTTGATGCCTGCTGCTTGACAACACTAGCCTTGCTGAATAGTTATACACCTAGCTGCGTACAAGAGACGTCTGCTTGTCTATGAGAGAAGGGCAAACTGGTCACCAATCCGGGAGGAGATACTCATCCTAGGTAAATTAAGATGTTTAGACCGATCAAATAGCCAGCCGTTGGGAGATGCTAACGGTCACGAAAGAAAGTGTAAAATGGGTTTACTCAGGTTGTCCCTAAAAAGAAGAGATTCAAGGGTAATAGTTCAACCTTCTGCGGGATTCAGAGAGATTTTATTTAAACAGGGCAAGGAAGGCATTTGAATACTGACTTGCGCCAACCCTTCTTATTTTTTTATTTACAGGACTGGGTGGTATAGTTGATTTCTTTTCTCCGGTGTCCCAACAGTCAAAGTGGAAATATCCGCTGTACTAGTGGTTGCTGAGTAAAGAAATGCTCTGACCTGTCAATAGGAGAGTGGTACGCCTTTTTCTCAGAAATGCCAAGCCGAAAAGCAGGAGGCTAGGCCAGAACATCAGTGACACAGGGTGGGTGGGTGCCAAGCAGTTCCTTCTGCATCAATCAATAGATCGGATCACGCGTAGAGAGAGCGCTTTAAAGGAAGGTATTATTCGTTCGAAAGAGATATCAGGTATCGACTCTTTTGGCATAGCATTATTCTTATTCCTCCAAGCGGAATCCTAATCATCCCGAGTCCTATTGAAATGCGGAGAAACAGTAGGGCATTAGAACGGTATAGCTCGATGTGGAGGGCACCGCAATTGGGCTGAGATGATGGTACCAAACCGATGCCGAAATCTTGGCCCGTGATGAGTTGGAATCCCTTGAGAGGCAATTAACAATTGCGAAGTGTGACTTTCGGGTGGCAAACAGAAGAAGAAGAGGAATCGGTGCGCTAGTGATTCAGAAATCGCTGTAAACATGGTCAAAATGGAGGAAGACCCTACCCTGACGAAACGGAATGAAACTAGTGGGCTTGGGCTATGTCCCGAAAGCCAAAAGTAAAGAGGGGACCAAAGCGCTCGAACCCATAATCACTTCAGGAGTGCTAACCACTCAATATATCATGCCGTTGAGAAAGACTCAATGCACATTGGTCGAGTCTTTCTTATAAGGCTTTCCCATTGCCGGCAAGAAAGAATGGGGAAAAGGCCATCCACTTCCATCATCTGGGAAGTGTGGAAAAGATTCAGGTTGCCCAGGTTCAGGCAGAAATGGAAGACCTACACATCAGGGAGGCATCAGAGTTCTTGAAGTACAGCGACAGGACTCATCAAATGCTGAAAAAGTAAGGCCTCGATCCCAAACAGGTATGGGACGTTTCCTAATGTACTTGATATTATGTTGGCGTCTCCGCAAAAGAGAACCGTGTTAAGGGATGACTATACAGTCACAAAGACAGAAGGTCTGGGAT
>JADPQE010000046.1:0-7500 GCA_016801055.1 Panax notoginseng | reverse complement strand
TCTTTCACTGGCTTACACAAAAGATTACACAGGGCCTTACCTTACCACTAGAACTGACGGGGCTTACTTTACCTTAGGCCTGTAGGAAATGAAAGAGCTTTTGGTACAGCAGTCATAGATAGGGGTACAGGTACTGGAAGGCGATTGGAAGGAAGTGACTCGACCGATAGGTTGAGGGAGTCGGGCAGGTCTGTCCCTAAGGCTTACCTATTTATGTAAAATCGGGAACCTCCTTCCTTCAGTAGTCTCTTCTTGTATGATGACACCACTGGCCAATGGAAGTAGAGAAAGCTTTAGCAACGGTAGGAATTGGATCGATGACAAAGTAGGATCCCGATTGCTCTGTCACTGCATTTTTTTAGAAAGTGAGAAGCCGTACCTTGCCACATGAAACTGGGTCTGACAATACCATTCTTATCCCGCCCCCCAGCCCTTGTGAGTGAGCAAAGCAAGCTATACCTGATACCGAGCAAGGAAACTTACCCTGCCACAGTGATCATGGAAGTAGCGAATTGAAATGAGAGTGGCAAGGAAGAGACCAAGCAATAGGCATTCCGTTCTATCTTTGTGAGAGTCCTTGCTCCACATTCCTCTACAAGAACAAGAGCAGATCGAGCTGACAAAGAGAAGGGTTTGGCTCTTGCTATCGAGACATGAAAGATCGAGATGGAGATGCTCCTGTGTCAGTGACTAGTCCACATGTACCAAACGAAGGACCGTTTCAAAATAAGATAGAAAGTGGAGAGGTAGCAGATCAAGGTTGGACGGATACGGGAATGCCAAAGAAGAGATGATTGCCTGGTATGGACATCTCACTCGAAAGAAGCACGAGCGGACAGCTTCTTCCAGCTAACCAGCGAGTAAGGAAAGGTCAGTAGGGAAGAGCGAGTCTTTCAAGGAAACACAAGACAGAGTGCAATTGCATCGATTAACCTCTTTGGGTTGGGGAACGGTAACAGATTCCTAGTCTGATAGAGTCTATTGTGCGCGTGAGAGCTTTCTATGCTTAGCGCTAGGAAGGCAAGTCACTTTAAAGAAAAATAGGCTCTTTCCTCTTTGATTGAGACTAATAAGAAGCAAGGATGGATTAGAAGCCATTCTATCTATCAAGTGATAGCTATGAAAGAGAAGGATGGGGAACCTTACGGTAGTTCATGACTGAGACTAAGCCAGCAAGAAGTGAAGCTAGCACTCCCTTCCAAGTGTTACGTCTTCGAAGTGAAGAAACGAAGTGAAACACAGTCTATGGGGGTATACAACAAATAGGGGCGCTACCGGTCAGAGGTGCTTTTTGCCAAGCCTGTGTTGTGGGCTGGGCTTAGGGTAGGGTTACTTCAATGGGTTCAAAACATTATGTTTCCCTGTGGAGGCGATTGGAATGAGGCGACCACCCCAGAGGGAGGTTAATAAGGAGATAATATGATACGCCATATATTCGTTGTTGAAAACGGCTCCTCTTCTTCTACGTACTCGAAGACAAGAGCAGCAGCTCCACCTACTACATATAGTAGTTCCTTTGTGGATCGGATCCATATAAACATTTCACGCTGATAATTGCGTAGAACGTGTCACCTCTCTGAGGTCAGATGTGAACCGATTAGGGTGCTCACAAGGGTGCGCATAGGAGTATCATGAACTACCCACCACTACCAGATGTGCCAATCTCTATCCTATTAATCCGGCGTGAGCTCCGTTCAGTTCATAAGAACGACGACGAGCCATAGTGAGGCGAGGCAGAGTGAGGGAGACGACGTTTAATAGTTGTGAGCTCGCATTACTATCCTTATAGTACCCGGACATACTATAATCCTTATAGAAGATAGCAGCCCTTCCCGAATCACGATATTTGACCAACGACTGATACTGGTGGCTCATTATCAGTCGACACTAATGTAGATCGCCTTCTCTACCCTACCCTCGCAGCGAAGAGAATCACTTCATGATCCTGATGACAGGGGGGTACCGCTTGATGAGCCTGGGGATTTTTAGAGTGATGACGATGGCCCTTAGTGGTTACACTACCCGGGTGATCAGAGGGACATTAGTCATGATGATGATGACTTTCACATTGACCCTGGATGCCAGGCCAGGAGTTGACCCTTGGTTCTTAGATGAGAGCGGGACACCTAGATATTCTTATGACCATGTTATTGAGTCGGAGCAGTCTGACACTGAGAGCTTTGGTGAATATGTCGGCAAGCTGATCCTTGGATGAGATAAAATTTTCAACTGCTTGCGAGCAACCTTTTGACAAAGAAAGTGAAAATCCATTTCTATATGCTTAGTGCGAGCATGAAAGACCGGGCTGATAGATACGTGGCACCACAAGGTTGTCACACCAAAGTATAGGAGGAGAGCGAGGTATGCCAAGCTCAGAAAAGAGAGATTGCATCCAACATAGTTCAGCTGTGGCTATAGCAAGACCGCGGTATTCGGCTTCAGTACTTTACTTCGAAACGGTCTTTTGTTTCCTTGAGCTCCAGGAGACAAGATTAGAACCCATATGGACACTGTACCCACTAGTGCTGCGTAAGTCATCTGGACATCCAGCCCAATCAGCATCTGAATATGCACTAAGTTGATGAAGTGAATTTGGGCTTCTGTTAAGGCCAAAAGTGAAAGTATGCTTGAGATATCGAATAATACGCTTGACGAAGTAGGAATTCTACGATTGGAGATATCCTTTCATCGACTTTATCCAATACGGGATACTACCAGATGACTCGAACGAAAAGGTAAGTATCCGAAGACGTGCTCCTGCGGTGTCTGTCGGACCAAGATGCAGAGAAGGTCATTCAAGAGACCCATAACGGCATTTTTGTGCTCATCAAAGGACCTAAATTGAAAGACAGAATCCGGAGATTGGGTTACTATTGGCCCTCCATGATCAAGGATTGCATTGACTATCCCCGCCGGTGCGATGCCCGCCAGTTTCATGGTGACGACATCCCCCAGGCTTCAAACGACCATGATGGCACGGTTGTGATAACTCAATGGAACTTTTGAGGGAACTTTGGAGGGAGTTCCGAGCTAAAGTGACTTTGTGGTCCCCGGTTGGTACAAAAGTAAGATGGTTAATCTTGCCAGTAAGGGCAAAGTTCGGATTGAGCTTATGGTGACAGGTGGGCGAGAGTGCTACTGTTACAAATGCAGTTGGAACTGCACTGCAATTCTTGGCTGGTTACGCTGAAGTAAGAGGTGGGGGGTGTGCTACCGTCACGAGTAAAACAAGAGCTAATATTTGGCTATCGGGCTTCTAGCTCATTCGATTGCATCTAGGTCTAGTCAAATTGAACTAGTTCCCGAGGAGTTCTAAGCTTAGTCGATTGGGGCTATCAGATAGAGATTCCTTACTTACGGTTCACTGCCAAGCGGACTTAGAGGCTTTGCTTCCTACGCACTTCTCTCCATCCATTCAGTCAAGCTAGAAGCTGATTCGGAAAATGAAAGCAAGATCAGCCTTCGACTGAGGGTTAGCTGCCTTTCCAGAGCCTATGAGCTCTTCGCCTATTCCCTCTTTCTCGGGGATCTACTCCGGCTAAGAAAACTTGCTACCAGACTGAGAGTGGGATTTCGAGCCGAATCAAAGAACTGAAGACGTTTCCAATACCGACAGCAGCTCCAGCTGAAGCAATTGTAGCAGCTTCGGCATCTTTTGATCTTGGACATCTCTTTTGTTTGGAATGCTTTCGATCTCCACGGTTCATTCAGTACACGGAACACAAAGGAAATCTTTCTATTTTCAATAGTTCATACTTCACTTTTCTTCTCGTCCCTTCACGTTGTTTTGACTTGGTCTTAGGCTACCGGTGCCCTATTAGTTAAGCTCTATGAGGACCTTTGGGCGGAGCTTTCTCAATACACAAGCCTAACTAAGAGAAGAGTGGAACTGAAAGCTCTCTCTATATAAGCAATTTTTCATTATGAACTCTCTTCCGAATCATTCTCATTTCTTATTCTATGAACCCGCAAAAGAAGAGTCCAAAATTAGGAACTAACAAGATCATCCCATTTCCTTGTTTTACCCGACTCCTGAGCTTTAGTTCCACTTGGCCTTCCCCGAATCAGACGGATTAGGATCTTAGACTACCGGTGACCTGCCTAGGAATGGGCGGAACTTTCTCAATCAACTTCATTACCAGTCTTGACTGTTCAATTATAGGTACCCGACCCTAGTTCAGAGGGTACATTTTACTCAAAGTAAGTACGAGGAGGAACGCATAGGTAGCCACCGGAGAGAAAGATTCTCACTTTCAACAACCCAAGCGGGAAATAAGGGAATATGTAATATTGGAATTCACTACTGAACTGTTCTTCACTCAACGCCTCTTCCTTGAACATGGTTAGCTTCGCTTTCATCTACCTTCCCGTCGCGGGCTAAGTACTAACTAAGGTGAGTTTACTCTCCCTTGAGTAGAGATAATTATAACTTAGCTTTCAATTGATCTTCCCCACTGACAGACTGAAACCGGCCTAAAAGCAGCCGTTCTCATTCCCTTCAAATCAGTGGCTTCCTAGCCCATTCATTACCTTCCTTTCCGTTAACTATTGAGTCGATTTCATCTCCTTCGACAAAACAGCCTTTCTATACGAAAGACTTACCCTTAGATGCATTTTAACCCTGAGCAAGGGACAAGCCAAGACTTGTCTGATCGAATGCAATAAGCAAATGAATTGTGTGCGTCATCCATAACGAAATCGACATTCTTCTTTCATTTCATCAACAAATGAATGATGGATTGTTATGTGCGCGCCGTGCCCCCCTGACTTTGGTTGGAGCGCTTCGCTTCGCTAGTGACAGTTGTGCTATTCCTTCGCTGAAGAAGCCCCACTATACTAGATTGTTGCTGTGCTGCTGGCTGAGCCGCTTCTCTTCTCATTGTGTCCGGTAGTGCCCAACGGGCTATTCAATTACTTACTGACCTGTCTCAGTCGTTGAAACCTCGATTCGATACCTACAATGAATTGCGAGGCTAGGCTTAGGTTCTGTTTTGGACAGTTAGGCTCTGCAAAGTGTAGAGGAGAAAAAGCATAATCCTAAGTATGGGGAATACTCGAGACAAGGGGCTGCTACCCTTGCTTTCTTTACTCGTTCGTTGAGCTCTTAGCTTTGCTTCTGTCGGCTGGATTGGTTATGCTATGCTTTTTATCTACTATAGTATGCTAGAGCTTGCAGGCCGAGCCTCCTCATTCTGCTATGCCCGGTGGTCTAAAGCACGGTTCAACTGCGGTGTGTAATGTGATGTCTGAATTCCCCATTAAGGGCTGACTCCGCCAGGCAAAGGCAAGGCAAGAGGACCACTACTGTGATGTAACTGATGATCAGTGGACTCTTCTTCCTCTACTACTGAGACTGACCGACCTGCTAAGAGGGTGGTAGAGGCATTTTAAAGGATATCGGGGGGGGAAAGAGAAATAGAACCTAGAAGGAAAGGGAAGAGCTCTTCCTTATTATATATATAAGAGGCACGATTCCTGCTTAAAAAGAGAAGGGCTACATTGCTATACCTAAATCAGTTTGACTTAATGCTTGCACTTGGACTTTTCTCCCAAGCTTCCTTCTATGTTGACAGAAGCGGATAGGCAGGCAACAAAGAAGAAGAAGAATGGCTAGGGACATGGTAGTAGCAGTCTATCTTCGATCCGTCTTATTTTATTGCGCTTCAGCTTCCTTCCCTGATGGAATCTTTCTGCTCGAAGCTCTCTCTTCCTAGCACACGGAAGAAGCAAGACCGGGCGAGAGCTCGTTCCAATCACAAGTCCTACTACAAGTCGTTTAAAAACTTTTTAAAAACCACTTTGTATAGGGCGGGTATCACGCTCAATAGAACCATACTTATGTCAATAGGAGGGAAACAGCAAGAAAAAGCCCGGGCCCGCTTACGGAAAGTGGAAATGGAGGCAGATCAGTTTCGAGTGAATGGATACTCTGAGATAGAACGAGAAAAATAGAATTTTATTAATTCAACTTATAAGATTTTGGAACAATTAGAAAATTACAAAAACGAAACCATTCATTTTGAACAACAAAGAGCGATTAATCAAGTCCGACAACGGCTTTTCCAACAAGCTTTACAAGGAGCTCTAGGAACTCTTCAGAGTTCTTTAAACAACGAGTTACATTTACGTACCATTAGCGCTAATATTGGCTTGTTTGGGGTGATGAAAGAAATAACTGATTAGTCCTTTTTTTTTACCTTTACTGTAGGCATTTTTTTTTTCTTCCAAAAATTAGGAAAGACTCATGGTAACTATTAGAGCCGACGAAATTAGTAATATTATCCGTGAACGTATTGAGCAATATAATAGAGAAGTAAAGATTGTAAATACTGGTACCGTACTTCAAGTGGGCGACGGCATTGCTCGTATTCATGGTCTTGATGAAGTAATGGCAGGTGAATTAGTAGAATTTGAAGAGGGTACGATAGGCATTGCCCTGAATTTGGAATCAAATAATGTTGGTGTTGTATTAATGGGTGACGGTTTGATGATACAAGAGGGAAGTTCTGTAAAAGCAACAGGAAAAATTGCTCAGATACCAGTGAGTGAGGCTTATTTTGGTCGTGTTATAAATGCCCTGGCTAAGCCTATTGACGGTCGGGGTGAAATTTCAGCTTCTGAATCTCGCTTAATTGAATCTCCTGCCCCAGGTATTATTTCGAGACGTTCCGTTTATGAGCCTCTTCAAACAGGACTTATTGCTATTGATTCGATGATCCCTATAGGACGTGGTCAGCGATAAATTTTTATTGGGGATAGACAGACCGGTAAAACAGCAGTAGCCACGGATACGATTCTCAATCAGCAAGGGCAAAATGTAATATGTGTTCTTTCATAGAGTAATACCATGGATTTCCCTTCATATCCTCCTTGCTCTTTGTCTAAGATTGGACTAAAGGTACCAAAGCAGGCATCCTTTTTTGTTGTTTTTCTTTTGGCTAAGAAGCCCGTAGGTTGTACGCCAGCCATACGTAGCTTGAACTGTGATGGCCACAATGCTTAGCTATTGCCGACCCCCAAAACCAGACAGAGTAGGGAGTCCAGAATCCGGTAAGTCACTTCCCTGTCTTGAGTTGGATCCCCCTGTAACAAAGAAACAGGACTTTACGACACCAAGACACAAACGACTAGTGCTGCCCTTCTCCTGTCCCTGGACCAGATGCCCGACTGGCTTTGACTCAAGTTTCACCGTTGACTTACTGCACTACCCAAACCGTTCTTCTCTTCCCTTGTTTTCTTTTATTTGTTGAGAGGCTCGCTTTCCGGTACAGATAAGGCTTAAGGGAAAGACCTCTTAGGTATAACTAATAGTCTTAGAGATTGTGTGTGTCTATCGAATAGAATGGTAAAATGGGACTTTCAATGACCTTTCTCAAACCTGTCTGCTCTACTGGCTGTAATGCTATTAAACCTGCCCTCGCTCCTTACGTCACGCTTTACTGGCTACCGTAAGAGCACAGAAAGACTTATTCGCCTTAAAGGCTAGGCCTACCTTCTATA
>JADPQE010000181.1:0-20001 GCA_016801055.1 Panax notoginseng | reverse complement strand
CCTTCTATGCTTGACAACATTAAAGCAAATAACTAATAAGCCACATCTCTCCTTTCGTTGCTTGACAACACACCAAGAGCTAGCAAAACTCAATTTGGTGACTAACTCTTCAAAGCAAGTATTACATACTTTCAAACTTGCAAGTATTACATACTTTCATAATGGCCAAAATATCATTACTTTCTCTACACCTTAACTGGATCCCACTTAGTTTGGTTACTCCAAACATAGTTTATTTTCTAGTTAGCTTTCCTAACTAATCCGGTTAGTCAAAAAATTTCAATCACAAAAACATCCTTTATTAATCAAATAAGGTTACATTACAGTCTTATAAGGATTTGGAATATTATAGTGTAAGTGTGTTTGTTGTGTTTGTAGCTTTTATTGAGAATTTGAGATTGAGCTCCTCCACAAATCACATGCTTGAGATTCTTGAATAAAGGCGACTTTTTTGGGTTAAATTACAGAGATTTGATCCCAACTCTCAAAATTCTCATAAAGAAATATTACTTTTCTTGCGTCTTTAATTGTTCATTCACTCTGTAAAATCCCAAGCCCCCCAAGCTCTCAAAAAATATATATTATCCTCAAGAAAAAGTAACTGCTAGGATTCTCTCCTATATAATATATTCTCCCAACCTCCAGACTATCATGTGGTGCCCCATTCCATAATATTTATCCTGGGCAATCTTGTAATTTTCCTTATGGGCCCGATTCCGCTAGACTATTGCTATGGCTCCTAATAACAATCTAACGGATTGGGTTTCCATTACACCATTAGATCACTTGAGGGACGGCTAGGATTTGGTTGGAAGGATGGGGGTTCCTATCCCCGGCTATGGATCATTGCCATATATGTATATACGGAAAGGATCAAGGCTTACCCCTTGATCCTACATACCTTGTATACCTCCTTTAGCAACGGACCGGGCGACTGTTCGGTCCGTCGCTATATGTTGTCCGTCGCTAAAGCTAAGACGACGGTTCTTTGATATAGTGACAGACCGAACCGTCTCCCGGTCCGTCGCTAAAGGGGGCTAAAGGGGGTATGGAATGTATGTAAAATAAAAGGGTAAGCTCTTGAAATGGACTCTCTCTCTCTATATATATATATATACAAATATTGGATTTCTATGTTGCAAGTTTCTTTCTTGTCTATTGCTGCTTTTGAATTAACTACTTTTTTTTTAATATTGTCTTTTGAGTTTGTACTAGGGCTGAGTAAGTAACCAAATTGGAACCGAAACCGCACCAAAAACCGCACGAACCAAACCAATTAAAAACCGCACCAACGGTTCCGGCGTATGTTGCGGTTTTAGGTGGGTTGAATAACCAAATTTACGGTTCCGGTTTGGTTACTAGCCAAAACCAAACCGCATAAAACCGAAACCGCACCATGTGTGTGTGTGTATATATTATCTCTAATAGATTCTAAAGTTACTTTTCACTTGAACACGCTCAAAGAAAACCTCAGTCTTGCATTGTCATTTTTTTACCAATTGAAAGAAGATGTTAGAGGTTATAGAGTCAAAAATTAAGCAATTGGATTTTGAAATTTTGAATTTGTTTGATGCGTTATTGGAGGGGCTTATAGTTGAGGGGCTCGAGCACTTGATGCATTGGTTAATGTCAATGCTATAATTGTAATAGTCTAATAGATTATTTTTAGTCCTCCCTACAATATATTTTATTCTATCTTCAGTATATACTTTTAATTTTTGGGGAACTAGATAAACATTCTTGCTTGTTATCGAATAGTCTCCGTTGTTTTTTAAAGCATGCTTGATATAATTCTCATTGTCGACTTTGTCACTAAGTTAATTGCTCGATGTAAGTTTTATGTTAAATTTTATTGAAGACTTAAACTTTTTTGTTGTTTCAATTGGTTTTGGAACCGAAACCGCACCAATTAAAACCGCACCGCACAATTTAAAACCGAACCGCACCAATCACAAGCGGTTTCGGGTGCGGTTTTGAATTTTTCAAACCGCACCTAAGCGGTTTCGGGTGCGGTTTGGACTTCAAACCGCACCAAACCGCACCATGCTCACCGGTCATCTAAATCCGACATTATATTGATTACTTGGTGTGCTGAGACTCCTTCTGCATTAGACCTAAAAAATGTGAAATGGCATAGAAGCACTGCTTTTTTAGTTGTACTTTTCCCCCTGCTGCGGGCGGGATGAGAGGGGAATATTGTGTATCCCAAGTTGCATCGACTCAATATTCTGCGGTTTTATGATTTTTATCTCTACCACATATTTTGCTCCTTTCGCTGAAAAAGGGTTCAGTTTCTTTCACATTATATTCAGAGTAATTTGTCATTAAGATTTCATGTTCACTTTCATATTTGGATCGAAGAACTGTTGGCATTTGGTTGATATATTACCCCTTTATGTGTGTATAAGCTGGATAGAAATATGCTTTATTATGGTTTCTCAGATCTCCAGTTCTGCAATGTTTGTTGCATTGATATAGATCTAGAATGGATTGATCATTTTTATCTGTTTTATGATAGTAATTTTGTTTCTGGCACGTATTTTCTTCAACTCTTATAGTTGACCTAATGTATAACTCCTTTTATCAGTCTGTCAGATAACGCGTATGCGCTTGTGGCTGAAGTATTGAAGAAGTTGGTGGCTATTGCGCCTGTTCACTGCCATCTATTTATCACAGAATTATCTGGTTCTGTGCAGCACCTGACTAAATCTGCCATGGATCAGTTGCATATATTTGGAGAAGTGGAGACAGCTCTCCTTTGTGCTACGTCTTCTGATGGAGTTGCAATTCTTAGGGTTTTACAGGCGGTAAGCTCACTTGTTGCTTCCCTTACGGTAAAGGAGAAGGATAGCCTTGTTCTTTCCGAAAGTGAGAAAATTGCTGCCCTTTCTCTAGTTGGGGGCATCAATGCTGCTTTAGAACCTTTATGGATGGAGCTGAGCAACTGCATAAGCAAAATAGAGAGCTATTCAGATTCCCCTCCTGATTTGTCAAGCCCTTCAATGGCTTCAACATCTAAACCATTTGGTGTAATGTCTCCACTCCCTGCGGGTACACAGAATATCTTGCCTTACATAGAATCCTTCTTTGTGATGTGTGAGAAGCTGCATCCAGGGCAGTCGAGTGCAGGACACGATCTTGGAGTTGCTGCAGTTTCCGATGTTGATGAAGCCACCACTTCCGATAGTCAGCAGAAAACTTCAGGTCCGGCTCCAAAAGTAGATGACAAACACATTGCTTTTGTTAAGTTTTCAGATAAGCATAGAAAGCTCCTCAATGCTTTCATTAGGCAAAACCCTGGGTTGCTTGAGAAGTCTTTCTCACTCATGCTGAAGGTTCCTCGCTTTATTGACTTTGACAACAAACGAGCTCATTTTAGATCTAAAATTAAGCATCAGCATGATCATCATCATAGTCCTTTGAGAATTTCTGTTAGAAGAGCTTACATTTTAGAAGATTCATATAATCAGCTACGCATGAGGTCAACTCAAGATTTAAAGGGGAGGTTGACCGTTCATT
Source organism: Panax notoginseng (assembly GCA_016801055.1). Lineage (NCBI taxonomy): Eukaryota > Viridiplantae > Streptophyta > Magnoliopsida > Apiales > Araliaceae > Panax > Panax notoginseng. The sequence continues at coordinate 16,482 of JADPQE010000181.1, read as the reverse complement.
TTCAAGGGGAGGAAGGTATAGATGCAGGTGGACTTACCAGGGAATGGTATCAGTTGTTGTCGAGGGTTATTTTTGACAAGGGAGCACTATTATTTACAACTGTTGGTAATGAATCAACTTTCCAGCCAAATCCCAACTCTGTTTACCAAACAGAACATCTGTCATACTTCAAGTTTGTTGGACGAGTTGTGAGTATCTTTTGTCTGGGTTTTGTTGAATTGCGAAATTTTAACGTGCACAACTTATGTGACTATCTATTGCACAGGTCGGAAAAGCGCTTCTTGATGGTCAACTTCTTGATGTTCATTTCACAAGATCCTTTTACAAGCATATCCTTGGGGTTAAAGTTACGTATCATGACATTGAAGCTATCGACCCTGATTATTTCAAAAACTTGAAGTGGATGCTTGAGGTCTGTTGCATGCTAGAGAGCTCTTTCTCTCTCTCTCATTGGATTTATACTAAAAAAATTGTAGCTGTAGTTGCACCAAGTTCTAGAATGTCAATGTTTGAAGTTTATCAGATGTTTCCTTATTATTGTAGATCTCATACCTTCTGAACTTAGCGTGTAACTAACTGTAATATTTTCCTAGGACATGGAACATAATTCTTTGCTTACCTTTGCAGAATGATATCAGCGATATTTTAGACCTGACTTTTAGCATTGATGCTGATGAAGAGAAGCGAATATTATATGAACAGGCACAAGTATGTACTTTTCCAAGTCATTCAATTGATTATTTTTCAGTAAGCTTTTGTTTCTAAGTATGATTTTACATGATGCAGGTAACTGATTATGAACTTCGTGAAAATGGCCGAAATATTCGCGTCACTGAGGAGAACAAGCATGAATATGTTGACTTAGTTGCTGAACATCGTTTAACTACCGCTATTCGTCCTCAGATAAATGCATTTTTGGAGGGGTTTAATGAATTGATTCATCGGGATTTAATTTCTATTTTTAATGATAAGGAATTGGAACTGTTGATAAGTGGACTACCAGATATTGATTGTGAGCCTCCTGATATATATATATATATATATATATATATATATATATATATATATATATATATATATATATATATTGTTATAAACCACTTTCTGTCTTAAATCTCTTGGAGTATCAAAATGTCTTAAACTAATCCTCTATTATTATCTTTTTTTTTAGTGGATGACATGAGAATGAATACAGAGTATTCTGGGTACAGTGCCGCGTCTCCTGTTATCCAGTGGTTTTGGGAGGTTGCTCAAGGGTTCAGTAAGGAAGATAAGGCGCGACTCTTACAGTTTGTGACTGGCACTTCGAAGGTACTTTTCTTCTATATTATTATTTAGTGTCAAATAGTTGATGTTATTAATGCTCAAACTGGTCGGCCTTTACCCTTTTGTCAGTAAGTTGGAGCTTGTGGTTTTTTCATAGAATCCAAATGAGTAGTCATTCTTAACAATGCCCCCTTCGGACCCTTGTAGGTACCTCTGGAAGGGTTTAGTGCACTACAAGGAATTTCAGGCTCACAGAAGTTCCAGATTCACAAAGCTTATGGCAGCCCGGATCACTTGCCTTCAGCTCATACATGGTAACCTTCTATTTCCTTCAATTTTACGATATACTCCCCCGTCCCTAAAAAAGTGGCGTAGTTTGACTTTTTCAGTCAAATTTACCATTTTTGTAATTAAAATTTATACAATTTTCTTGTAAATACAAGTGAAGAAACCATAACCATAACCATAAGAAAATATATCGAATTTACTGTTATCTCCAATTTTCTTTAGGTTGAAAATTAATAAATATGCTCAATTTTTAATTCTAAAATCGGTTAATTTGACTAGTAGTTGATAGGCATTTATTTTGGTTTACGTTAATCTACCTATTCATGTAAACCCGATTTTCACTTGATTAATGCAGTTTCAATCAGCTGGATCTACCGGAATATCCTTCAAAGCAGCATTTAGAGGAGAGACTGTTGCTTGCTATTCATGAAGCAAATGAAGGATTTGGGTTCGGTTAGGGTAAGAAAGATACAAGAACATGAATGATCATGTAGATATAATATCATGATGTCAAAGTAAAAATCATGAGATGAGAAGTAAAAGGGGCGTTTTTTCAAATTTCCAGCAGATGCATGTTTATATGCTGTACAGTCTGTTATTGCTATTACTTTTGGCAGTTTTTGATTTGCCAATTTTCTCAGGCTTTAGTTTTCTAAAGTTTTTTATGTATTATTTTGTATACTGAAAATTATTAATGCAATGGATCTCTCCATGTTTATTTGATGCATGGTCATTCAAAGACTGATTCTTGACCTGCCAATTGTTTTTGGATTTTGTTTCTACTGCAAAAATGAAAATAAAAAAGTTGATGGTGAATTTTGCAAATGATATTTCCTTGACATTGCGATGGAGTTTTAACCAAGCTCTCAGTAGTTTTGAGAGAAAATAATTGCATTAAAATTGCAGTCGTGTGTTAATATTGACCTATTTAATATAATAGGTGTGACATGGTACGACATAATTTTTGGAATGGATTGTTAACATGTTACTTTATAGTTGTAAGACAGATTTAGACCTAGCAACCAGCGGGTCAAGTTCAAACGAACCAGTTCAAGATTGGGCCGGGTCACATGTTGTCTAGGCCAAAATGGTTCAGGTTTTTGTGAGCTTAATAAAATAAGAGGCTCGTGGCTTTGACTGCCCGAGTAGCTTTTTTTTTTTTGCCTCAATTTTTCAATCCATTCAATCAATTTAATTTATTTTTCCCAAACTTATATGAAGTATTATAAATTTTAGAAATAAACTATAACACTATATTGTACAAAATAAAATAATCTCACAAGCAACAATAGTTATATTATTCGAAATATCATTGAAATTTAACTAGGCGCACTTAGAAGGGGGGTTGAATAAGTGTGGGAGCAATCTATGACCAATTTTTAAACTTTAAATCAAACTATTAAATTCAGGCTACTATATTGATAAAATCAGCTTACTGAATTAATATGGCTTACTGAATTGACTAATTATTTTTTTAGGAAAATATCCTGCTGAATTTATAACTTAGATAAAACACTTGGTGTTAAAGAATTATCTTAATATAATGCAAATATTCAAATTTTAATTATTAAGATAATTAAATAGCTTATGTGATTTTAGAATTAAAGTAAAACAAATAATAAAATCAACACCAAGAATTTTTTATGTGGTTCAGCTATTGCCCTCTATAATAATAGTCAAGTCCACGTCCAATACCTACTAGTATTGGAGACACACTTTATTTATTTCTTTATAAATAAACACTGATTACAAAACAGATTCTTACAAAAATTAATAACAATTAATTTCTCTTGAGCACTCTTGCTGTTTGTGCACCTATGCACTCTTCAAGCACCTTTGCTTCCTTGAACCTGTTTGTAAACCTTTTCTCTAATCCACTAGGATTAACACCTTTAAACTACACTTAGCCTAATACAGAAAAATTCAATACAAATATAGAGGTCTATGATCAATGCAAGAATAATCAATTTAACAATTAAAGGCTCAACTATATGCAATGATCAATTAGCACCAAAAAGATAAACAATTTAAACCTTACCCAATACCAGCTCAAATAATATCAGAAATTTAATTGCTTAGTTGCTCAAAAGTTTACACACATCGAATCAAGTTGCTCAATAATATCAATGATTGGTGCAAGAGTAAATTCGTGAGTTGTAAATCATTCTGTGCCAGAAGCATTATTTATATTAGCCCATAAACAAGTTACCGTTATTTCCAAATAAATTTGTTCCAATAATCCACAAAATAATCGGCTTAATAATATGGAGATACCCCACAACGGTAAAGAGATGTTTCTTTTAAAATTTATCCAAATAACAAATTCAATCCTTTTTAATGTTGGGATAAATATGAAACAACCCTTTTAAAAGATATCCCACTTTCAACTTTAACTCTCTCTACATTTAAAGTGGCGTGTAGCAGTGAACAACAAAACTTCCTTTATCTTTCCCATGTTATAGTCTCAAGACTTCTATAATCATTATCTTTGTAAACCGTGCACTCATATCATATTCCAAAGATGTAGCTGGCAAGCACACGTGAAACACTCATATATAGTAACGACTTATAAAATAAATCTTCTTGGCATGCATACTTAATCCACATGTAAGCACACAACTGACTTCATAATATAATCTAAAGATATCCCATACATGCGAAACATATATCAAACAGTATATCATTCCTTTTTGTACTTAAATGATATATATATATATATATATATATATATATATATATATATATATATATATATATATATAATCTGATCTCAATTTATTATTAGAAAAACCTTTTTCATTAGAATTTAAAATCATTTTTCATTTAAGACATACAACACAATGCAAACGATATGTCCTAGAGCCTTTAAATGAAAAAATCAATTATTATGCAATTGACCTTACACTTGGTTTTTCTAGTAAAGAAAAACTCTTCAACCACTTGAAAATCCAATATCACCATATACTTGAAATGCCATAAAACAATTTAGCATACAAACAATTTATCATCAAAACTTAAGGATAAAATATGACTAGGTCAATATTCTTCCCCTTTTTTATGATGACAACCAAAAAGCCTTTTAATTCCCATTAGCTCCCCCTATGTTCATGCATACAATATAGTTAGCTCCCCCTAAATTCATGCATCAATATCATTTCAGGAATCGTATAAGAACTAACTGAAATTCGATTTCAGAAACCTAAAAATTTCAAATAACCCCTATTATCTGGGCATGTACCTGCAATCATGTTAGTTCAACATATATTATCAAATATATCAAACTGCCAACATATTAATTAAAATTTAAACAAAAATATGGTGAATCACAAATCATCACAAATCCAAGTCTTTTCAGTCTAAAAAATAAACCCCAAATTTCTCCCCCTTTGTCATCAAACAAAAAGGGAAAAAAATTCATCACTCGAGTTTGATCACTGCTGCACACTGTTCATCCTTCTTGGTGAAGTATGGGTGATGATGGGCACGGTGAATCCTTTCAGCAAGGGTAAAATCAGTAGCAAAATGAGGAGGACGGGGAATGAAAGTTCCAGGCGGTAACGGTACGTCAAGGAATTCACCAATGTACTAAGTTAGCTAGTTACAATGAACCCATTCCGTAACCGTAGAATGTTTACGTTGCATATGAAGCTTAGATCCTACATCATTGAAACGTGTAGACATGAACTCAGCCAACTCTCCTACCTGAATACTGACAAACTTGATTTCCTGACTTAATTGACAAGCATTCCGGTTAAGTCGTCGTTGCATAACCTCTGCCAAAGCAGTGGTCTGCAATTCAAACCCTGCTTGTAAGTCAATAAACTCATCCTCAGTATTCTGCTACATTTTGTTAATCTCGGGAGCACCCAAAGGCAATTTTCCTTTCTCCAACATAGACATACGAGTATTAAGGCTAGACATCTCAAGTTGCATTTTTTCTTGATTACTAAGAACCAGTTTCAACATGTCAACAATCTCAGAAGAAGACTGAGTAGGGGGCACAACAGGAGAAGAGGGAATTAAGATTGTAGGAATAGAATTATCAGAATGGATACAAACAAACTAACCATTGATCAAAGTAATACGAGACTGCTTGAGAGTATGAACACTGAAAGAATCATTCACAACAACCGAAATTTCATTTTCAAAAGAAATTTTAAAATGATTGAAGAAAGTAGTGAGACTAGCGCTATAAGGCAGATAAGTTTTTAATTTTCACAAACAGCTCATCATTTGATGGAGCATCAGTTGAGACAAATTGAAAGAAACACCTTTCAGAAGCATAGTAATAACAATCAAATCCTGATAAGTAAAATCAGCCCCTCCACCTAGACGGGGCAAAAGATTAAACCGAATCAAATGATGAAGAACACAAGAAATAGGAGAGATATCTACTGTTTTTGGAGTAAAAACATAATTCAACAAAGGATTATCCATAACAATTTGTAATTGTTCCAACGGAGTAAATGGAGAATGGACAGCCCCTTTGCGAGTAAATGGACAGACACCAGTGAATGGAATATTTAAAATACTACCAAAATCCATGACAGTAAAATACAGAGATTTACCTTTAACAAAAGATGTGTAAAAATCTCCATGACACTCCAAATTAGTATAAAACTGTTGGACTAACCGAGGATATGCAATGGATGGGGGAAAAATCATAGACGACATACCACATGATTCAAACAAATTTTTCAGAGGAGACTCTTGATAGCAGATTTGGTTAACAAATTTTTCATAAACAAATTATTTCGGAAAAACGACAGTTCTAAACCGTACCTCATAAGCCTTACTTCTAAAAAAGTTTTCAGGAAGGTTGGAGGAAAGGTTAGGGTTTACCGAAACCGGTGGAGGTGTGAACTCAGCTTTAAAAGATGGGATAGTTAACTGTCGTCGCCGAGAGGGTCCAGATAATTTTGGTAAGGAGGGACTGAAGGTTGATTCGTCAGAAGACGAAGAGTCCACATACTCCATTTCCTCAAACACGACCTTCTTCAGTTTTCTTTGCTTTCGTGAAGGTCCGACAGTCGATTGGGGAGGTACCGGAGTCTGATCGTCGTCAGAGTCCACTATCGATCTCTTATGTGTCCGGGTTCTCATGATGTGGAGAGCAAAGATGGAGAAGATAAACGTATAAAGAGAGCGTGAAAGAAGTAAAGACAGAAATCAAAAAGATTTGAGAAGTATAGAAAATGAAGAGAGACGGACAGAAAGTTATATAAAAGAACGGATGCATGTACAATGTATACTCCTACACGTTTACGTCGTTCAAGAAACCCCTGCCATTCTGTCTTTTCAATTTTCAAAATCATTATGAGAACCGCCTAGGATATTGCGTCCACGATTTACGGACTTAAATGAGCAGCCGAAAAATCAAATTCATAATTATCCTAATTTTATTAGTTAATAAGATACACATGCAGACTAGGATAACGATAATGCAGATTTTAAAAAAAATTATGCGATACACATTCCAAGTTCTCTTCGCAGCATGCAAAATCTATCTTCACTTAATGGTTTAGTAAAAATATATGCAATTTGATTTTCAGTAGGAATAAAAATTAATTTAATTAAACCTTTTGACACACTGTCTCTTAAAAAATGATGTCTTACTTCTATTTGCTTTGTACGTGAGTGTAACACAAGATTTTTAGAAATATCTATTGCACTAGAATTATCACAATATATAGGCACACATTCACATAATATATCAAAATCACATAGGGTTTGCCTCATCCATAAAATTTGAGAACAACAACTTCCTGCAGCTAGGTATTCTCCCCCAGTAGTTGAAAGAGCCACTGAAGTTTGCTTTTTACTATGCCATGACACTAGACTTTGTCCCAAGAAAGTACAAGCACCACTCGTACTTTTTCTATCGATTTGACACCTTGCATAGTCAGCATCTGAATAACCTATTAGTTCAAAGTGATTGGAAATTGGATAAAATAACCCTAAGTTAATAGTACCACTTAAATATTTTAAGATTCTTTTAACAACATTTAAGTGTGATTCTTTGGGTTTTGCTTGAAATCTTGCACACAGACAAACACTGTACATTATGTCGGGTCTAGAAGTAGTTAAATATAGTAAACATCCAATCATACCTTGATATTTTGTTATATCAACATCAATACCTTTTTCATCAGTGGTGAGCTTTATTGATGTGCTCATTGGTGTACCTTTCGAGTTAGATCCTTCAAAGCCAAATCTTTTGAGTAATTCTTTTGTGTATTTAGTTTGATGGATATAAATTTCTTCCTTTGTTTTCTTGATTTGCAGTCCCAAAAAGTAGTTAAGCTCTCCCATTAAGCTCATATCAAATTCTTTATTAATGCACTTGGAAAACCACTCACAAAGATGATCATTAGTAGCACCAAATATTATATCATCTACATATATTTAAACAATAATGATATCTATATTTTTATGCTTAATAAATAATGTAGAATCTATTTTACCTCTAATAAATCCATTAGACAAGAGATACTTACTTAACCTTTCGTACCAAGCCCTTGGAGCTTGTTTCAAGCCATAAAGAGCTTTCTTCAATTTGTAGACATGATTAGGATACTTTTCATGCTCGAATCTAGGAGGCTGTTTTACATATACCTCTTCATTGATGTATCCATTTAAAAAGGCGCTCTTTACATCCATTTGGTAGAGCGTAAACTTCTTGTAGCATGCAAAAGCTAACAGAATTCAAATTAATTCCAACCTTACCACTGGTGCATAGGTTTCTTCATAGTCGATCCCCTCTTGTTGGTTATATCCTTGAGCTACTAACCTTGCTTTATTATGAATGATTGTCCCGTGCTCATCAAGCTTGTTCTTGGATACCCATTTAGTACCAATAATGGAAGTATCTTTTGGAGGAGGCATAAGTTCCCATACCTGGCATCTTTCGAAATGTTGAAGTTCTTCTTGCATTGCCAATAACCAGTTCTCATCAAGAACTACATCCTTTGCATTCTTTGGCTCAACCTGTGACAAAAATGCAGAGAATGCACAATAATTTTGTAAACCTCTTTGTGTGGTTATACCTTTGTTGATATCTCCAATAATATTTTCTGGAGGATGATTCTTGATATATCTAGCTGTTCTTGGCATTTGGATGTTATGTATAACTTCCTCTTAATCATGAGACTCATCTTTAGCATCCTGCAAATTCTCAGGTTCACGTTCATGTTGGTCATCTATTTCAATTTCCTAAAAATGTTCATTCGATCTCTTGTTTTGTTCATTTCGGTTTGCTAAAATTTTGACTATCTCCAAATTTCCTACATCATCTTCACTTTCTTTTGGAAGATCATTGTTAGTCTCATTGAAAGTGATATGAATAGATTCTTCTACACATAACTTTCTAATATTGAAAATGCGATAAGCCTTACTATTTTGAGAATAACCAATGAATATTCCTTCATACGATTTAGCATCAAATTTTTCCAAATTGTTACTTGTATTTAAGATAAAACATTTAGAACCAAATATTTTGAAATAACTTATGTTTGGAATTTTATTATTTAAAAGCTCATATGGTGTTTTCAAAATAATAGGACGAATGAGTACTCTATTTAGAACATAACATGATGTACGGCCCAAAATTTCTTTGGTAGTTTACTTTCTTGTAGTAAAGTTCTTGTCGTCTCTTGTAGAGTTCTATTCTTCCTTTCCACCACCCCATTTTGTTGAGGAGTCCTTGGGGCTGAAAATTCATGGCTAATACCTCTTTGATCACAAAAGGTTATGAAATCTTTTTGAAATTCAGATCCATGATCACTTCTAATTCTAATGAGTTTGTAACTATACTTGGTTTCAAGATTCCTTATTAATTTTTCAAACTCTTTAAATGCTTCATCCTTAGTTCTTAAAAATAATACCCATGTGTATCTTGAAAAATCATCAAGTATTACAAATGCATAAAATTTATCATTAATACTTGAATGTCTTTTCGGTTCAAATAAATCAAGATGAAGTAGTTGCAAGGGAGAGGAGGTTGATACCATATTCTTTGCTGTAAAAGAAGTTCTTGTTTTCCCAGTTGACAGGGAATGCATATCTCTTTCTTTTCAAACTTGATTTTTGGCAAACCTTTGACGAGATTCTTTGAAGATAATTTCTTGATTAGTTCCATGTGAACATGTCCCATCCTTTTATGCCATAAGTTAGCCTCATCTTGTACGGATGTAAGACACAACTCTTCATCCTGTTGCTCAAAATCAATAGTATATATATATATATTTCCCTCTCTTTGTGCAACTAGAGTAGTATTGTTAGTACCATAAAATATTGTGCATTTATCTTTTTCAAAATTAACTTGATGGCCATTATCCATTAATTGACTGATACTAATTAAATTAAATTCTAGACCGTTAACAAGGTGAACATTATTTATACTTACCTTGCCGTTACCGATTTTACCTTTTTCGATTATCTCGCAGGTTTTATTGTCTCCAAAAGTGACCGTTCCATTCTTCTTCTTGACACTTAGTTCTATAAACTTTGATTTATCACCAGTCATGTGACTAGAGTATCCACTATCAAGAATCTATTTTTGAGATGGAACTCTTGCCTTTAAACATACCTGTCAAGAAACAATAATTTATCCTTTTGGTACCCATATCTTTTTGGGTCCATTTATGTTCGTAACAAGTAAATCATTCTTTTTAATCCATACCTTTTTAACCTTGTTTCGTTTCTTAAAATAATTTATATCTAAATGACCTTTAATACCACAATGTTTACAAGTTGTGAAAGGAGAGCAATAATTTAAACTAAAACGTGATTTTGATTTTAAACATTTTTATATTACTCTTTTTATGCATAGAATTAAAACCAATTCCTTATCTTTCAAAACTAGGTCTTTGTTTACCTAATATGACATTTAGATTTTCTTCACCTTTAACAAATTTAGCAAGAGATGATTTTAGTGAGTCTATTTCTTTTTGAAGTTCATTATTAGGAAATATTTTAACAGGAGATTTATCACTAAATGCATTAATGCACACATCTCTCATTTTTAGCTCATTAGTCAATTTTTGGACTTCATTATTTAAGAATTTTACCTTATTGAAAAGTATTTTATTATAATTGTCTAAATAATCAATCTTTGCAATCAAAACCTTTTCTTCTTTATATGTAGATTCCTTTTCAATTTCTTTCTTTTCATCTATTAGTGAATCTACTTCATCCATTAATGTACTAACTAATCCTTTTAAGCATGCATTCTTTTCTCTTAACTTCTTATTTATTTTCTTGTTCTAAAGAGTTTAGTTCATTAAGAGATACCTGATTAGATTCACCTTCAATTCCCACGAAGTATACTTGTGCTATCTCATCTTTAGCATCGATCTCCACTTCAGATTCTTCATCACTCCAAGTAATAAAGGCTTTGTTCTTCTTGTTGTCTTTGAAGTTTGTCTTCCCTTTATTCTTTAATTGAAAATAGTCTTTCTTGAAGTGACCAGGACGTCCACATTCGAAGCACATCTCTTCAGTTTGCTTTCCTTTGACTTATTTGAATTGAAAGTGTTGCTCCTCTTGTTTTTCCTTTGTAGTAACCCCTTGAGTTTTTTGTCATCATAGCTATTTCTTCATTGGAGTTATTATCAAGTTCCTCCTCATTATCTGTAGTAAGAGCTAAGACCTTTCTTCAAGGAGTTTCCTCCTCCTCATCATATCTCTTTAACTGATGTTCATATTCTTCTAATTCACCAAACAAAGTTAAAGTATCCATGGAAGAAATAGTAGCAGAATCTTGAAGAGTAGTGATTTTAAAAGCAAACCTTTTGGGCATAGCCTGAAGCAACTTACGGTTGATCTCACTTTGAGGAATAGTCTTGTCCAGTAATTTCAAGGAGTTTATAAGGACTAGAAATCTTGCTTGAGCTAGCTTGATGGTGTCGACGTCGAGATTTTTACTTGTCCCTTTTCTATTCTTGTTCTTTGGTGTTCTCATGTTGGGTGAGATTTGTTTGAAAAAACAAGTTGTGAAAAGGTCCGACATTTATATGTCAACGATTGGACTATAAGAGTCGCCAGTTGGTTTTTTAACTGGTTGTGCCAAAACAACCGAGAAAAGGTTTGCACATTGACCCAATGATGTGACACTGCTAAACGGGGCTGTGAAACCAAGATTCATTAGGGTCCGGGGACTTGCTTATGCGGAGGGAAGGTGTTAGGCACCCCTCGACATTCGTGTTACCACGATGATCGCCACTTTTCAAGAAACTGTTGTATGAATGTGTGTGTGTGTGTGTAGGTCAATGTGCAATTATTTGGAAGTAGAGCTATGCCTCGTTCGCACCTATATACACAAGGTTTGAATTTTATATATAAAATTCAGTTTTAACAAGATATAGCAGTGACGTTTTATAAAAAGAGGTTTTTCAAACTCTGTGCTCAATAGTAATTGAGGCCTTTGATACTTCTATTTTATTATTAAATGTTCGGCTTGATTGCTTTTATTTTCGAGATGCGAAGCATCTTCGAGAAAATAATGTACAAAGCAGTGTCGAACTCCATATGGGCATGAGAGCCATCCAAGGAAATCCAAACATTGTGAATAAATTTACAAGCTGCTTACAACTGAAAATGTCCATCACGGGAACCAAATCTAGATTCAGTAGACTGAATATGTGATCACATGATTCCTAGGCTCATATGATAATGCAGTTTATATGAAAGCAGTAAGTAGTTGTATATATAAAAGCTGTAAATATATATATACAGATATGATCAACCACCACGAAGCACCTCCATGGGGGATCGAAAATGTAAATATGTAAAAGCGGTAAATATATATATATACTGACATGATCAACCACCACGAAATACCTCCATGGGAGATCAAAAATGTAAATAAAGCACTAAAAGCGATCAACTGCCACGGAGGAAACTCCAGGCAGGACGAAATGTACAAAAAGCAGTAAAAACGGTCAACCGCCACGAAGTAAACTCCAGGCGGGACGAAATGTAAAGAAAGCAGTAAAAATGGTCAACCGCCACGAAGTAAACTCCAAGCAGGACGAAATATAAATATATATATATATAAAAGCAGGTAAACGCACCGAATATAAAATCCAAGCTCATTAAACAGAGTTCGACACACAATTCATATATATAAGTATATATATATATATATATATATATATATATATATATATATATATATATATATATATATATAAGCAAGTAAACGCTCCAGATATAAATTCAGGCTCATCGAACAAAGTTCGACCACAGTTTATATATATAAGTATATATATAAAAGCAAATAAACGCTCCGGACGTGAATCCAGGTTCAATCAAGGCATAACTCGATAATGTTAGTCCGTATATAAATATATATATAATATATACAAAAAAAATAAAAGTCGCGGATCGAAGTCTGGACAAACACACGCAACACGACTCTCAACGTGAAGAATGGTGTGTGCAAAGATGAAGAGAAAGGCTTTAAAGTGTGTAAGAAGGCTTACAGTGGACTGCCAAAGAAGACTTCTATAGCTTTAAGTGGATGACCACTCAGCTCCCGCCGATAAAAAAGTAGCTATATATAAGCTTACAAGTGTTTAAAATGAGAAAGCACTCAGTTTATAGTGTGTACAGAGCAAATTAGACAGAGCTTCTTTGCCTTTTTTCTTGCTAAAATGGCTGCCCCAGGCCCTCTATTTATAGAAGGGGGAGCCGCAGGTGTACTTGCGGTAGCAGTAGTGTACCTGCGGTTGCCTGGGGTGCCTCGGGCAGTGTGGGTCCCTCTGTCTCGAAGTACGTGTACTCGGACAACGCGCTGTTCGCTCGAACCTTCAGAACTTTCAATCCGGGAGTGCGATGGAAGCGTGCCATACCATTCCGGAAAGCTCTTTCCAAGAGCTACGCAATGACATATGATTTACCCTTTTTTTAATTTCAGGAAGAAGGGTCCATGACCGAAATTGCATTTTTGAGTTTCTGTCAGGTAGTTCGTTGAGCCATTTTGCGTAGTTTGCGCTTGAAAGTTAAGATATGGTTGTTGTGGGACTTCTATTTAAGTAATTTGAGTTAAAATGAGTGTATTTAATGTGAGTTGAAGTTGAGTTAGAAAAATAACCATTTTACCCCTCTCGGGGTTATCTCCAGTTTTCGCACAGTTGTAACAGTCTTTTCTCAGGGTTCTCTCTGAGGTTGACTTGATGTTGACTTTGACTGTCCTCAGGGTTATCTCTGAGGTTGGCTTGACCTCCTGGGGTTATCTCCAGTCTTTGAACTTGATCCCCCGAGGTTATCTCCGAGGTTAGAACTGATTTTCCCGGGGTTATCTCCAGGGTTGAAAATTGATTTCCCGGGGTTATCTCTGGGGTTGGAAACTGAATCTTTCGGGGCTATCTTCGGGGTTGGAATTGATGTTGTGGTCCTCCAGGGTTATCTCTAGAGTGTGAAACAGACGCCTTTGCCCTCCTGCATAGTTAGTAACAGTAAAAAAAAATTTCGAGTGTCTACAGATGCCCCTTTTTATCATGTTCATACAATGCAATGGAATGGACATGATAAAGATTAGTAGACACTTAAAATATGACAAGGTATTTTTAATGATGCAAATCGCAATGTAATGAATGTTATGATGAATGTTAAAATGTTTTCGCAAATCGCAGTTCACAAATTGCACATCGCATTTCGCACTTCGCATTTGGCCAATCGCACATCACACATCACATATCGCAATGTAATGAATGTTATGATGAATGTTTAAAATGATTTTTTTCAAATTGCTCTACCTTTACCGATCATTGCTGATGCCTATGCTGGTGTTGACTCCAACGGTATGGCTTTTTGTCGGTGTCGCCGAGGCTTATTTGATGAAGATAAGTTGAGATGTTTTTCACATCTCTGATGGGGATGACGTTCTGAAATCACCGGACCTTCCCGATGTATACACTGATAGTTTGCAACGGTGCCTACCCTGCTGATCGCCAAACTATTTTGGTTCCACTCGAATGGTGGTATACGAAGCTTTCATCGCTGAACTGTCTTGATGTTACACTGAATTGATACCAATGGTTTAGAATACTAGATCATATGATACTTTTGTTGAAGTAATATTCAACGGTTTGCTTCGCCAGACTCTGTCTGATATTACACTCACCCTTTTTGAGGCAATTTGGAGTTTCCTTTCACTGTTGGGTGCCTGTTTCCCATTTCCTTGAGCATTTGATTAGCAACCCGGCTGATCTTATGACCTAAATGCCGCTGAAGTCCCTGGAGGGTGCAACTCGTTCTTTCTCTCCCCAACTTTGAACTTTGGTGTAGTGGCCTCAACTGATGAGGACTTGATGCAGGTTAAATGTTTGATGGTGTAGATTTCCCTCGCTAGACCTTTCGTCGTTGGCCTTCTGCTCCTGAGTTAAGAACTTTTTTAAGAATTTTCCCCTTCTTTCATAAGGACAAGCTAAAGTCGCCATGATTTCTTCCAGGAGTTCTCCCCTTTCTTTTGAGGAGAGGATTGATTCCGCCTTAAGCTCCTTCCATTTTTTGGAACTGGACAATGCCCCAGTCCTTTCGTATCTTAATGCCGAGTGTTCATATAAAAAACTTTCTTTGTTGATAAAGTCGCAAGTGAGTAATATCCAAATCGCCAGTGAGATGATGTGAGGGAAGCTTTGATGATGATGTACCATGCTGATGGTGCTGACTGGCACATTTTCCTCCTTAGTATGATTGATAAATGTCCTAGTGTTGAGTTATTGCTATTTCTGAGATTGCCCCAGTCTTGTTGTAAGGGCTCCAATATCAGGTTGTCGCTAATTTTGAAATTGCCCCAGCCTTGCTTGTTGTCTGGGATAGTTGCTTTGACAGATGAGCTGATAAGACGCCGACATCGCAAGAGGCTTTTACCAGATGGTAAACTGGTAGTGGATTTGGGCTTTGATGCCCTCAATTATTGTTCCAGACTTGTTCTTGCAATCGGCGTTGATGGTTTTCTTCTGATTTGATGAAGACTTGTGATTGAGGGTGTCGACTTTTTGAAGGTCCTCGCTGCTGGTTGTCTTAGTGTATCATTGTTTCTTCCTTTCTGGGATTTATGCCAGATTCGATGGCATTAAAGTGTTGTTGGGTCTTCTCGACATGGGTCGCTGACTTGGAAGGTTGTCCTTGGGATTGATGTTTGGGTTTGGATATTTCTTTTGAGGGTTAGACTGCACCACTGATGGTTGCCTACGTACTCCCATTGATGAGGGGAGATCAGGTCTGCGTAGTTCCCGCTGGTGAGCTGAACAGTTTGAGAAGTGTTTGTTTGGGTTTTTTTTTTGGGTTTTTTTTTGGTTTGACCGCACCATAAATGGCTGCATATGTACTCCCATTGATGAAGGGAGATCAAGTCTTTCGTAGTTCAGGCTTTGGTTTGAAAGGCAGAAAATATTTATTGGAGGTTGAGCTTGATTGAAGGGGTTTGTCGATTTTTGTAGTGGTTAGACCGCACCGTACAGGGCTACCTACGTACTCCCATGGATGAGGGGAGATCAGGTCTGCTTAGTTCCAACTTTGATTTGAAAAGGTTCAAAGTGGTAAGTGGTGAGAAGGGTGTAGAGATGATTTTTTTTGTTTGTTTTTGTTTTGTTTTGTTTTTGTTTTGTTTTTGTTTTTGTTTTGTTTTTTTACATGCATGGAAAATAAATGGCACACTGCGAAGAAAGTGATATCGTCCCAACATCTCCTGGAACTCACAACTGTATCCTCGGGATCTGCATCTTCTTGGCTAGTTGAGACATGATAGTCCAGTTGTCAGTGGTTATGTTACCTTCAGGACTCGCGATAGAGGTTACCTCTTGGTTCTGAATATCTTCACTTATGGCCATAACTTGATCGCTTCCTGATTCAATACACTCCTCAGGGACACTTGAATTGGACCCATCATAAAAAGGGATGAACTCTGAATTCTTTAATGGG
>JADPQE010000182.1:0-20001 GCA_016801055.1 Panax notoginseng | reverse complement strand
GCTAATATAATGATGACAAAAGCAAGTTCGAGTCAAGATTAGTAAGCAAGTTCGAGGTTTATATCTCAGGGTCTTTAAGACCATGAACTATGTCTTGAGTTTATTAAGTATTTCTAATTTAACCTGTAACATTCATTAGACTATACAGACAAACTTTCGTACTTAAGGGGATCAACTCTTCGTACCATATATTGTGTACAAACATCTAAACGCTAATGCGTACATTATCTCATATACTAGCGTTGTTCATCTCAGTTTGACTTTAAGATTTCTGCACTAAAGAAAGTTTAGTTTGGAATAGCTTAACAGTGATTCTGGAATTTTAGAACACTCATCAATTATGGAATAGTACAACCAATAAAGGTTTATTTGCTATTCGAAGGTTCAACACATTAATATAAGATTGAACAACAATAATTAAGTCGAAGATTGAATATCAACAATGTACAAAGTATTAAATCCAAAAGAGTTAGGAAATTTCATTTGGAATAATGAACTTGAATAGTTTGTGCTTTGATTAGCAAGAAACAAAAGTTAGGAACTTGCTCAATAAAAGTTGTAGGAACTTGCATAACGATATCAAGTTAGGAATATGAAACTTTCTCAATGTAAAAGAATTAGAATACAAGAGCTTGCATAATCAAAAATTAGGGTTAGAGAACTTGGCTTGTGTGTAAGTTACACAATTACTATAAACGTTCGTCAAATATCCTACATATACCATTAGAACCACAATACCAATTAGTTATGTTAACGCTAACTTCATTGGTTTACTTTTAGTTTTTAGTCAAATTTACAATCTTTGACTTAAGACTTGATTATCATAATCATTCACGTACCACGAATCTGAACTCTCATTTATATTTTAGTACACGACATGGTGATTGCAAAACAACTTCAATTCCCATGACATCTCATCACGGACCTTCACAACTTATTAATTCATAATCTATAATTTTAACTATCAGGAATAAACATGTGAATGATATTCCTATTATATATTATTTGATTATGATATATATGAATGAATATGCAAGTATGCTTGCATTAAGAAAAGCTGTAAAATTCTTTGATAGATAATAGGAACATATGTACAAGGACTTAGAATGAATTGATCAAATATGTTAGGTTGATCTTATAATGTAATAGATAGACTTGTCTGATTGTCGAGCATTGCACCAGAAATCGTAGTCTGTCAAGAGAGTCAAGGAAAACTCGAGAGCTATAAAGGCGGAACCGTAGTCTATAAGATAGTAGATCTCAGAGTTCGTCGACTGCTAGGAGAGACGAGGAAGGATCGTATGTGTCCGAGAAGAACTTCCTCGGAGTCATAGTCTACTAATGAAGTTATGTTCAGAATCATACAGACAGCCTGTCTACGAGCTGATCGAGCATTTACTGAAGCCAAGTTAAGAATCGTAGACTTCACTCAGAGTCGTAGAGTCGACTGATCATATCAGAGGCAGAGATCGTAGTTGAGCAAGATTAGATGAAGACAACGAGCATAAAGACAGAAATCTTAGAGTGTCAAGATCTGATCTTAGAGTCGTAGTGTATGCACAACCCAAGCTGAATTATAGAGTACAGAACTAAGACTTCAACAGATGTGCTCACAATACCAAAGCAGAATCGTAGAGCAAACACGATTCTCAACAAATGAGCACTCTCAGAATATTCAAAGTATGAAGCTTCTGGTCTAAGTTGTAGAGATACATCCCACCTGAAGGAAACCAGAAAGCACTCAATGGATGGCATGTAAAGCTAACAAAAGATCCAAGCACCAACCCAATCAACATTCCGATTGAGTTGTGAAGCCATTCGAGATGAAGTCTTCCAAAAGTTGATTAGAAGAAGACTTGAGTAACTGACTAAGGAAAGTCAGCAAGTGCAGTAGCTGTCAAGTAAATAGAAGACAACGATCTTAAAAGTAACCAGGATCATAGTGTTTGCCAAACAAAGAAGGAACTGATAGAGTGTACACAAAGATACTGATCAGCCTATGAAGAACAAGGTTAAAGTGATTAAGCATTGAGTCAGTCCATTGATGATAAGTGAACGAAAGATCACAAAGAGAAAAGCGAGCTGGGCATTGCACAAATCTGAAGTGTCTTGCCATCCAGAAGGGGCTAGAACAAGGAGTCAAGCCATCAGTATCTGAGAGCAGTCGAGGCAAACAGAAGTGTTAAAGCACTGCACAAGAAAAGGAAGAGGTGTTTTACATTGAAGATCCAATAAACACTCTTCAAGTTCGTAGTATTTTCTACCTGTCAGTGAGCAACATTTAACAAAACACTACGATCAGGTCCAAGAAAATATGCATTAAAATCGTAGAGTTCGGTCATCTAAAGGTTTAAGCATTGGCAACGGTTCAATCCGAAGTTGACTACTTGCTTGACATGGAAAAGTGACAACTCTAAGGCGGTAGGTAAGGTGGCAGACTGCTGTGTCAGTAAAGTCACAAAGGAGCTATCACGTCACATCAAGCAGTCTGCACCAAATAATTCGAGATCTGCGAAGCAATTCAAAAAGCTCCCAACGGCTACATTCCAGTGGGAAGATTGTGAAGGAGTATAAATCAACAAGAGCTTCAAAGATCAAAAGTGAAAAAAGGTTTCTAAGGTTGGAGAGATGGTGGACTGATCAAAATAACGTAAAATAGTGAGTGACCAATGAAGGTCCAAAAGCTCACTATACGATCTACCAAGAACACTTGGAGATAAATAGAGTAAGAAGTAGAAGTGAGAGTTCTACGATGTAGATGTGAGAGTTCTACTATAAGAAGAGTGTTTTGAACTGCCAAGAGAAAGGAGAGCATCAATGTCATCTTAATGTCTATCATAGAAAGACTCTAAGTACCAGAGAGAAGAGCTTACAGTCATCTTAGCAAGTCCATCATGAGAAGGCATCAAGTATCAAGGAAGAAGATCACCAACGTCATCATGATGTCAAGCATGAGAAAGTTTCTAAGTACCTAACAGAAGAGCCTACAGTCATCTTAGAAACTCATCATGTGCAGCCATCAACTATCAAGAAGAATGATCTTCACTGCAGTTTAACAAAGGATCATCAGAAGAGGTTGAATATCTGAAGAAGCTGAGCATCATGCAACACTCAACTGCACCTCAAGGATGATCACGTCAAGCTGCTAAGAATTCAGAGATGAAGAGCTTAAAGGACATCTTAGCAACACCTCCAACAAATAATCAACCAACAACAAGAAGCCAGGACCTGAGGGGTTCTTGTCCGGAGGCACTAAATGAAGTTTTAATCCTGCTGGGCTTGAAGAGTTCCTAAAGAACTAAAGAAGTTCTAAGGCTGCTGGCCTTGAAGAGTTCTTAGTGAACTGAAGTTCCAAGGTTGCTGGCCTTGAAAGAATCTTTGTGATTCAGGGTGCTGCCCTTCCTTAGTGAAAATCCTACTAGTTGAAAGCAGAAGAGTGAATTAGGAGCTTGAGTCTCTGAACCACTTAAAATTTCTTGTGTCTTTTACCTTACGTCATTTACATTATGTACCTAACTGCTATAACTGCTATGTATGTTTTAACTGCTTACCACTGAACTAACTCTAAGAACAATGTATGTATGATTATGAATATATCAATGAAGGGGATATTTTACTTATTCCGTTGTGCTTGAAAAGATTCTTATGTTTGGCATATGCTAATTCATTAGCAATACAAAATAAACGAGAAAAGTATTTGGAATTAAAAAGGATCTATTCAACCCCCCTTCTAGATCTATTGTGTACTTACTAAGAACTTACAATTGATATCAGAGTAGGTTCTCACACTATATTCAAAAGCTAATCGCTTTGAGTCTGATCCTAGGCACAAACATTGTTCTTAACTTAGTTTAGTAGTAAGTCACTTGTTATATGCAGATGAGGTCACACGTTTGAAGTATTGTGTATAGGTAAATGTGTATATACACCTGAAGCTGCTCAGATTGGTCCACATTCTTAAATGCCATTACAACAAGACCAATCCCTGGCCGCAGTCAATCTTGTAGTCTGAAGACCAGGCTAGGAAGCTCAAGAGACATCAATAGAAAAGAGTTAAAAATCCACCAGCCTAAAAGATAAAAAGGCCATACATGCTAAGAAATGCTTATCCAGAGAAGAAAGAAGAACTTCTCAAATATGTATTTGGCCAATTAGCAGCTGAATGTGAACCTTGTGAACTCAAGAATGTCAAAGAACTAAAGATGCTAAGATTCTCTTAGCTTACATCTTCAAGACCATGACTGATTGATTGAAGGTCAACTGGAGCAACAAGCTGTCAGGAGCAAATGAGAAACTATGCACATCAATGCCTAACCTCAGTATATCTAAGTTAAATGACTGTTAAGAAACAGACAGTAAAAAGGTACGATTCCTCACTAATATAAATGTGTACATCATGTTGCACCTCTTTATGAACTATAACAGTACTCTTTCAAGGAATCATACTCTACCTAAAAGGTGAAGAGAGAAAGTAGTCTGAGCTTGGAAACTCAAATGTTAACAAACTTTCTCTCCATCCAAGTTTTAAGTTGAAGATGACATCTTGAAAGAAGTCTGAAATAGGTTATAATCATATCAAGGTTTAAATTAATGTTATGTGGAATAATACTTGCTGATGGGTTAGTATGTCTATACAAACCTATGTTCTAGGTATTTAATAATACATAGAGTATTATTAGTTCTACAAGAGTATAGTATCTTGAAGATTCATAGAAACTGATCACCTCCATGAATGTATCTAACCACAATGTTGAAGCAGAAGATTTCAGTCAAGAAGATTCAACAAGCAGAAGACTTAAGACTGTCCAGAAATGATTCTGATAAAATTCCTATATGTCAAAGCCTATCCTTGAAAACCTGCTGAGCTAACCTGAATGAAGCTCACATTGCTGCTGATTTTAATATGGAAGCAGGCCATTCAATCTAAGATGAAAAGGGTCTTATATGCTCAATCATGCAAAGCATATCATATGAGAAGAATCCTCAAGGTAGCTCACATCAGAGGATCATCGAACATTAATCATGAGGAACTCATTACGGAAGCAAAACTCCACAAGCACAAATTGTCAAAGAAAATTACGTTCGTAGAATTGTCAAATGATCGTAGAGTGAACAGTCCTGAAGATATCCATCTCTATGATATAAGAAGATCGAATTGAGAATGATGATTCCAGTCAGAAGGAGATATGCAAGGCTACCTTCTAATGCACATAAAGAAAAGGAAATCACATCTCTTTGAGAAGACAGTATCAACTATGGGGGAGCAGTGATCTGTCAAGGAACAACAACACTGAAAACATCATAGATATAATATGAATCAATATACCAGTTACAAAGTCCCAAAACTCTACGGCTGATAAACCAAATGAAGATCTATAGTCAGTAGGAACGTCTCAAAACGTACTACTGATAACCTTGTCAGCCACCCAACTCAAAATCGTGCAGCACCTACGATCAACCATCTGATCGCAGTGTGAGAGCAGAAGGACACCATAATTACAGCCAAATACAAATGTTTAAAGTTGGTAGAGGAACTCCCCAGCAGAAAAGGTCAAATGTGATATTAGTGCTAACCACTTCTAAAGTTTTCCATCTGGAAAATGCCTCAAGGAAAAACCTGACCCTGAGTTCATTCTAAGAGATTGGCCCTTCCTGAGCTACCTTAACCCAGAAGGAATGCTTAGTAAAGTTCATCTCAAGGACCAAGACAGTCAATGATCGTGGAGTAGAGATTGAAGAGAACTCAATGATCGTAGTTCAACCTCAACGATCGAAGAAGTAGACTCGACGATCGTAGACTTCCCAGAGGATACATTAGCTCATGAGGAGTTCTGAAGAACTAAACAAATGCTCAACTATTCAGATCATGACGAGACAAGTTCGAGTACTAATTGGAAAGATGTCCTGCAGACTCATCTCAGAAGTAGAATGCTCAAACCCTCATAAAGTACATCAGTGGCTAAGCTATGCAGTTTTAAGATGAGGATTAGTGTCAAACCATCCACTTCAACATCTCTCAGAAGAAGATCGTTGAGTCAACAAAGAAAAACATAGAGTCCATAGCTATCTCACCAAGCTAATCTACGAACCAAAAAGGTCAACGGTCAATCCACGTGAATGACACCTATTTTCTTAAAAGAAATATCAAACTGAAAAGTTTATGGGGAGTTACAGTTTATTGCTGGGCATCGTGCAACCAATGGCTGGTTGACACATCACAGCTTATGCAGAGTCAGAAAGAACTGCCATGAAGACAAATTTAAATTCTACAAACAGTTATCAAAGGCTGTCGAACCTCTCTCTTACTATTTTTTAAACCCTAAAATCCTCTTCAAAGCGTAAATCCATCAAACCTCTAGATTTACCCAAATCGCATTCAACTATCTCCGGTAAGAGGTCTGAAACCAAATACCCATATATTTCGAACCCTCGCAATGGAAGATTGGCGAGTTATAACTGGAATCCAAGTCAGCTTCAAGAAGTTCGAAAGACCAGAAAAGAAGTTCAAGGACATACTTGAGCTCGTAAAGAAAGATGGGTTTTCTGAGTGTTTGGAGGTCGACACTCCAGTCTATACAGAGTTAGTGAAGCATTTCTACTCAAATACATCAATAGATTCTGGGCTCTTATCCACAAAGGTCAAAGGAGCAAGTCTGAAGATAAGGGCATCGGACATCAATCAATGTCTAGGGTTTACAAACCAAGGTCTGATAAACCTTGACGAAGTTAACAGTGAAGAAGGCAAGAGGTTAATGTGATACAAGAGCAATGCAAATCTGAAGGATATGAAGAAGAAGGAGTTTCCTGAAGAATTTAAATTTCTGGCAGAGATTACAGGAAAATGTATCTTGTGCAAAGACACCGTATAAGATACTGTAAGTGATCTACAACTGAGAGTCATGGATACAATCGTCATGAAGCAGCAGATGAACTTCGGAGCCCTACTAATTGATTAGCTGATCAAATGGGTGGAAAAGGCTGAGATGAAGAAGTCTACATATAAACCCCTGACCAAGGTCTTTCATGGAAGACTCTTGAGCATAGTACTGAAGAAGAAATTGGGGACTAAGATCAAGGATGATGAGGGAGAACCACTGAACGTTCACAAAGTGATGTCTCCACAGCTGTTTGTAAACTGGAAGAAAAATCCCAAGGAAAACAGAAGGCTAACAACAACTGGGAGCAGCAGCAAGGTCTCTGCAAAGAAGAAAAGGGCGAAGGAGGTGGAAAGCTCTCAATCTGATAACTCTGTAGCAGTAGCAGTCACACCAGCAAAGAAAAAGTCTAAGGGTGTGAAGAATACAGAAGCTCCACAAAATCATCTCTCCACTGACAACAAGAGGCATGGAGCAGAGGAACAAAAAGTATCAACTACAGAAACCTCAAAGAGAAGGAGTAACAGATTACTCCAAGAGCCATCCAAGAAGGAAACAAAGGTGATAAAGAAATCAGCCCCAGTTTCCCAAGAAAGTCCATCCAACAAAGAAGAGGACGTAGAGTCAGAAGATGGGAAGGGAACTGAAAGCTCTAAAATTGAACCCTCAAAGAGCGAGTCCAACAATGAAGAAAAAGCTGAGTCTATAAAAGAAATAGCCAACTCTGAAGATGAAGAAGAATATGCAAGCCCTATGGCTAACTCTCAGAGCATCCACTCTGATGATGAAGAAAGGTTGGAAGTTGACACAACTGCATCTCCTACTGCAAATGCCCCAACAAGTTCAGATGATGTTTCCAAAGATGTTAAATTTGAAGAAGAAGAAGCACATGCCCCTATTATTGCTGAACATTAAGGAAGTCTGTCTGATGACTCAGAAGCTTCAGAATCTGAAGAAAAAGAAGAAAAGACTGACTTTCCTATAGCTGAACCCCCAAAAAGAAGAAAGAGCAATAGACTGCTTGCTAAATCTGTCTCAAAGAAGCAAGGTGAACACTCTACTGCAATCATTAAAGTGAGTGATGATGAATCTGAATCCAAGGAAGAAAATGTTGAAGAAGGTACTAGTGATGAAAATTAGCAAGAAGGATTTACTGAAGAATCTGGTGAAAGAAGTCAGCATGATTCAAGCTTAGAAGGTGACGTAATGGAGAAAGATTCTGGTTCTGCAAATCAAGAATCAGAGGAACTAGAATACTATCTTGTCCTCTCTCCAGGAAAAATCAGTAGAAGAATAGCAGTGGAAGTTTCTAATGAACCACCAGAAGGACCAGCAGAAAGATGGGTAAACTATGGCAATGAACAGCTCAAGGTTGTGAGGATGACTACATTTGAAGTGTTTAAAAATTGGAACAACTTGGAGATGGACTGCACTACTATCCTTTACAATCCTGATGACCTTCTGATGAGATGGTTTTTCCCTTGGATGCCTTGGTTAAAGGCATATACTGAAAAGGATGGAAGTTACTACAGCTGGTGCTACTCTCAGTTTCCAAGCCTGGAGCTGGGGTCACAGAACTTCCCAAGGGTAAACAGATTTGCAACCAAGATGATTAGAGACCAGCCTCACTATCTAGTCTATCGACATATTGAAAATCACTACATTCCTTATGATCGTAGAGTGGGCTCTGATGGAAGAAGGATCATGGCCAAGGACATGATCGTAGAGTCCTTTCACCCTACCACTGAAGATGATCAAGTTCAGTCTGAGAAGTTTCCTTATGCCCAAGCACAATTATCTGACATTCCTTCATCCCCCACCAGTGAGTGGCACTCAACGATTTACCAAATTCTCACTGTCTTCAAAAAACTGTCTGAGAATGAAAATCGTAGAGTCGAATCTAGTGCTCAACAAGAGGTTGCCCAACCACATAATCAAACTCCTATGGAGCAGGAGTTATACAAGAATTTTGATGAGCTGGCTGAGAAGATATCTCTAATCACTGAAGATTCAAAGATGTTGACAGAAGCTGGAGACAATGCAGCTCAAAACAGACTTCAAGCTACTATATCTGATATATCTCTCAAAATCAAAGAGAGAGATCAACTCTATCTGAAGGGTATAAATGAGCATAAGGTAGAAGCTGTACGAGCGCAGAAGGCTAATGAAGAGAAAATCCTATCCCTCTCTGACAAGATTGACAATCTGAATCAGTCTTTCTCCCTGCAAATTGAGTTTAGCCAACAAGAACTTAAGATTGAGGTTGGTAACTCATCTTACCTGATAGAGCAACTAATGTCCAACATAGAGCAGCTTTCACAAGTGATTAATGACAAAAAGGGGGAGAAAAAGAGACATAGGAAGAAGCATTCAAGGAGGAGCAAGGAGAAAAGAAGCAGAGAAGACAAGAAGGCCAAGAAAAAGATAGCAGCAGCAGAAGCAGAATCATCATCTGAGGGGGAGCCAGAAAAAGAAGAAGAGCATGAATCTGAGGGGGAGCAAAGAAAAGAAACGAAGTAACCATCCCAAGAGGAGCAGGAGCAAAGTGATCAAACAGATGAATAGCTAATCAACAAACATCCTGAAAACACACATGGAGCCAAAGAGGTACATCTCTAACCAGTTAGGTATGTTATGGATCTAGGATGTAAAGTGTCATAGTTTATGCAACTCCATATTATTATAAATGACATTCATAATTATCGGTTTTAGAAATACAGATGCTCATTGTATATAAGATTCATTCATATCATGCATATGCACTTATTATTTTTGTCATAATCAAATAGGGGGTGATTGTCAGGAATAAACTTGTGAATCATATTCCTATTATATATGATTTGATTATGATATATATGAATCAATATGCAAGTATGCTTGCATTAAGAAAAGTTGTAAAGTCTTTTAATAGATAATAAGAACATATGTACAAGGACTTAGAATGAATTGATCAAATATGTTAGGTTGATCCTACATAAGTAAAACAACTTTGTAAAGTCCTTAAAAAGAAATTATGTACAAGGACTATAAATATAGAAAGATCAAGCTTGTTAGGTTGATCTTATAATGTAATAGATAGGTTTGTCTGATCGTCGAACACTGCACTAGAAATCGTAGTCTGTCAAGAGAGTCAAGAAAAACTTGAGAGCTATCAAGGCGAAATCGTAGTCTGTAAGATAGTAGATCTCAGAGTTCGTCGACTGCTAGGAGAGACGAGGAAGGATCGTAGTGTGTCGAGAAGAACTTCCTCGGAGTCGTAGTCTACTAAGGAAGTTATGTTCAGAATCATAGAGACAGTCTGTCAACGAGCCGACCGAGCATCTACTGAAGCCAAGTCAAGAATCGTAGACTACACTCAGAGTCGTAAAGTCTACTGATCATATTAGAGGAAGAGATCATAGTCGAGCAAGATCAGATGAAGACAACGAGCATAAAGATAAAAATCGTAGAGTGTCAAGATCTGATCTCGGAGTCGTAGTGTCTGCACAACCCAAGCTGAATCGTAGAGTACAGAACTAAGACTTCAACAGACGTGCTCACAACGCCAAGGCAGAATCGTAGAGCAAACACGATTCTCAACAAATGAGCACTCCCAGAATATCCAAAGTATGAAGCTTCTGGTCTAAGCTGCAGAGATACATCCCACCTGAAGGAAACCAGAGAGCACTCAACGAATGGCATGCAAAGCTAACAGAAGATCTAAGCACCAACCCAATCAACATTCCAATTGAATTGTGAAGCCATTCGAGATGAAGTCTTCCACAAGTTGATCAGAAGAAGACTTCAGTAACTGACTAAGGAAAGTTAGCAAGTGCAATAGCTGTCAAGTAAATAGAAGACAATGATCTTGAAAGTAACTAGGATCGTAGTGTTTGCCAAACAAAGAAGGAACTGATGGAGTGTACACAAAGATACTGGTCAGCTTATGAAGAAGAAGGCTAAAGTGATTAAGCATTGGGTCAGTCCATTGATGATAAGTGAATGGGAGATCACAAGGAGAAAGCAAGCTGGGCATGCCATAAATCTGAAGTGTCTTGCTATTCAGAAGGGGCCAGAACAAGGAGTCAAGCCATCAGTATCTGAGAGCAGTCGAGGCAAACAGAAGTGTTGAAGCACTGCACAAGAAAAGGAAGAGGTGTTCTACATTGAAAATCTAATAAACACTCTTTAAGATCATAGTGTTGTCTCTACCTGTCAATGAGCAACATTTAACAAGACACTACGATCAGGTCCAAGAAAATATGCATCAGAATCGTAGAGTTCGGTCATCTAAAGGTTTAAGCATTGGCAACGGTTCAATTTGAAGATTGATATTCGAACAGAGCTTATTGAGAGCATCGATGCAAAAGGACAACCTCTGATCGAGAAATCAGTATGAGGAAATAAAGTTGACTACTTTCCTGACATAGAAAGGTGATAACTCTAAGGTGGTAGGTAAGGTGGCAGACTGCTGTGTCAGTGAAGGCACAAAGGAACTATCACGTCACATCAAGCAGTCTGCACCAAATAACTCGAGATCTGCGAAGTAATTCAAAAAGCTCCCAACGGCTACATTCCAACGGGAAGATTGTGAAGGAGTATATATCAACAAGAGCTTCAAAGATCAAAAGCGAAAAAAAGTTGCTAAGGTTGGAGAGAAGGTGGACTGGTCAAAATAACGTAAAATAGTGAGTAACCAATAAAGGTCCAAAAGCTCACTCTACGATCCACTAAGAACACTTGGAGATAAACAGAGTAAGAAGTTGAAGTGAGAGTTCTACGATGTAGAAGTGAGAGTTCTACTACAAGAAGAGTGTTCTGAACTGCCAAGAGAAAGAAGAGCATCAATGCCATCTCGATGTTTATCATGGGAAGACTCTAAGTACTAGAGAGAAAAGCTTACAGTCATCTTAGCAAGTCCATCATGAGAAGGCATCAAGTATCAAGGAAGAAGATCACCAACATCATCATGATGTCAAGCATGAGAAAGTTTCTAAGTACCTAACAGAAGAGTCTATAGTCATCTTAGAAACTCATCATGTGCAGCCATCAACTATCAAGAAGAATGATCTTCACCGCAGTTTAATAAAGGATCATCAGAAGAGGTTGAGCATCTGAAGAAGCTGAGCATCATGCAACACTCAACTGTATCTCAAGGATGATCACGTCAAGCTGCTAAGCATTCAGAGATGAATAGCTTAAAGGATATCTTAGCAGCACCTCCAACAAACAATCAACCAACAACAAGAAGCCAGGGCCTGAGGGGTCCTTGTCCGGAGGGACTAAATGAAGTTCTAAGCCTGCTAGACTTGAAGAGTTCCTATAGAACTAGAGAAGTTACAATGCTGCTGGCCTTGAAGAGTTCTTAGTGAATTGAAGTTTCAAGGCTGCTGGCCTTGAAGGAATCTTTGTGATTCAGGGTGCTACCCTTCCTTAGTGGAAATCCTGCTAGTTGAAAGCAGAAGAGTGGATTAGGAGCTTGAGTCTCTGAACCACTTAAAATCTCTTGTGTCTTTTACCTTACGTCATTTACATTATGTACCTAACTGCTATAACTGCTATGTATATTTTAACTGCTTACCATCGAACTAACTCTATGAACAATATATGTATGATTATGAATATATCAATGAAGGGGATCTTTTACTTATTCCGTTGTGCTTGAAAAGATTCTTATGTTTGTCATATGCTAATTCATTAGCAATACAAAATAAACGAGAAAAGTATTTGAAGTTAAAAAGGATCTATTCAGCCCCCCCTTCTAGATCTATTGTGTGCCTACTGGGAACTATCATCAACGTTGAGATTACAATATGTTATTACGTCTTATAACATGTTTTAAGTTCCTCTACAACCATTAAAGTAGGTTAAGTTAACATTTTCAAACTATACTGTTAACAACTCATTACTGGGTCTGATTGACCAATAGCGCGGCCACGCCCAAGTTATCCTTAGACTCAGCGCACCCACGCGGCAATGAGCCCGCGACCAGAGGCAGCGCGCCCGCACCAAGACGCAGCGCGCCCGCGCCCAAAGGCAGCGTGCCCGCTCCCAGAGGCAGCGCGCCTACGCTTGACTCCAGAATCAGTTTTACATAAACACGAATACAGTCTCTGTTCCAAACTAAAAATCCCAATTTTTTCACCCAACACCCAATTAACCAAACTCAGATGTTTGTAAGCTTTATAAACTCAGAACTAAATATTTATAAAGAATTCTAACTTCGTAAACCACTTTAACAACCAATTTTAAGGACTTAATTCTCAAGTTCATGCTAATTTTCATATTTTGTCACACTTCGCGAAATCAGTCACTACGACTTTGATTTTAAACCATTTTGATTTGTTCAAATTAGATTCTTTTCGCATCACAGAGTTCTACTTTAAACAACCATCAATCTACAATTTACATCATAAATTCATAGCCAATTTTTAACTCTAAAACAACCATAATACACACATATTACAACCAAACTCAAATTCCTATTCTTTAACATATCTACACGAATTTTTTCTACTTCAACATCATTTATAAACTTCATATAACATATTATACACCTTTCATAACATTTATAACAAATATTCTAACAAATCATTAACCAAATTTCTCCTTTTTTCCAAGAAAACTCAAGAACGCAAAACAAGATTTCATAAATTCCAGCCTCTAAAAATTATTTCTAAGTGATAACCAATGGATTACAACAACTAATTAAAACATATCCTCCAAATTCTCATAAAGAAACTCTAGAAACACAACTGAAAATATGAATTTAGATTATACCTTGAATTCATCATTAGCAAGATTATAGAATAGCTTTGACAAAACCTTCTTCCTCCCCTAATCCTTACCAATTTATAGAGAACACTCTCAATTCCTCTCTTGCACTCTCTCAATTTCTCTGTGTTTCTTTCTCTCTACCTCTTTGTTCTTTCTTAGCTTTAGGAATAATACGCATACACTGATATTGGCCTCCCACGTTCATCAGTTAAAAAAAACAAAGCGCCTAACAGTTATATTATGCCGAAGGCCACAAGGCTATGTTTGGCTACACCTTAAACTAGATTTCTAATTTATTTTTATATTACTTATATTATATAGTTCCATTTGTCACACATTTATTTAATTAATTTTAATAACTTACAATTATCATTATAATTATATTTATACTTAACAAATTACTACATATCTAATTTAATTATTAAATTAAACTAGAACATTATTTAATTTAATTATTTCCTTAAATATTAAACAATTCATTTAATTTAATTATTTTATTAAGTTAAATCTTCTAATAATAAAATTACCATTCACTAATTTAGTTAACATACACACTTAACTAAATTATTACACCACAATTTCATCATTTATTTATTTATTTTCATAAATAAATCAACTAAAATATTTATTTAATTCAATAAATATTTAATATTAATTAAAAAATTCTCGCTCGTTACATCATTCCCTCCTTAACAAGATTCTTTCTCCAAAATCACGACTCAATAAATTCATTCGTTACATTCTTCCCTCCTTAACAAGATTCTTTCTCCAAAATCGCTATACAAGATTAAGTAAATAACTGAGGATAATTTTTCATCATAACATCTTCAAGTTCCCACGTAGCTTCTTCAGTATTGTGGTTTCTCCAAATTACTTTAACAGAATGTATTATTTTATTTCTAAGAACCTGCTCTTTGCTATCAATTATTTGGAGTGGAGTTTCTTCATAAGACAAGTCTTTTTCAAATTGTAATAGTTCATATTCTATAACATGTTTATAATCGGATGTTAATGCCGAAACATAGAAAATGTTATGAATATATTCTAATTTCGGAGGTAGAGCTACCTTATACGCTACTTCACCAACTCGTCGTAGCATTTTAAAAGGTCCTATAAACATTGGGCTTAGTTTTCCCTTTTTACCAAACCGAATTTTCTCTTTCCAGGGAGACAATTTCAAGAAAATAAAATTACCGACATCAAACTCCTGATTTTGTTGGTGTTGATCGACATATTTCTTCTGCCTATCTTGTGCATCTGTCAATCACCTTGTGATCTTGACAGTTTGTTGTACCAATTCTGGACCTAACAATTGACGTTCTCCAACTTCGTCCCAGCATAACGGGGTTATGCATTTCCTGTTGTACAATGCTTCGTAAGGCGACATGCCAATACTTGTGTGATAACTGTTATTATAGGCAAATTCAACCAATGGAAAATGGTCATCCAAATTCCCTTTAAAATCCATAATACATGCTCTAAGAATATCCTCAAATGTCTGGATTGTCCTCTCACTTTGTCCATCAGTTTGAGGATGATACACTGTGCTCATTTTCAACTGCATCCCCAAACATTCTTGTAGTCGTTTCCAGAAATTAGATGTGAAACGTGGATCTCTATCTGGCACAATGGACACCGGGACACCGTGTCTTGAAACAATTTCCTTCACGTACAGTTTTGCCAACCGATCTAGGTTAAATCTAATCTTGATTGGCAAAAAGTGTGCTTACTTCGTCAATCGATCGACAATCACCCAGATCGTATCGTAACCTTGCTGAGTCATTAAAAGACCTACCACAAAATCCATTGTGATATGCTCCCATTTCCATTCTGGTATCTCTAACGGTTGCAATAATCCACTTGGCCTTTGATGTTCAGCTTTAACTTTTAGACACGTTAAGCATTTTGCCACACATTCAACAACATCCTTTTTCATATTCAACCACCAGAAATGACGTCTGAGATCCTGGTACATTTTCGTACTTCCAAGGTGAATCGAATATCGTGAGTTATGAGCCTCACGCAAAATTTCCTCTTTAATTTTCGGTATTGGTGAAACCCAAATTCTCCATTCAAATCGAAGTAACCCTTCCGAATTAATTTTAAATCTGTCTTCCTCTCCTTTAGACACCTTTGTCCTTATCTTTTCATAGTTTTCATCTTGAAGATGTGCATTTCTTACCTTATCCACCAAAATTGAATTGCTCCCTATTTGGAACAATTTTTCATTTGATTCTATCGAATATTTAATTTCTAACTCCATCTTTGCCATTTCTAATACTAGCTTCTCTTGAGCAGTTAACATCATTAATTTCTGTAACGATCGAGAAATTTTGTATTCAAATTTAAATATTTATTGAATTAAATAAATATTTTAAATAATTTGTTAATTGAGAAAAATAAATAATTAATGAAATTGTGGTGCAATAATTTAGGTAAGTGTGTATGTTAACTAAATCGATTAATGGTAATTTTATTATTTGAAGGTTTAATTTAATAAAATAATTAAATTAAATGAATTGTTTAATATTTAAGGAAAAAATTAAATTAAATAAAGTGATGTTTGGTCTAATTAATTAATTAATTTAATTAGATATATAATAATTTATTTATCATAAGTATAATTATAATAAAAATTATAATTATTATAATTATAATTGTAAGTTATTTAGATTAGTTACATGTGTGACAAGTAAAACTATATAATATAAATGTTATGAAAATAAATTGGGAGATGAGGAGTTTATGTTAGCCAAACAAGGCCTTTGACCTAATCTAACTGACGTAAACTTTTTGGTTCTTACCTGACGTAAGTGAGGAGGAAGCCTATATCAGTTATTCTACGCGTATTATTCCTAAAGCTAACTAAGAAAACACAGAGAGTTGGTGAGAAAGAGAGGAAATTGTTAAGAAATTGAGGGTTTTGCTGTGGAAGGGGGAAAGAGTTGAAGCCTTTCTATATCATTTTCTTCAGTAATCAAGGATTAAGGTATAACATACTCTAATTTTAACTTTTAGTTTTGAAATTTCTATTCTGTAAATTGCTAAGTCACGTTTGATTGATATATATACATGTATGGTGTTATAATCTATTAATCATTATATATGAGTGTTATTTGGTAATCAAATACGTGAAAATTGGGTTGCAAGAAGAAAGCTAGGATAACAGTGTTATGATTATATAAATGGCTTGTGTAAGTTCAAAATTTGAGGTCCAATACTTGATATAATCTGTAAATTGATGTTAGATTGTGATAGTACATCAAGAAACATAAACAACATAATTTGAATCTTGTCAATTGGTTAAGAAACAAACTTTTGGTAATCGAATTCGCTAAAGGTATTGAAATATGAAGAAATTGGCAAAAACATGATTTTAATCCTTATAATTTTGGTTGTTTTGTTATTAGAAGTGTTATGTATGTACTTAGCAATGTTGTAGTAAGTTTGTAGCTATTGGCTTTAATGAATTGCTATGGAATTGGGAGAGATTGGAACTTTTGGTTAGAGCAGAGCTTCAATTCACGTTGCTGTAAAAATGGTTCTGGTGCCGAGCGCGGGCGCGCTGCCTCTGGGCGCCAGTGGTCAGTCAAATCTAGTAAAGAGCTGCTAACAACATAAGTTGGAAATTGTTAACTTAACATATTTTGATGATTATAAAAGGACCTAAAAAATGTTATAAAACATAATAACATGTTGTAATCACAATGTCGAAACTATAGATTATGAATTAGTAAGTTGTGAAAGTTCATAATGTGATGTCATTAGAATTGGTGTTGTTCTACAACCACCATGTTGTGTACTATGATATAATTGAGAATTCAGTTTCATGTTACGTGAATGGGTAGGATAATAAAGTCTTAAGTTAAATATTATAGACTTGATTGAAATGAAAAGTAAACTAATAAAATTAATGTTAATATAACTAATTGGTATTGTGATCCTAATGATATATGTAGGATATTTGGCGAACATTTATTATACTTGTGCAGCTTACGCATGAGGCAAGTTCCCTAACTTCATTCTCTTTATAATGAATGCAAGTTTCATAATTATGTTTACCTTTAATTGTCAAGCAAGCTTTCTAACTCTAATTTATCATTATGCAAGTTCTTAATTCTTATATTAAATTGAGCAAGCTTATTGACTCCATCTTGTTTATGATACAAGCTCTTGTATTCTAATTTTACATCGAGCGAGTTTCACATTCCTAACTCTTGTTGCTGCTATTCAAAGCATAAACTGTTTACGTTCATTGTCCTGAATGGGTTTTCTAACTCTTTTGGACGTAGAACTTTGTTCATACCATGACCACTCAATTGTACATTGTTATTGTTCAATTTTATCTTATTGTGTTGAACTTTCGAATAACAAATAAACCTTTATTGGTTGGACTAATCCATAATTGATGAGTGTTCTAAAATTCTAGAACCACTAATAAGATAGTTCCAAACTAAATTTTCTTTAGTACGGAAATTCAAAAGTCAAACTGAGATGAACAACCCTAACATAGGGGATTATGTACGCGCTAGCGTTTAGATGTTTGTGCACAATACATGGTACGAAGAGCTGATCCCCCTAAGTACGAAAGTAAAAGTCTGTATAGTCTAATGACTGTTAAAGGTTGAAGTAGGAATACTTAATAACCTCTGGACATAATTCATGGTCTTAAAGACCTCAGATATAAACCTCAGATATAAACCTCAAACTTATTTTTCTAGTTTTGTCCCGAAGAACAAGTTCTTATTTAATCAGTATTCATTACTTGCTCTTATGTTACTGCTATTATTATCCTTTACATTAGTGAGCAATTGTTTGCTCACTCTTGCAATTAACGCTGCAGCTAAAGTTGAAAGAGTTGTTGAACCGTTTTCTAGCAAAGGAAAGGGTAAGATGTCCAAGTGATGAAGATTTATTTGAATTATTTAAATGAATTATGTTATAAGACTTACTATATTATGTGATGTATTTCGCAGACTTATGTAATAATTAAAGGTTAGATTACCTGGGAATGTTTTAAGTTGATGTAACCCTTTAATGGGAAAGATTATTATTTAAGTTATTTAAATTATGTCTTTATCCTTTATTATGAGTAGTTAGATGTAATAGTTTTGTATAGTGAGCACCAAATTCTGTGGGAATGGAGTACCCGGATTTGGGGGTGTCACAATTTTTCTCGACCCTTTCTACTTAAGGTATCGGCAACAACATTCACCTTTCCGAGATGATAAAGAATCTCGCAGTCGTAGTCTTTAATCAATTCCAAACATCTCTTCTGTCGCATATTCAAATCCTTTAGTGTAAAGATATACTTCAGACTTTTATGGTCTGTTTATATTTCACACCTCTCTCCATAAAGATAGTGCCTCCAAATCTTCAGAGCAAACTGTAAGAACCCGAATTTTCAAAAAATATTAAAATAAGAATTTAGTAAATAAAATTCTTAAAGCATGAGACGAGTTTGAATAAGAATATATAAATGTGTTATGAGGAATGTGGTATTGTGTTACATAGGGTAATATGAGATATGTAATAAGTGATGTTGTGTTTAATAAATATATATCATTATTATATATTTGTTATAAATTATAGAGATGAATTAGTAAAGAAGATGGGTAGAAATTTATCTATCGACATTAAATAATTTATAGAGTTATTTTATGATAGTAAGTTGGTGACATTAAATATATTTGATAATCACCAATTTCTTGAGTATATGTATGAGTATGTATCAAGTCTACGGCAGTGCAACCGTACCCTTTAATGGTGGATGTATAGGAACTGGGCTAAACAATTCCTTCAGATAGCGAAGGTATATACGATTTAGTAACCGATGTAACTCACTGTGAAAATAGTGTAGACGAGACGGAAACTAATTTGTTGGTTGTTTATGGGAAACAACTCAGTGTACTATATTGAATACCATTAAAGACTCGATGTGTGCTAGGTTTGGACTTGTATATATGTACGTTGTTAATGAGAGAAAAAATCGATATATCTTTAGATAAATATTTTTTGGAGATTTATTGACTAATATTGGGATATGGTTAAATGTATATATTAAAGAGAAGAGTTAAACTTGAAGTTTAATCTCTAAATTATTGAAGAATGTAGTCATTGGAGATTTATGTTGGTTAGTATAATGAGATAGCATGTATGGAGCATGTTTAAGGATTTAGGAGTTAAGTTCTGTTTCTGTTGAAGCATAACATGTCTGCGTCCTAACTTAAGGTGGCGCGACCGCGCCACTCTCAAGCCTAAAACCAGTGTGACCACGCCGGTCTGTAGACAGTTCATGATGAGTTTTTGTAATCTGATGAGTTGTGTAATCTGAACTATAGGAATTGTATATTAGATGATAATATGTTAT
>JADPQE010000183.1:0-20001 GCA_016801055.1 Panax notoginseng | reverse complement strand
GGAGTTAAAAGATAAGATTTGTCAAAAAGCCATAGACCTTGAGGACATGAATCATGATAATGAAATTATAGGGGTAAGCATGGAACATGAATATATCCTTGAAGTTTGTAGATTTGTAAACAGACTTTTTTGTGGAACGGATGGTGTATCAGTGACGGAATGAAATCAGAGGTGACACATGATTTTACTTCATGCTCCCTTTGAGGACAGATCAATAAGAATGTATGCTGGAGATATAACTGTAGATTGAACAAAACAGTCTTTTTTTTCCATCAGGATTTGTCTCTCGTGTGCTTGTTACTCGATCCAAATAAAATTTTTTGAAATAAGTACTTGAGTTTACAAAGAAAAACTGTTCAAAGTTTATAATATATTCTTGGATTTATCCTACAAAATGTCAAATGAAACCCTAGTACATTAAAGATATAATAAATGATGACTTGGCTGTGGAAAGCACCAATAGATAGATATTAAAGAAAATATAGCCGCATAAGTTTGATCAATAATATATTATATTGTGTTCCAAATTATAATATTATTATTGACTTTTGAAAGTCAACTTAAAACATTTTCAAACTCAAATACAATATGACTCATTAAAATTTACAAAACAATAAATCTTACTATAAATTAGTTGTACTTGTAATCTATATCAATCTTGAGTTTGAAAATATTTCAAGTTGACTTCAAAAAGTCAATAATGATTTTATATTTTGAAAAGGAGGGAGTGTATAACTGGCTATGGTGCTTAAACTACAGGCCTCCTCCAATCATTGAGAGTTAGCTACGTGCAAAAGGTCCTCATTTGATTACCGAGAGAATTTATTCTCTATTATTTTAAAAAGATATACTGATCTGATTTAGAAAATTCTAAAGCAGTTATCCATGTTACCTGGAAGGTTCTGCAGGTATATTTGGAACACCATTGCATCTGATTTCATGGTTACTTCTTTCACGCAATCTAATATATCTGCTACATAAATTACATAATTCGGTCCGGTTCCCACATACTTCCTAATATTAGAGAAACAAACATATTGAGAATTCAAACTGAAAGATTTTTACTAATAACTTCATCTTGAAAGCATTTAACATTGGTACCTGATGCTCAAATAGATCAACTGCAGGCAAGGGAAACTCGCAGTATTCACATGTCACAATTCTTTGTGGGCAGTTTTCACCTTTATGCACAGCTAAAACTTCACGTTCCATTGACTGACTGCACAATGAGCAGGATACCTGATCCAAAACAATAGTCAGACAATCACTAATATAGTGAGGCTAAGTTGATTCAAGAAAGAAATTAGGGTTATTATAGCCCCCTATTGATTGTAATAACAAGTATACACGCCACTACAAATCCTTTTTATAGTCCACTCGTGGAGTTCAGTGGAAGAAATTGTGTAGAATTTGACAATTATATCCCTGACAAGATAAATATTTTGGAAAAAACAAAGTTGTCAACAAGATAGTAGAGGTGCACCCCAAATTAGAAGTTTCAAAGATGGTGTTCATGGAAAAGTCATCTAAACCTACATATAACAAATAATTAATTGACATCTTTATAAAACAATAACTTCAGTTCAAGCTCTAAATCATAACTTTAAAGTTCAAAATTTGGAAAGACTGGGGGACTACCAAATTGATCGCGACTATAAAGACTACTAAGAGTAAAATCATTACGCCATATAAAGTAAAAGTTCTCCATAGCTTATACATGCCACCAGCTTTGATGGCACACATCTCGATGCATCTATCAACTTCCACCTAGGCATTACGCCAAGATTGCAAAGTTTCCTGCAGTAGAGCAATCCCCGCTTCCAACATCTCTCTCTCTCTCTCTCTTATATATTTGTACAATTACTGTTATGAATTTGAATATCAAGGCATGGACAGCATTGCATATTCATTCATTCTGCTGCCGCTTGCCAGAAGAGAGGCTGATCCACGTAAGAGGATTCATACGTATGAGTATGTCTGTATCCACCATTAATGATGTCACATAAAGTAACCGCAAACTGTTTTATGCTTCTTACTGAGTCCCAAGGCCTCCCATTAGCTCATAAAATTACTTTAAAGGCTTCATCTTTAGAAAGTTGAAGTAAATGATTGTTGGGGCAGACCATGCCGAGTGTAGTTGTTTTCTCTTTCCCCACTTTCAAGAGACAATCTTTTAAACTCTGACCTGAAAAGTAAATGCATGTATGCACGTATCCCCCTTGAAGGCATTTCTCCAAATCATAATTGTCACGGCACCACAGCGAAGTATGACAGTAGGCAACTGCCAGGACGTCATAGCGACCGCCATAGCATCCGTATGGCGAGAAGTGGTTTACAGTGTGCAATTTATATCATGGTTTAAAGTTTCAGCATATCAGCCGATATTTCAACATATTGGAGAGGTTTCGGCCCTTGCCGAGCTGCAACTTCGATACGAGTCAAAAAATGATTGATCGTTCATGCAAAAGGTATGTTTTGGCAAAATTCGCAAAATTCGACACGTAACAAAACAGTTTCGGACCAAATAGTAGAGAAATTTCAGCGTAAATGGAAGAAACGCCACACATACAAAAATAATAATTGTATTTAATACATTTTAACTAGTATCTAAATTGGTATTAAAAAATAAAATAAAATAAAATAAAACTAGTATTCAAACTAACTACAATTTATAAAATTATACGTAAACTACTTGGTACCTAACTAGAGCTTAAAAATAATTGTAGCCATTTTACTTGGAAATAAAAAATATATACTTCATACATATTAAGTGGAAAAAATGTACCTATATAATTATTAGTTCTTAGTCAAGTATAATTCCAAACTATTTTAAAAATTTACTGTTTAATTTTTTATGCAATATAGCATTAGACACGTTTGCGAGATGTTTGTTTTATTATTTGGACAATATTATGTGTACTGGATGGTTTTTTTGTAAACTTAATTGATTCATCTTGTTATTTTTATTATTTAGAATTTTTTTCATTATTTTTTAAAAATTATTAAAGTTCTTAACTAGCATAACGGTGCGCATCACCCAAAATCGATATCGAAACCGATACAGAGTCAAAAATGACCTTCCAAATCATAGACCGCTACCGCGACTTTGAACCATGGTGAGATGTTTGTATTATCATTTGGACAATATTATGTGCAATAGATAGTTTTTTTGTGAACATAATTGATTCATTTTATTTTTCCAATTATTTATAATTTTTTCATAATTTTTTTACTTTTTTTTTTAAGCTCCGAACTAGCTAACAGTGCATATCACCCGAAATCAATGCCGAAACCGATTAAAAAATGACCTTCCAAAACATAGGTTGCTACTGCGACTTCAAACCATCCTATAATTTACTCAATGGTTGAGAACAAGGGTTCTAGCCATTCTATGTGACATTATATATATATATATACACACAAAATTCATGTGCTGTTTGAACTCAATAATCCCATTTGGCCCGGGGTATCACTCCTAAAACAAGTAAACAGTTAAGAACCTTTATTGAAGTCCACAAATTTAACCTCAGGTCCAGAACTAGGGTTCTAAAATCCTATATATTAATTTAACTGGTCCTTCAGCAAATGCACTAAATGAACTGCTAAGATTGTACATTGTACAATGTGATATGTGGGACTCCGCAAGGAATCCTTATTATCACATAGATTTGTGTTTGCATCATACATATACATTCATACATAAAACATACATACATATATATATACACACACAAAAGAACAATTATGTTTATAGATAACCATGGGGATCGGTCAACTGCTCAAAGAAAATAAGATACAAAATAATCAACCTATAAGGCTTCAAGCATAGCTAGTGACAGCCAAACAGTTCAGAAAAAAAGTAGGTGCAGGTAACTCTTCACTAGAAAAATT
Source organism: Panax notoginseng (assembly GCA_016801055.1). Lineage (NCBI taxonomy): Eukaryota > Viridiplantae > Streptophyta > Magnoliopsida > Apiales > Araliaceae > Panax > Panax notoginseng. The sequence continues at coordinate 16,110 of JADPQE010000183.1, read as the reverse complement.
AACTACATGGAAGCTGGGGACAACACTTTGAACGGAAATGGTAAAAGGTAACAGTTTACGAAACAAAACCACATACCGGTGCATGGGTGCTTAAGAAATGTTCCTCGGCATATTTTCTGGGAACCATATCACTGCATACTTTACATTTTTCCAGATTCCGAGAGCAGTGAGCATAGTGCAAGTCAATATTTGAAGAAGGAATGTCTCTGTTACTGGAAAAATAGAAAATTATGTTAATCAGCCAACAATTTCTAGGTTAGACCATTTAAAAATTGCTTACCAGGACGATGCAGACAGAAATTATATGATAAGAAAACTATTCAATGATGAATAATTGAATAACAATTTTCTACTTTTATATAGTTACTATAGTAACACGTGGAAAACTAAAGATGTAATGAAAAAATAAAAATAAAACATGGTAAAGGTTGCACAGATGTTCCTAGTAGCTATTAGCTAACTACGAATGCAGAGCAGAAATAATGGGAATGTAAGTTGAAATATATATTAAACCTTATCTTTGAGGCAAAAAGCTGCAGTTTCATACACCAAATAACAAGTAATGGAAACACTGGGGGAAGCTAATGAGGACATCGCATGCGTGGACTCAAACAAGATTAAATGGACGTGAGGATCAAGCAAGGCTAGAACTAAAAGGTTCAAACAAGATGATCCAAGATGTTTGGGCTGAAGCAAACACAAGAAAATTCAAAGAGAAGGATGAGACACAAATTTGGGTCAATTTAATACAAGCCCAATTCTGATCTTACTAAACCCACGAATTACATATTCAGTAAGGATTTTTAGATTTTTATAATTCTATTATAATTAGGACTTTTTTTAATTAGAAGTTCTTTTCCAAATTGACTTCTATTAGGGTTATAGTTTATAAATTCCTATTAGGATTTGAATTGTTTTGAGTAGTATAAATAGAGGTCTAAGTTGATGTAATCAAACACATTATTATTATTCAATATATTTGTGAGTTTATTATCTACTTTTGGTTCTTTGAAGAATTCCTAAGAAATTAGTAGTTTCTTAGTTCTTTCTTTGAGATTCAATTTGACTTATCATACAACAATTCATAGTTGTGTGTGGCGTCTTCTACCGCATCAATCGTCGATTGTACCGAGATTACCGCTTCAATATAAGAGAGGGGTCAAGGTGTCATTAGTGTCCATTCAACGCAGATTCCGAACGCGAGCAATTATACCAAGATTACCGTCTAAAGTATAGACGAGTGGTTAAGGTGTTGCAAGCAATTCACCTAACAATTGTGCTAGAAACGATCCGGGCGACGACCACCTCACGCAAGCGTGCTGTGGAGTTTATCATTTGGTATCAAAGCTAAGCCTTTCTAGCGAGTTACTTATCTTTAATTTTCTGTCGAAATATATATTGAAAAAAAAAATTGTGAGAAAAACAAAAAAAAAAGAGAAAAAACAAAAAAAAAATTCAAATTTTATTTCTATTGTGCTAACCAAACTTGTAAGCACACCATTAAATTCCAACCAAGAGTTCATACCGTTCCATCATTAATTCTGAAACGGAGCTACAATTTATAAATTTGCAGCATACAAGAGTACAAGACAATCGATCGGTGATTTTGTAGTATTCTGATACTCACACCATCTATATTTTTGTTTTGTGATAAGTAATTTTTGAATTGATTAGTAAAACTAAGAATTTTGCTAGGAGAATTCAAAAAACGAACCTATTAGAGAGAATATTTGAAGTAAAAGGCTTAATGATGAGATTAATCGAGGGTAAAAGCCAATTTATTGAGAATATACACGAGTGAACCATTGGTTCGAGCGAAACACGTAAGGGAGTGGTGAGGAAATTGTTTTCTACTAACCCTTATTTTGCAGGAAATATGTCTAACTCGAAGGATAAAGGAACTTATGAGGAACAACCCTCAACAGCTGAATTGAAATTTCAGATGGAAGCCATGCATAAAGAATGGGATCGAAGATTGAGAAAGACTATGGAGCAAATGCAAGAACAATTAGAAGAGATGAGAGTATCTATAGCTGAGCTATCCCAAAACACTCATGGGATGCAAAACAAGACGAGGGCACAACAAACTGACACAAGAAAGAAAGACCTTTACGGTGAGGACAGTAGTGTAGCAGAAGACCGTGAATCTAATTTTTCACATCAAAGACACGAAGGTGCTAGGGAAAGAGGAGGTCGGGACAGAGAAGATGGCAAATTGGATATCATAAAAATGAAGATTCCAGCTTTCCAAGGCACGGATGATCCTGAGGCTTATTTAGATTGGGTAACCAAGATGGAGCGAATCTTTGACTGTCACAATTATACAGACCTTAAGAAAGTCAAACTGGCCGTTACGAAGTTTTCTGGATATGCATTGATATGGTGGGATCAATTGACAGCTAATCGAAGGTGTAAAGAGCGGCCGATTACAACTTGGGTGGAGATGAAAGCTATCATAAAAAAGAGGTTTGTATCAGCATACTGATGATGGACTTTTAAATCTTAGAAGATAGTAGAATTCATTCTCTATTTGACTCTTCTAATGGTTTGTTGTTTCCGCTGCAGTTGTTGATCTAAAACTTGTTGTCGATTATATTCTATCAGATTTTTCCCTGTTGAATACTAATGATAATTTATTGTATATTATCTTAGTCATAATATTCTTTACTGGGCTAGTTGAGCTCACCCTTTTCCTTTTTGTTCCATTTTTCTTCTCAGGATGTGAGAACATAGCAGGATCTAGTCGGGGTATGGAGTGATGGTTCTAAAAAGATGTTTTAGCAGTCTTCACTATTTCTATAAAATACTGTTTGAATAATTGTAATGAGGACTTATTTGAGTGTGAATATTGTCTAGAAGACAATATTTGTATTTAAACTCACAGTATGTGTTGTCGTATTTTGCACGACAATTATATTATTGAAGTTGTAGTTTGCTTTTTGTACCATGTATTTGGCGACTCAGAATGGGTGTTGTATACCTATTTTGGGGGCGTCACATTAGGGATATGGTCTCTGACGGAGATCGGGGAATAGAACTAGGAGGGGAGAGATGAGTAAATCCTTCGCTAGTATGTCCTACCTAAGCTTATTTGTTGGTCGGTCATAATACAAGGATATTATGTGATACGTTAATTTGTTTAATTAACCCTTGTTTTATGGTAGTATTTAAGAATGGCAACTGAGAATGTTAACAATGGAATGAATGAGGCAGTGGAGACACCCCTAATCACCAACTAGGATAATGTGATGTCAGGCGAAGAATAAATTAGAGATATTCTTATGGTGAGGGAAGAATTAATAGTTGCACCCGAACTAGTCGCAGAGGTAGTAGCTGAGAGAGGAAAAAAAGGAACCTGAGGAGAATTTATCAGAAGAATTTTTTGATCAAAATGTAGAACTGCAAGATAGTATTCGTGAGTTAGAAGAACAGGTTGAAGAACGGCAGGCGGCCGTGGAGCAAAGGAATGCAACAATTCAAAATTATATTACCCGATATGTGATGCATTTGTTCTATATTATCTTAGCCATAATATTCTTTATTGGGCTAGTTGAGCTCACCCTTTTTCTTTTTGTTCTATTTTTCTTCTCAGGAGGCGAGAATGTAGTGGGTACTAGTCGGGGTATGGAATGATAGTTCAAGATAGTTGTTTTAGTAGTCCTTACTATTTTGTAAAATAGTGTATCAATAATTGTAATGAGGACTCCATTTGAGTTTGAATACTGTCTAGATGACAATATTTGTATTTAAACTCACAGTATATGTGTTGTCGTATTTTGCACGACAATTGTAATAATAATGTTGTAGTTATTTTCTGTACCATGTATTTGGCGACTCAGAATGGGTTGGGTGGAATGAACTTATTTTGGGGGCGTCACAGTTGGTATCAGAGCTTAGGGACATGATCTATGGCGGAGATCGGGGAATAGAACTAGGAGGGGAGAGACGAGTAAATCCTTCGCTAGTGTGTCCTACCTAAGCTTATTTGTTGGTCGGTCAGAATATATGGATATTATGTGGTATGTCATTTTCTTTAATTAACCCTTATTTTATGGCAGTATTTGAGAATGGCAGCTAAGAATGTTAACAATGGAGTGAATGAGACCGTAGAAACACCTTTAATCACCTATCAGGGGAATGTGCAACAGGAAGGCAATATTTCTCATGTAAACATCACTGATCAAATGATGAATGATGGAATGTTTAGGAGCTTTTTGCAGTTCATGCAAAATTAGATGAGGGAGACTCGTGTGTAGAATACGGGTGGAAATGATAATAATGCGCGGTTTGTCACGGCCAAGCAGTTCAAAGAGTTGGGTCCACCAGAATTCTGGGAAAAGCCGGATCCGATTAATGCGGAGACGTGGGTCAAGCAAATTACCAAGATACTCGATGTCTTGGGATGCACGGAGGAACAGAAGGTTCCATTCGCCACTTTTATGTTTCGTAACGAGGCAGATTACTGGTGGGAATCTGTGAAGCGTACCCAGCCAGCCGCACTCAGCATGTCTTGGGAAACGTTTCAGAAACTGTTCAATGATAAGTACTTTCCTGAAAGTATTCATCATATGAAGGAGGTAGAGTTTATTAGACTAGAACAGAACAACATGACGATGTTCCAGTACGAGGCGAAGTTCGCGGAGTTATCCAGGTTTGCACCTCATTTGGTGGAGAATGAGGAACGTATGACGCGGATGTTTTTGAGAGGTTTGAAACCCGACATACGTCAATATCTCATTTCTCATAAATTTTCTCTATATTCAGATGTTGTGAATAGGGCTCAGTTATTGGAGCGCAATAATGAGTCGGCTCAATCGAAGAATAACGACCTACAACTCGATAATAATCGTACCGATGGCAACGGTCATCAGAACAAAGATAACCATCGTGGAGGAAATTATCGTGCCAGAAATGGTAACCACTTCGGTGGTAATCATGGCCAAGATAATAGAAGAAATAACTCAAGTGGAAATTTCAATAAGAGAAGATTTAACGATGACGGGAAGATGTCGGCAGCAGCACCAGCACCAGCAACAAATTATAGGGGAGGAGAACGACCGCTAGTTAGATGCTACAAATGCGGAGAGGAGGGACATATAAGTCCAAACTGTTTACAGCCTTCCAAGGTATGTTATAATTATGGAAAAGAAGGTCATATCGCTCGAGATTGTACGGTAGCGAAACCCAGTCCAACGGGGATGGTGACTCAAAAGGCTGTCCCAGAAAAGTCAGTCAACGGTTCCTGAAAAAGCGTTTGTCGTGACTCATCAGAATGCGAGGAACCCGAACGAAGTTAGCACGGGTTAGTTAATTATAAATTCTTACAAAGTTTATACCTTATTAGATACCGGTTCTACCCATTCATTTATCTCTCCTGCTTATACTCAACGTTTAAACTTGACTCCGGAGAAAATTAGACTTTGACTTATCTGTTGAAACTTCGTTAGGAGAAACTTTCGTTACATCCACTGTTTATAAATCTTGTTTGATCCAAGTTGGCACCATCACATTACCTGTTGACCTTATTTCTTTAAAGATATTTGCTTTTGTTGTTATTTTAGGGATTGATTGATTAACTACTCATTCTTAAACAGGGAAGTCGGAGTGTGGATGAATATTACAGAGAGATGGAGATGTTGAAGGATCGGGCTAACTTGATTGAGGACAATGAAACATCAATGGCTAGGTTCTCGGCAGGATTGAACTGGGAGATTGCAGACTTAGTTGAACGACAACATTATTTAGAGTTAGAAGAACTGGTCCATATGGCTACTAAGATAGAGAAACAACTCAAGAGGCGAGGAGGGTAACGAGGACAATCTAATGCTAGTTCATCATGTAAACCTAATTTGGCATAGCGAGAGGAAAAGACAGCTGCGATCAAACTAAAGGTGGAACCTAAGCAAGGATCGACTAGCCGAGAGATGCAAGGTAAAACTGAACAACCTTCTTTTGGGCGTAATCGAAATATTTTATGCTTCAAGTGTCAAGGCAGGGGACATATTTCTAGCAAATGTCCAAATCAAAGGAAAATGTTGTTGCTTGACAGTGGAGATGTGGAGACCGAGGGGGAAGAGAGCGACACCGATTCTATGCCACCATTAAAGGAGATAGGTGAGGATGCGATACATGGTGAAATTCTGGTTATAAGAAGAGCACTTAGTACGCAGGTTAAGGAGGAGAGCAGTGAACGGGAAAATCTATTTCGTACTCGATGTCTTGTGAATGGAAAAATCTGTTGTGTAGTCATAGATGGAGGTAGTTGTACAAATGTGGCAAGCACTACGATGGTGGAGAAATTGGGGTTACCTACTACCAAACATCCGCAGCCGTATCGTTTGCAGTGGCTCAATGATAATGCAGACATTAAAGTAACCAAACAGATGTTAGTTCCATTTGCTATTGGTCGGTATGTTGATGAGATATTGTGTGATGTGGTGCCTATGCAGGCAGGGCATATATTATTGGGTAGACCATAGCAGTTCGATAGGAAGGTTCAACATGATAGGTTTACCAATGTATATTCCTTTGTTCACGACAAGAAGATCTCTTTGCGTCCTTTGTCACCACAACAAGTACATGATGATCAAATTCATTTGCAGAAAGATCATGTACAAAGAAAAAAAAGTGAAGAAAAGAAAAATTCAGAAGAAAAAAAGAGAAAAAGAAAGATGAGAGAAAAACAAATATACTAGCAAAAAAGAGTGATGTGAGAAGAGTTTTGATTTCTAAACAGCTTATGATTTTACTTCGGTATAAAGAGGCGCTTTTGAATACTAACGCTAATGAATCTTTGCCTAGTGTTGTTTCATCTCTCTTACAGGAATTTAAAGATATTTTTCCCGAAGAGCTTCCTCATGGACTACCACCTATTCGGGGAATTGAGCATCAAATTGATTTTATTCTCGGTGCGACGATTCCAAACCGCCCAGCTTATCGGAGTAATCCCGTGGAGACGAAGGAGTTACAAAGGCAAGTTAACGAGCTGATGGGGAAAGGATTCGTGAGAGAAAGTATGAGCCCGTGTGCAGTTCCGATGATTCTAGTGCCGAAAAAGGATGGAAAATGGAGGATGTGCATTGATTGTCGAGCAGTAAATAACATTACGATAAAATATCGACATCCCATTCCTCGTTTAGATGACATGTTAGATGAATTACATGGGTCTTGCATATTTTCAAAAATTGATTTAAAAAGTGGTTATCATCAAATTAGGATGCAAGAGGGTGATGAATAGAAAATAGCGTTTAAAACTAAATATGGTCTTTATGAGTGGTTGGTATTACCTTTCGGTTTAACTAATACACACAGCACTTTCATGAGATTAATGAACCATGTTTTGCGTCCATTCATTGGAAAATTTGTCGTAGTTTATTTTGATGATATCTTGATTTATAGCAAAAACTTGGAAGATCATGCATTGCATTTAAAATCTGTTTTAGATGTACTTAGGAAAGAAAAGTTATTTGTTAACATGGAAAAATGCACGTTTTGTTCGAATAGAATTGTTTTTCTTGGCTTTGTAGTGAGTTCACAGGGAGTCCAAGTTGATGAGGAGAAAGTACGTGCAATCCAAGATTGGCCGAGTCCAACCAATGTGAGTCAAGTACGAAGCTTTCATGGACTCGCAAGTTTCTACCGACGTTTTGTTCAAAATTTCAGTGAGATTACAGCACCATTGACTGAGGTCATCAAGAAAAGTGTGGGCTTTAAGTGTGGTGATGAACAGGAAAAAGCATTTAATTTGATTAAGGAAAAATTGACAAATGCTCCTTTACTTATTTTGCCCAACTTTGCTAAAACTTTTGAGATTGAGTGTGATGCTTCACATTTAGGGATTGGAGCTGTGTTGATGCAAGAAGGGAAACCAGTTGCGTATTTCAGTGAAAAATTGAATGGGGCCTCTTTGAACTATCCTACATATGACAAAGAGATGTACGCTTTGGTTAGAACTTTGGAAACATGGCAACATTACTTGTGGCCTAAGGAGTTTGTGATCCACACCGATCATGAATCATTGAAATATTTGAAGGGTCAACACAAGTTGAACAAAAGGCATGCACGATGGACGGAATTTATCGAGACATTTCCATATGTTATTCGATATAAGCAATGTAAGGAGAACGTCGTTGCAGATGCTTTGTCTGGCAGGTATGTTTTGTTAAATACTCTTGATACGAAATTGCTTGGGTTTGAACGAATTAAAGAGTTATATGATAATGACCTTGATTTCGGTGAAGAGTTTAAAACTTGTGAAAAGAATGTTATGGGTAAATACTTTAGAATTGATGGATTCTTGTTTCGTGAAAATAAACTATGTATACCTGCATGTCCTTTGCGTGAGTTATTGGTTAGGGAATCACATGGAGGTGGTTTAATGGGACATTTTGGTGTTGATAAAACTTTTGTTGTTTTGAAAGAACATTTTTATTGGCCTCATATAAAACGAGATGTGGAAAGAATATGTGATAGATGTATTACTTGTCGTCAAGCTAAATCTCGTGTTCAACCCCATGGATTATATACACCCTTGCCTATTCCTAATGAACCTTGGATTGATCTTTCTATGGACTTTATGTTGAGTTTACCTAGGTCTAAGCATGGTTATGATTCGATATTTGTGGTCGTGGATAGATTTTCAAAAATGGCACATTTTATTCCATGTCATAAAACTGATGATGCATCTCATGTTGCTGATTTGTTCTTTAGGGAGATTGTGCGTTTGCATGGTATGCCTAAAACTATTGTTTCTGATAGAGATACAAAGTTCTTAAGTTACTTTTGGAAGACTTTGTGGTGTAAATTGGGTACTAAACTGTTATTTTCAACTACTTGTCATCCACAAACTGACGGTCAAACTGAAGTAGTAAATAGGACTTTGTCAGCATTGTTACGAGCTATCATTAAAAAGAATATCAAGTAATGGGAAGAATGTTTACCACATGTTGAGTTTGCATATAACCATTCTGTTCATTCTGCTACTAATTTTTCTCCATTTGAAATTGTATATAGTTTAAATCCTTTGACACCGTTAGATTTATTACCATTACCTGTTTCTGAATATACTAACATGGATGGAAAGAAAAAGGCTGATCTTGTTAAACAGATTCATGAAAAAAGCCAGACTAAACATTGAACGGAAGACGAAACAGTACATTAAGCACGCGAACAAGGGACAACATCAAGTGATCTTTGAGTCCGGAGATTGGATGTGGTTACATATGCAGAAAGAAAGATTCCCAGTTCAAAGACATTCAAAATTGCTTCCAAGGGGAGATGGTCCACTTCAAGTTCTCGAGCGTATCAATGACAATGCCTATAAATTGGATTTGTCAGGTGAGTATAATGTTAGTGCCACATTTAACGTTACTGATCTAAGTCCGTTTGAAGTAGGTGACGATTTGAGGACAAATCCTTTTCAAGAGGAGAGGAATGATAAGGACATGGCATGTGTGGACTCAAACAAGACTAAAGGGACATGGGGATCAAGCAAGGCTAGAACTAAAAGGTTCAAACAAGAACTCAATGGATTGATCCAAGATGTTTGAGCTGAAGCTAACACAAGAAAACCCAAAGAGAAGGATGAGACACAAATTTGAGTCAATTTAATACAAGCCCAATTTTGATCTTACTAAGCCCACGAATTACATATTCAGCAAGGATTTTTAGATTTTTATAATTCTATTGTAATTAGGACTTTTTTTAATTAGAAGTTCTTTTTCAAATTGACTTCTATTAGGGTTATAGTTTATAAATTCCTATTAGGATTTGAATTGTTTTGAGTAGTATAAATAGAGGTCTAAGTTGATGTAATCAAACACATTATTATTATTCAATATATTTGTGAGTTTATTCTCTACTTTAAGTTCTTTGAAAAATTCCTAAGAAATTAGTAGTTTCTTAGTTCTTTCTTTAAGATTCAATTTGACTTATCATACAACAATTCATAGTTGTGTGGCGTCTTCTACCGCATCAATCGTCGATTGTACCGAGATTACCGCTTCAATATAAGCGATGGGTCAAGGTGTCGTTAGTGTCCATTTAACGCAGATTCCGAACGCGAGCAATTATACCAAGATTATCGTCTAACGTATAGACGAGGGGTTAAGGTGTTACAAGCAATTCACCCAACAACTGTGCTAAAAACGATCCGGGCGACAACCACCTCACGCAAGCGTGCCGTAGAGTCTATCAGAAGCCCTTTCTGAAACTTGAGGGTCAAAATTCATTGTTTACTTGTTCCATGGAAGAGTTCGAACTTCTTGTGCTCTTATTTCTAAAGAGTATTATGAAGTTAACCATACTCCTCGTGAAGTTTAAACATTAATTGATGAGTTTATGGATGTTTTTCCCGAAGATTTACCTTCCAGATTACCACCATTGTGTGACATTCAACACTATATAGACTTGTTGCCTGGAGCTAGTTTGCCAATCGAGCTTACTATAGGATGAGTCATAAGGAGCATCAGGAGCTTAAAAGGCAAGTTGATGAACTTTTAGTAAAGGAGTATGCTCGTCAAAGCATGAGTCCTTGTGCAGTTCCCTCTATTTTAACTCCCACAAAAGATGGTACAAAAAAATTATCGCCAAGTACCGCTTTCCAATTCCAAGGTAGGATGATTTATTGGATCAATGATCAGGTGCAAAGGTAAACCCAAAGCTGGACCCGATGAGTGGTTATCACCAAGTTGGTATTTGGCACGGAGAGGAATGGAAAACTGCTTTCAAAACACAAGATGGCGTATTTGAATGGTTGGAAATGTCGTTCTGGGCTATCAAATGTTCCAAGCACTTTCATGAGGGTGATGAATCAGGTTCTAAAGCGTTTCCTTGGTAAATTTGTGGTAGTATATGTTAATGATATTCTTATATATAGTGCTAATAATGAGCTACATCTTAAGCATCTTCAAGAAGTCTTCACCACACTTCGAAGGGAGAAATTGGTTGCAACCATGAAACAGTGTATATTTATGACTGATCATATTTATTATAGGGTTATTTTATCTCCAAAAATGGAATCTCTGTTGATCAAAACAAGATATAAGCTATAGTTAGGGCTGTGCAACTAATCCGGTAAATCAAATTTTTCCCCGTTACCGAATGAACCCAGTAACGGTGTGAAGATTTTGAGATTCGGCAAAACCGGAACTGTACCCATATTACTGCCTTCAGGATAAATGATATACACAAACAATATTAAATATATTTTATCTTCTCTCTATCCACTAGATTAAATTAACCCCACCACCACTAACTTTCGTTATGTTTATCCTTTATGCTTATGTCCATTCATCTCTCTCACAAACATAAATCACACATAAGATTAAATAAATACACTTACCTTTTGTAAATTAGCCCAAGATTAGAGACTCGATTGATGAGCAGAGCAGTACCTTCTTCTCCAAAGTTTGCCTCTTTTTAAGGCCTAAGTTGTGATCAGTTAACTGGGTATCCAGATTTGCTTTTGGAAAGGGTTTGTGTGATTTGATAATTTTTGTTTGGAATATGAAGTGGGTGTTTATATATTTGAATGAATTTGGGAGTTGAGTAAAGTGGTTAACATTCTGACATGCAAGTCACTAACTAATTTATTTGCAAATTGATTTTGAGAAGGTTAAAAAAATGTTTATGAAAAATTTCGGTACTTGATGGGTATAAATTGGTACCGTCCCAGTACCGAACCGACCCCTACTGGTTATTCGGTACTAGTATCAGTACTCATCTTTGAGTGAGTTTAGCACCCGATTCGGGTACAGTTTTTACCGATGCACACCCCTATCTATCGCGGAATGGCCGACTCCAAAGATTGCTTGCGAAGTACATAGTTTTAATGGGCTTGTTTCTTGTTACCGTCATTTTATTCCTCATTTCAGTAGCATAATGTCTCCTTTCAGCAATTGTATGAAGGATAGAAAGTTTGCTTGGAACCTGAATTCGGAAAGAGCTTTAAATGAAATCAAAGCTCGTTTGTCTGTGGCCCCGTCCTAGATTTACTTTCTTTTGAGCAACCATTTAAAGTTGCTTGTGATGCGTAAGGTAGGAACTGCTGCTGTTCTAAGTCAATTACAGACACCTGTTGCTTATTTTAGTGATTAACTCAGCAGTGTGAGGCTTAATTACAGCACTTATGATTTGAAATTTTATGTTGTTGTGAGAACACTCCAACATTGGAAGCATTTCATGCTACATCGTGAGTTTGTTCTGTATTCTGACTATGAGGCTCTCAAGTGTATTAATGTCCAGTAAAATTGAATTCTCAGCATGCTAAATGGGTGGCTTATCTCCAAGGGTCCACATTTATAGTACAATTCTGGTTACCAAAATAAAGGGACCGATGCTCTTATTCGGCGACCATCGCTGCTCATTTACATGCAAACCAAGGTACTGGGATTGGATACATTTGTGAACTCTATGCTAATGGTCCATTTTTCGCTATTGTTCTTGATGAGATTTCTTCGGGCCCTAGCAAGGATTATGTTATTCAAGACGGGTTTCTCTTCAAAGGAACCAAGTTTCGTATTCCTAAATGTTCTCTTTGTCTAAAGATTGTACAAGAGCTGCATAACAAGTGACATTGTGGCCATAGGCCCTTGCCCTGATCTTTAAGGATTATTATTGACCACAAATGAAGAAGCACATAATCAGATTTGTTGATCGTTGTTACTTGTCAATTTTCAAAGGGGGCAGTTTCTAGTGCGGGATTTTATACACCATATTTTGAGCCATTTTTAAAGATGGCTCACTTTGTGGCATGTAGAAAGACAATGAACGGATCACATATCGATCATTTGTTCTTTAAAGAAGTGGTTCACTTACATGGTGTTCCAAAATCTATAATTTCAAATTGTGACACATAATTTGTTAGCAATTTGAAATTGGTTCTATCATATCATATAGTAGTGCATATCATCCTCAATCGGATGGCCAAATGGAAGTAAAGAATCGAGGTCTTGGAAATCATCTCCACTGCTTAGCCGGCAGTAGTCCTAAGACTTGGGATCAAATGTTTGCTCAGGCTGAATTTGCTTTTAATCGTTCCAAGAATCGCTCTACAAACTTCAGTCCTTTTAAAGTAGTTTATAGAATGAATTCTCGACAGGCTCTTGACCTAGCTACAGCCCCCCAGTTTGAACCACCCAAACTTAAAGAAAGAAGAGTTTGTTAATCAATGATTCAATTCAAGGAAATCCATGCCGAAGTTCAAATCTTGAGAAGTCTACATCGAAATACAAGGCTACGGCTTATAAATGCTGAAGAAGAGTTTTTTTTTGAAGTCGATGACTTTATCTAGGCAGTTCTTGCTAAGGATAGATTTCCTTTACATGGTAATAATAAGCTATCTCCAAAGAAGACTGGCCCTTGTGAAATTGTCGAGAAGATAAAAGATAATGCTTATTGTCTTAAGCTTCCCAGTAACATCAAAACTCATGTTGTCAATGTAAAGCATCTAGTTCCTTTCCATGGGAGTCTTTCAGATGTTAAGACCATGAACTCGAGGTCGAGTACATTTAAACCGGGAGAGGATGATGCAGTCCACAAAGAACTAGAATTTAAACTATCAGTCATTGAGACATGAAGAGTCCATTCCCGAGTATTGAGACATCAGTCTACTATTTTGACCATAACTCTGCTCCGAAATCTAAATTGGGTGAGGTTTAATGTATTGGAAAGCTTACTACTTCTGTTTCACATCATCTTCCCAGATTCTTATGTTTTCTATTTTTATTTTTGCGGGCCAAGTTGATGAACAGAAGCTGTCAGCATTTAATGTGTCTTTGGAATTTGTTATTTCCTTTCACATTGTAATGAATATATGGCCAGATGAACGAATTTGTAATCAGCCTTTGTTTGCCATATATTAATTATAATATATTGAGTATAATCTCTAGGTATCTGTGAATTTATCTTTGCTTTTGCATTTGATTTTTGTGAGTTTGTTAGCCGGGTGCTTGTCACCGTGTTAGAATCTTAGGTTGCACCAAAAATTGACCTAATTGACCAAACTAGAGAATCAGACTTTGTAAACCGCTGCACATGGTTTAAAAGAAGTGATCATCTCATACATCAAACTTAATTTGAACAAAAAACGTAAGATATATTAAAAAGGCAATCCTCAGCAAAATGAAAAGAAGAGACAAGAAAAACAAGACACTACACTGTTTATACTCAGAAATAAAACTAGAATTCATGTAATGCAACAGCTAATAAAGCTAACACAATCACTCCCATGCAAGACCTAATAACTCAACAGAAAATTTTCTACCAACCAAACAGCATCAATAACAGCTGAAAAAATAAATTGCAAGACCGATCATGAAAAAAAACATAAATCCAATTATTCGTCACATCAAATCATCAATTTAGAGCAGAATTCGAAAAATAAAATAAAGCTTTTTACCAATGATTGCAGATGATTGTGGCCTGATCAGAAACTTCAGCCATTATTACCTTAATACAAATTCCACAAATACACTTTCTTAATCAAAATTCCCTGCAACAATAACAAAAGATCAATTATTAGTTCCTAATTCAACATACCCGTAAGGGAAACAAATTGTGAACTCCGTATCAGATCAATTAAACAATTGTAATTAATATATCATCTGGTTAAAATTTCAGCTCTAAGATTAACCACCAAACATAAAATTCAAAGGAAGAGAAAATCGGAAACCTATGCTTTGATAGTGGAGTAGAATGGATGCGATTTATCGGCCGATCTGTTTTTCTGTTTTGGCGATGAACTTTCGTATGATTAAATTGAAGATTTTCAGAACAAAGACAACGGAGTCTTGTCCTTGCTCGATTTGGGTCTATGTTTATAAATATTATTTGGGTTGTTAGACCCACGCGACATTCAGTTGAAAATTATACACGCGCGATTCAGGAATTTTTGCTTGCCTAGATGCAATTTATTTAATGCACAAATACACCATAACATTTTTGATACGTTAGTGAAATGTACTAAACAAAATAAATATTAGGTTATGCCTAAATATAGATTAATATTATGAATTTTTAATATTTTTTTATTTTAGAAATTATCTTTTCAATTTTTTTTAATTAACAATTGAATTTTAATTTTTTTTTTTAACTTTAAGGATTGTCTTTTTAATTTTTTCAATTAGAGGATTAAATTTTTAATTTTTTTCAGATTACGTCTAATTGATATACCACGTCAAAAATTGATAACATGGCACCGACATGTGGCTAAAAACTGCTTATATGTAATATTGAGTCTCATTTTAATATTTATTTCATTAATTTTTTATACCAAAAAAGGTAAATATAAGACAATTATTAATTTTTTGTAAAGTAAGTTTAATACATTACAAACTCGGCTTAAAAAATCATCAATAATCAATATAATGATAAAATAATATTTTAAAATGTATAAATGTACTACTAATTAAAATCTTGTTATTTCATAATCATCATTAATCAATATAATGACAGTTTTACCCTTTTTTATAAACAAAAAAAATTAAGGCTTAAATATAGATTAAAACATTGAACTTTAAGTTTATTTGATAATAATCAATATTGTAAGACCCCAATTTTTATGAATAAAAATTTCTTTTTTTCTAAATATTATTTTGAATAATAAGGTATGAATTTGTTATAATGTTATAGTTGTGGGTAATATTTATAAATTTTGCAAAGTAAGCAAGTTGTCATAAAATATTCGTTTGGTCGGAGAATATTCATTTTATCAGGAAATATTCGTACGACAGCACAATCATTAGTGAATCCCACAACAGAATTACTATCGGAGTTAGAAAACGACAGAAATAACTTTTTATAAAAATAATGACAAAACTTTTGTCGTTAACTTTTGAAATACACGGTGATAAAAGTATAGGAATACGTGTGGTTGCATAGTACCACACGGTATTGTACATTATCTTTAATTATTGATGCTTACGTGAGAAGTCACTCAGTTTTACTCAATTACTGCAATAGTAGTTGTTGCATAGTATCTCACATTATTAATTCAATTATTGTCACAGTATCATCTGCACAATATTTTATATTAGTAAAACAATAATTGAGACGACAAAGTTATTCATATTATTATTTGCATTATTGACGATGTCTAGAAAGTTCTGTCAA
>JADPQE010000184.1:0-20001 GCA_016801055.1 Panax notoginseng | reverse complement strand
ATTTATTAATGTTAAGCATCATTATGTTTACTAACATTCATGTTTTATAACTTAGAACAACATCTTTTATCGTCAGAGGCACTAGACTTGCATATGTGCATGTTCGACACCCTCCGATTGTCTCCAAAAATACAACAGTCCTAAAGATGACCATTTTAACTCCTGTTTTCGACATCAAATTGAAAAACTTAAAGATTAAAAGTTGTAGGTCTATTCGTCCTCATTCCGGATCATCTTGAATCGCCTCAATCGGAGTTCGTATGAAAATGTTATACCTATTTTACTAAAATAGGTCAAAACAGTCACACCTGACATACTTTAGGCGCAGCTACGCCCAATTAAGTCTTGGACACAGCGCAGCTGCGCCCGTTAGCAGAAATGGGACTCTGAAGTTACTATTCATGCAACTTTTGGGCCTTTTTTCCTTTTAATCTTCATAACTTGAGTTATACACATTTAAATTAGTCCGTTTTTGATTCTATGGATTCGTAATTCATAGAACTACAACATACTAGAATTATAACAATTTATAAAAACATTAACCAACCTAAAACTTGACCCAAAACACATGTTCATACTCTATTTTCATGTTTTAACATCTCTAGCGAAATCGAACACCACAAATTTGTTTCTTAACCATTTCGATTCATTTAACTTTCGTTGTTTTCGTAATTCAACATACTAACAACATATATCACCAATTTCATATTATATCACAACTTCATCATAAATTTTGATTCCAAAACAAGCCCTAATGTATATATATATATCAATAAAACTCAATTTCTTCATTCTAAAATATGTTTCCATGGACTTGTTTACCAAAATGATAATTAACAGATTATACATACCCGATAATCTTTATAAACCAATTCCTTACTCAAATCATGCACCACAACTAATTAAAGAGAAGAAGTTTTGATAAAACACAACTAAGAACTAGGGCTATATTATTACCTTTAATTTCTCCATAAGCTTAATTAGATGATGAGAATGGCTTGATTATCCTTCCTTTCCCTTCTTTGATTCTCACAATCACCTCTTTTTCAATTTCTCAGAGAATATATCTCTCTCAAATTCTTCCCTTCTTCTCTGCTCTCAAACTTATGAAAATAATAAGCGTAACACAAAATAACTGAATAGTAGTCTTTACGTAGTTTTATCAGTTAAACAAACAAGGAGACCCAGCTGTTACAAAAGGTAAAGGGTCACAAGGCCATGTTTGGCTAGACCCACAAACCCTTTTTAATTTATTTTTATAATTTTCATTACTATATGATCCATTTGTCACACTCATTAAATAATATCCTACATTCTTAAATTAATTAAAGTTAAACTTAATTCATTAATAAATTAAGTCAAGCCTAATCAATATAACTATAATTTATATTCAACCATTATAATTATAACTTTATTTAACAAATTCTCAATCCTCTAATTTAACTATTTAATTAAATTAGAATATTTCCATAAACCATTTCCACCCAACTTCCATAACAATTACCATCAAATATATTTATATTAATTCACCATTTTAATTAAGTGAATTACTCTCATTATTTATGAAATTTTAATTCATAACAATTTCATTGCCATAAAGCATAATAATCAAATTATATTATTTCATAATATAATTTTTAACTTAATTAAATTAACTAATATTATTTAGTTAATTACCTTCCCGTAACAATCTCATTTAATTTTTTTAATAGTTAAATTAACTATTAAACTTTATTTTCCAAACATATACATATCTTTTTATATTCACACTTAATCTCTTCACACCAAATCACATATTTCAAGATAAATTGCAAACATATATACTTACCCACACTCAAAACACATAATTCAAAATATATACATTTCATAATAAGAATTTTTTAATTATTAAATTTTTATTTTAATAATTTATAAAAATTTGGGTTGTCACACAACTGCTAATATTTAAAACTCGTGTCCCATTTTAAGTGTCTTAAGCAGTGTTGCACAGTGGCCTACTTCTTCATTGCGTAACTTCAGCTTCCTAGCAATATGCAGATCAGATGGCTATGCAAATGGTAGTTAGCCAACTCTTCCTTGTCTATTGTTCTCTTCCATTTTCCATTGAATAAAACCTTGGTGTAAAGCAATTGACTGGTTATGCATTTCTCTATATAAGTAACCCTCCTCTTCTCATTCTCTGTTGCTTGAAATTATCTGATAAGTTGCATTAGAGAGTTGAGTTGCTGAACAATTGAAGGAGTTTAATCAGAGAAGTAGGGAGTTCAATTAAGCTCAAGGAGGTATAACTTCTGTTTTTTCCTTAGTTGAGTTTTGCCAAATTCTTAGCAATTACATGATTTCTCTATCAAATTAGTATGAATTTGCATAACATTGTGTTGTCTGAGTTTGTATACATGTTTAGAAGCATAGTAGTTGGTTTGGTTTCAGATTTAGCATGGTTTGTGTTGAGGCTCTGCAAATGCAGAGCCATTATTTTTCATTCTACTCGAAGTGGCACGACCGCGCCACTTCTATAGTACATGACTGCGCGGCCGTGCCGGCTTCAAGTCATGTGTAGTAATTTTGTGATCTTGTCTCATTCTGAGTTGTCATGTATGTGTAATCTGAGTTGATATGTATGCTTTGAAGTATTACTGTTGGTCTGGCTTTAGAATGGGCTATGCATATGCTATGGCTATGCTAAAACAGAGCCATGTATTTTTATTTTTGAATGAAGTGGCGCGGCCGCGCCACTTCTATTGCCTAATCCCGAGCGGGCGCGCGAGGTGTCTTTCTCAGATACTGCTTTAATGGTCCAGTATGATGATGAGCATGCTACTTTGGTTAGGAAATACACATAAACAACCTTGACTTGTGGACTAAGATTGCTATGTATATAGAAGCCATATTAGTTGTTTTAGTACGAATATTCAAAGAAAGTTTAAAGATTTAGAAAACTAGAAATTGTGAACATGGAGTAATATACTTTCTGATTTCGTGAACATGTGTAGATAACCTAGATATATAAGGCATAAGTTTGCTTCATGTATTATAAGTTTTGCTAGCTTGATTTTAAAGGAGTTTCTAAACGAAAACTTGAAGTTTTGCAAAACAAAAAATGATGAACATTATGCCTTCAAATTCTGATCTTTCTAGCATACGTAAATAACTTGAGTACGTGCACAAATGAGTATGAAAGCATGATTTAGACAATGTGGATTGCTCTTGCATGCTTCAATAAATTTTATTAATGGAAACCTTAAGTTTCAATTACCAACTTGATAAACTGTGTTGGAACTTGTGAGCATGCTATTATGTTCTAATATCAATATGTGAAAGCATGATGTATAGTGAATGAAGTGACTTTGCATACTTGGTGGCTTAACATGAGATTTTCACAAGAAACCTTGAAAACTAGTGTTGTCAATAACTATGTTACAAGCATTCTAGCACTTGCCATACATGACTAATCTAATGCAAGCGTGCGTTGTTGAGACCTATGGATCATATAGCATGTGTTTAACGATCAAACACAAGAAAATCATGGTTTTAACACTTTAAGTCTTGATTAAATGAGAATAGATGTGACACCCCCACAATAGGTATACATCACCCATCTTGAGTCGCCAAATACATGGTACAAAATTCAAATACAACTTAAGTACACAACAGTCGTGTAAAATACGACAAAACATAATCTAAGAGTTTTAATAAGAATATTGTCATCTAGACAATATCCACACTCAATGGAGTCCTCATTATATTTATTATCACACTATTTAATAGAATAGTGAGGACTACTAATGCTATCATCTGGACCGTCACTCTGTTCCCCGACTAGTCTTGGCTACGTTCTCATTTCTTGAAGAGAACAGTGAAAGAAAGGGTGAGCTCAACTATCCCAGTAAGAAATATTACGACTAAGATAAAGCAGAATAAATTATCATTAGCCTTCAATAATGTTAAACTGATAGAATATAATAGACAACAAGTTTAACTGTAACGGAATAAGTAATCCATTAGAAGAGTCAAGTAGAGCATGATATCTACTATCTTCTATGATTTAAAATATTTTCATCAATTTTTATCGTTGAGACTCAGCTTAATAAATAAACCACATCATCGAATCATCCCTGCACTACGGGCCAAGGATATTCATTAAATCATCAATGATCATGACTATACTGAATAATCCCTGGTCATAATCATACCAAAAATTATCCATTTTTACCTCATCATTTATAATATTATAGGTCATGATTATACTGAATGATCCCTGGTCATAATCATACCAAGTCCATCTATGCACGTAAGCCAAAGATGACTTTTTTCACAATATAAGCATGAGGATGATGACAATGACATAATAATTCAATAAAACAAGTTCAAGAATAAATTTTAAAGATATATAAGTTAATTTATCCTGAAATCAATAACGTTCAAATTGTCAACATGATACTGCTTTGTTGAGTAAAATTTAAGAATGCTCAGAAGAATATTTCCATGAAAAGATACCGGATGAAGCGCAAATATCAAGGATATTCCACTAATTTCATGGAGTATAGAAGTCAAAACTTTAACCAACTGAGTATAATAGAATATATGAAACCGCAAATAGATTTTTGCCCGCCATGCAGTAATCCACGTAGACAGATCATTTTCACAATTTAATAAGGAATGAATACGAAGGATTATTCACCATGCATGTGGTAATCCACATAGATAGGTTATTCCAACAAAATAATAAAGAATAAAATAACAGAAGAATTCACCAGGCGTGCGTAATCCGCACAGACAGATTATTCCCACAGAATGATAAAGAATGGAACCAGGTCATGCGTAACCCGCACAGACAGGATATTCTAACAGAATAATAAAGAATGGAATCAGGTCATGCGTAATCCGCACAGACAGGATATTTCAACAGAATAATAAAGAATAGAATAACAACAGAATTCACCAAGCATGTGATAGACCGCACAGACAGCTTATTCCAACAGAATAATAAAGAATGGAATAACAACAGAATTCACCAAGCATGCGATAGACAACACAGACAGGTTATTCCAACAGAATAATAAAGAATGGAATAACAACCCTTATGAGTATTGAAAGAAAATAACTCCTTTCATGAATACGAAAGAAATAATACCCATTACCTTAGAAAAACTGGATACTGAAATAGTGAGGTAGCAGACTTCTCTTCTTCTTTCTCTCTATAATAATTACTCTATAGCTTTTGTGAATTAGTGAGAAATGAAGGAAGAATGAGTTTCTATTTATAAAAAAATATAGTTTCAATAATTGCACGTTTTGGTGCTCGAAATATTATAATATAATACCTTCCTCGTTTTCTTCATTTTTAATTTAGTCCTGCAAGTATTATCAAACTTGCACCACCTCCCCTAATAGTAAATAATGTGAATTAATAGTTCATTCATGTGACTTAATAGTATAATCATGTTAAAAAAAATTAATTACAGTATAGTACCTTCATCTATACCTCCATTTTTAATTTAGTCATGTAAATATTATCAATCTTACACCAACTCCCCTAATAGTATTTCATGTGAATCAATATAGCACACATGTGAATACATAGTTATAAGCATGTGAATTAATAGCAATTAATTGCTAACCTCTATACATTAATTATTATTGAAATAAATATCGATTTCCATTAACACTAATAATTTCTACACAATGAAACCATCAATTTCATCTTTAATCAACATAAACTTATTCATCATTAATATCATAACTCACAATATTTAACAATCAGATCATTCTCAGGAAAGATGGGGCTTTCCGATAAGGATTTCTCCTTATTAGCGTACAATTAGGTGACCAAACCTCTCCTTGATAGAACTTTCTAGACATTGTCAATATTGTAAATAATAATATGAATAACTTTGTCGTCTCAATTATTAATTTAATAATATAAAATATT
Organism: Panax notoginseng; assembly: GCA_016801055.1. Taxonomy (NCBI): domain Eukaryota; kingdom Viridiplantae; phylum Streptophyta; class Magnoliopsida; order Apiales; family Araliaceae; genus Panax; species Panax notoginseng. The sequence goes on along the minus strand of JADPQE010000184.1, from coordinate 14,069 downwards.
ATGCAGATGATACTGTGACAATAATTGAATTAATAATATGAGAGATATGATGCAACAATTACTGTAACAATAATTGAGTAGAACTAAGTGACTTCTCACGTAAGCATCAATAATCAATACCGTGTACTACTATACAACCACGTGTATTACTATACTTTTACTACCGGGTAGTTCAACAGTTTTAACGGTAACACTTTCGCTGTTATTTTTATAAAAAGATAATTCTGTCATTTTCTAACTACGACAATACTTTCGTTGTGAGGTCCACCAATGATTGTGCCGTCGTACGAATATTCCCTCTTAAAACGAATATTTTCCGACCAATTGAATATTATATAACCACTTGCTTACTTTGCAAAATTTATAAATATTTCCCACAACTATAACATTATATCAAATCCACACTATAATATTCAAAAATATATTTCAAGAAAATTATTCTTTATTCATAAAAGTTGGGGTCTTACAATATATAGTGACCTATGTTAATGATGTTGGGAGATTGCATATTTAAATTTGATGTTGAAAGTAAATATTCATGATTATATGTAAAGTCCTTCAAGAAATATATGTACAAGGACTTAGTGGTAGATCAAAATCTGTTAGGTTGATCTAAACTTTTAATGTTCATCATTCTATAAATGAATGTATAAATAAAGAGATCAAAGCTGTTAAGTTGATCTATGTCTTGAGATGTAATTGATAGGCCTAAACAGAATCATAGTCTATCAAGCTGATCAAGAGATTACAGAAGCCAAGGCAGAATCGTAGATCATCGAGAATCGTAGTGTGTCTGCCTTGAAGGACCTCTCCTAAAATCGTAGAGTCGTCCAAACGTTTGCCGAGCCAACTCAGAGATCGTAGTGTGCTCTCAGAAACGTAGAGTCTGCAAGACAATCAAGTGAAGATCGTAGTGTGCCAGTCCTTAAGAAAAATCATAGTGTTCTCGTTTGCTAGTATCGGATCAAGCACCAAAGTGGCTAGACACCACGATCAGAATCGTAGAGCATCATCTGTCTATGTCAGAAGCATCGAGCCTTGCCCATTTGTTTAAGAATAAATCCCAACAAATGTGGAATGGATTATAAACGTTGAAGTCCTCGACAATCCCAATGACACAACAGTCATCCTTAGTATACAATAAAGAAACGTTTTGAAGAAGCTAAGGAAAGTACTATGGGTCAGCAGAAAACACCTTTTCAGGTGTTAGGTGAGATAGCAGTCTGCTGGACTTGAAGAGTTCAAAAGTGAACTGAGAAGTGCCAAGACTACTGGTCTTAAAGGAATCTATGAGATTCAGAAAGTGTAAAAGATATCCCTAGTGGATTTCCTACTCGAGGAGTAGAAGAGTGAACTAGGAGCTTTAAGTGCTCTGAACCACTTAAAATTGCTGTGTCTCTTACATTCTTGCTATAACTGCCATAACTGTTATAACTGCCTCACTCTCATTAACTCACTATATCTTTAAGGGAGAATAAATAAATCTTAATTCTATTGTGTTTGAATCATTATCAAAACTAACAAAGTATTTTAAAAAGAATTTAAAATATCTATTCAACCCCCCCTTTCTAGATAACTATTGTGCCTCCAGGAACTAACAATTGGTATCAGAGCAGGTTCTATCAAATAGCCTACAAAGCTTAAGTAGATCCAATGGCACATCTGATAATCGAATCAAAGACCAGAAGAGATAGCAAGCCATCTATGTGCAACAAAGACAAGTTTGCCAATTGGAAAGTTCGTATGCAAGCATACATAGATTCAATAGATGAAGATCTATTTGAAACTATTCATAATGGGCCCTACGTTCTTACAAAGCTTGCACCAACTACAGATGACCCAAACAGAACTCAGATCAAGTTCAAAGAAGAATGGACAAACAACGAAAAGAAAACTGTTTAACTCGACAAAAAGGCTAAAAACATTTTGTTCCAATCTCTAGAAGATGATATGTTCGAGAATGTGGTCAATAGCAAAACAACAAAGGAGGTATGTGAAGCATTGCTCATCATGCATGAAAGAATAGAAGAAGTCAGAGAAAACAAGCAATCTCTCCTGACTCAGCAATATGAGATGTTTGCACATGTCCAAGTGAGAAAATGTCACTTCCACCTACGAAAGATTCAATGTACTGCTCAACTCTCTCCGAGCCTATGGAAAGATCTATCTAAATAAATATTTAATCATAAAGTTCATGAGAGCTTTACCTAGCAAGTGGGATGCCAAAACCACTGCCATCAGAGAATCAAAGAATCTCCATGAAATGACTGTTCAACAGTTATATGGAAACCTTCTTACATATGAATTGGAGCTGACTCAACGAGTAGAAACTCTATCTAAAGGAAGAAAGAAAGATAAAGGGGTTGCTCTCAAAGCAACTGACAACATCTCCAAAGCCAATACTAAAAATGACTCTGAATATGATGAAGATGATGATGAGGACTTTGCAATGCTGGTGAAAAAACTCATAAGGTTCATGCGTCAAGGCAGAATCAGTAAGCCAAAGAAAGTCAACAACTACAGCAGCCAAGAGCAAATAAATGACCTATGCTACAATTACAAGAAGCTTGGCCATTTCATTACAAACTGCAACAAACCTCTTAGAGAAGAATTGAAAAAGAAATCACATTCAAAGGCAACAAAAAGCCTCAGAAGGAAGACAAAGGTCTTGTAGCTGGAGGATCGTGGAGTGACTCAGATAACGACTCAACTCCCGAATTTGGAGATGATGAAGATCCTCAAATGGCAAATCTGTGCCTGATAGCCAAGCATGCAAAGGATAAAAAGAACTCGAACATTCATAAAGTAAGTATAGATGATGTATTTAACTTTAACTCTCCTGATGTAGACATTGATGATTTAAGAACTGCACTACATGGCATAACATCTGATCTGTATCAGTACATGAAATGGTTCAGAGTTCTGTCCAAAGATTATTCACTTCTTCAAAAGGAGAAAGAGAAAGTTTAAGAAGAACTAGAAATAGCCCTTCTAAGTACTGATTCTCTCTCCAAGTTTGAAGTTGAGAATAAGCTCTATATGCCAAACTGAAGAAATGCGAGTTCTGGCTTGAGAAAGTAGCATTCCTTGGGCACGTGGTGTCAAAATATGGAGTATCTGTGGACCCGACGAAGATTGAAGCCATACAAAGTTGGGAGCAACCGAAGTCGGTAACCGAAGTACGTAGCTTTCTGGGCTTAGCTGGTTATTATCGGAGATTCGTGGAAGGATTTTCTAGAATCGCTACTCCATTAACTCAGCTGACTCGGAAGGATACAAAATTCGGTTGGAGCGAGGAATGCGAGAAGAGTTTCCAAGTGCTCAAAAGGAGACTCATTTCGGCACCTGTTCTGACAATACCATCTGGTTCGGATGAATTTGTTATCTACAGCGATGCTTCAGGCAAAGGGTTAGGATGTGTTCTCATGCAACATGGGAAAGTCATAACCTATGCCTCGCGACAACTCAAAGAATATGAGAGGAATTATCCTACTCATGATTTGGAGTTGGCAGCAGTCGTTTTCGCGTTGAAGATCTGGAGACACTACCTGTATGGGGAGAAAGTGGAGATCTATACAGATCATAAAAGTCTCAAATATTTCTTCACCCAAAAGGAACTCAACATGCGGCAGCGACGTTGGCTTGAGCTGTTGAAAGATTACGATCATACCATCTAATATCATCCTGGAAAAGCAAACGTAGTAGCTGACGCATTGAGTAGAAGATCATATGCGGGTACGAGTGCAATGTTGTTAACACAAAGGCCCATTTTGTATGACTTGAAAAGGATGGAGATAGAGATGAAGGCTCCAAGTACCCATATGATGATATCAAATATACGAGTAGAACCGACTTTAATCGATAAAGTTAAAGCTGCTCAAGCTACGAACATAGAGCTGATGTGTATGAAGAAGAAAGTGCAAGAAGGTGCTATTCCAGAAGCAAGAATCGATGAAGAAGGAATACTTCGAGTCAACTCCAGACTTTGTGTTCCTAACGATTTTGACTTGAAGCATAGAATAATGATGGAGGCACACAATACACCGTTTGCAATCCATCCTGGGAGTACCAAAATGTATCACGATCTTCGACATACATTTTGGTGGAGCAATATAAAAAGAGAGATCGTGGAGTTTATCTCGAGGTGTTTAACTTGTCAACGTGTAAATGAGGAGCATCAAGTACCAAAGGGTCCATTGTAACCACTTGAGATCCCGAAATGGAAGTGGGAACACATTACCATGGATTTCGTTACGGGTCTTCCCAAGGTTTCTCAAGGCATAGATGCGATTTGGGTTATTGTTGATAGATTAACCAAGTCCGCTCATTTCTTGCCGATACGTGAGACTTATTCTGTTGAACGTCTTGCTAGTATGTATGTGAACGAGATTGTGAGATTGCATGGCATGCCAATATCCATAGTTTCAGATCGTGACCCAAGATTCACTTCACGATTTTGGGTTAGCTTGCAGAAAGCTATGGGCACGGATTTACGATTCAGTTCGGCATACCATCCTCAAACGGACGGACAATCAGAGAGGACTATTCAAACTCTTGAAGATCTATTAAGACTCTGTGTCCTAGATCTCAAAGGGAGTTGGGATAAGTACCTACCATTGGTAGAATTCTCCTACAACAACAGTTATCAGGCGAGCATAGGTGTGGCTCCATTCGAGGCGTTGTATGGAAGAAAATATCGTTCTCCAGTATGTTGGGTCGAGGTGGGTGAAGCAACATTGTTGGGACCAGAGTTGGTACGCATGACTACAGAGAAGATCCAAACGATTCGACAACGTATAGAAACGATCGACAAAAGAGTTATGCGGATCTTCATCGGAAGGACGTGAAATTTAATATTGGGGATCATGTATTGTTACATGTTGCAGCATGGAAGGGAGTTACAAGATTTGGAAAGAGAGAAAAGCTCAATCCAAGATTTGTTGGTCCATTTGAGATTCTTGAGCGAATAGGAAATGTGGCATATAGACTCGCATTATCTCCAAGCATGTCTCGTGTTCATAATGTTTTTCACATATCTATGCTTCGTAAATATGTTAAAGACCCGAACCACATTATTGAGTTAGAACCAGACGAGATAGCTGAAGATTTAACGTACGAGGAGGTACCTGTTAAGATCTTGGATAGGAAAGAGCATGTCCTACGCACGAAGGTTATACCACAAGTTAAGGTTTTGTGGAGAAATCATGCTATTGAAGAAATGACCTGGGAGTTGGAATCAGAAATGAAAGCGAGGTATTTTCACCTTTTCGAAATATCAGGTACGTACGTCAATTTCGAGGACGAAATTTCATAAGGAGGGGAGGTTGTAAGACCCCAACTTATTAATGAATAAAATTAAATTTTCTCTAAATATTATTGTGAATAATAAGGGGTTAATTTGATATAATACTTTGGTTATGGGTGAAATATGCAAATTTTGCAAAATAAGCAAGTGGTTATAAAATATTCATTTTGTCGGGGAATATTCGTTTGATCGTGGAATATTCTTGCTGTCGGGGAATATTCGTACGACGGCGCAGTCTTGTGTGGGCCCCATAACAAAAAACGATTGGATGAAGAAAACGACAAGTATAAGTTGTTTATAAATAACGGCGTAGTTGTTACCGTTAATACTGTTGGAATACCCGGTGGTTAAAATACAGTAGCACACGGTATTGCACCAATTATTGATTCTTACGTAAGAAGGCACTACTCAATAATTGTTACAGTAGTTATTATTTAATATTTTATTTTATTGATTTAATAATTGCTGCGTTAATATTTTATATTATTGTTGTTTCAATAATTATTGCTGCACAGTATTTTCCATTATCAGATCAATAATTCATATTATTTGAATAATATTATTAGATAACATTATTGGCAATGTCTAGAAAGTTCTGTCTAAGGAGAGGTTTGGTCATCTAATTGCGCGCCAGTAAGGAGAAATCCTTATTGGAAAGCCCCCTCTTTCTTGGGAACGACCTGGTTGTCATAAATGTGATTCTGTAATATTATTTGTGAATAATTAATTATTGATTCATATGATAAGGAAATATTTATTTTATGTGGATATAAATATTGAATATATTTATTGTGGTTAAAAATGAAGGAGTTAATGTTGAGGTGTTTTATCAGTATTTTTATCGGAATGGAGTTATTAAAAATCAAATCAGGGTTTTTGAGAAATATTACGGGTGTTATAATTTTTAATCCGACCGTTGGATCGTGATAATTTTTGGATATGTTATATATATATAAGTTAAGTATATGTCCACAAATTTTGAACTGTTAAAAATGAACGTATGATTTATTATGAATTTTACGAGATGACTGGTTCAGAAATTGTTGAATTTTCGGAGTTAATCATTTTGGTGGAAAATTCTAGAATTGGTGGGCCCCACTCTTGGTTGGTGAAGAAATGTGCTGAGATTTTTATTCAAATGTGGTGGGTGGGAATAGTAGCAGGTAAAGCCATCAGGTTGCAGGTTAAGTCTGCTTCAGCGTGCTAACATTTTCCTATAAATAGAGGGCTAAGTTAGAATTGAAAATCACACCAGAAACAAGTTTTCTCTCTTTCTCTCTCTAGATTATTGAGTGTATTTTGTGAGTATTTAGATACTTTAAGAGTTTCTATTCATCAGAGCAAGTTTCTTTCAGCCTTATACCGGAATTCCGACCAGAAGTACTGATATTTTGAGGTAAGAGATATTATTTTCTTCTTAAATGATAATATTTTCTTCAATATCATTATGCTGAAATATTAACATGAGTTTTTATCAAATTTAGAACTTTTTGTGTCGGGGTTACTATTCACGTATCGTTACTATTCACGTATACGACACTATTCACGAATACGGCACTATTCACCAAAAAATAAAATTTTTCCTTTTTGTCCAAGATGTCTATTATGGTTACTATCTTTGATTGTATCCATGTTTTGATCTTTATTTTTGAATTCTGCTTTACAATTGATTATTATGAAGTATTATTGATCTTGGATAAACTGTTATACGAATCCCTACTATTTGTCCTTCTGTCTCATTGGATTCGTTCTCTTTAAGATATTTTTCATCATTCTTAGTCCTAAATGATGATATTACTGAATATCTTTGGCCTGTAGTGCAAAGATGTATGATTACTTGATGAATATCTTTGGCCTGTAGTGCAAAGATGAACAGGTGTTGAGATGAACATGACTGTCAGGTGATACAAATGAATATCTTTGGCCTGTAGTGCAAAGATGAATATTTGGATAAAGATGATTATTAATTGATGTTACAGGGATAAAATATTGATGATGGACTTTTAAATCTTAGAAGATAGTAGAATTCATTCTCTACTTGACTCTTCTAATGGTTTGCTGTTTCCGCTGCAGTTGTTGATCTAAAACTTGTTTTCGATTATATTCTATCAGATTTTTCCCTGTTGAATACTAATGATAATTTGTTGTATATTATCTTAGTCATAATATTCTTTACTGGGCTAGTTGAGCTCACCCTTTTCCTTTTTGTTCCATTTTTCTTCTCAGGAGGTGAGAACATAGCAAGATCTAGTCGGGGTATGGAGTGATGGTTCTAGAAAGATATTTTAGCAGTCCTCACTATTTCTGTAAAATAGTGTTTGAATAATTATATTGAGGACTTATTTGAGTGTGGATATTGTCTAGAAGACAATATTTGTATTTAAACTCACAATATGTGTTGTCGTATTTTGCACGACAATTGTATTATTGAAGTTGTAGTTTGCTTTCTGTACCATGTATTTGGCAACTCAGAATGGGTGTTGTATACCTGTTTTGGGGGCGTCACAATCACCAACCACGAAGAACCTCCATGGGGGATCAGAAATATAAACAAAGCTGTTAAAAGCCATCAACCGCCACGGAGGAAACTCCAGGCGGGACAAAACGTAGATAAAACTGTAAAAACGGTCAACCACCACGAAGTAAACTCCAGGTGGGACGAAATGTATATATATATATAAGCATATAAACGCACCGGATATAAAATCCATGCTCACCGAACAGAGTTCGATAGCAGTTCATATATATAAGTATATATATATAAAAGCGAGTAAACGCACCGGATGTAAAATCCAGGCTCATCGAACGGAGTTCGACCACAATTTATATATATAAGAAAGTAATTAAACGCACCAAACTGAAGTTTAGGCTCATCAAACAAAGTCCGACACACAATTAATATATATAAGTATATATATATATATATTAAAGCAATAAACACTCCAGACCGAAGTCTAGGCTCAACCGAGGCATAACTCGGTAATGTTAGTCAATACATATGTGTGTGTATATATATATATATATATATATATATATATTATATATATATATATATATGTATAGACTGAAATGAAATCACGGACCGAAGTCCGGGCAAAAGCAAGCAACACGACTCTCAACGTGTAGAAGGGTGTGTGCAAAGATGAAGAGAAAGACTCTAAATTGTGTGAGAAGACTTACAGCTGACTGCTAGAAAAGGCTTCTATATCTTTAAAATGGGTAAACACTGGCTTTTGTAGGTACAAAAGAGGGCTGTATATGAGCTCACAGGTGTTTAAAGTGGGAAAATACACTGTATGGCAAGTGTAGAGCGAATTCTGCTGGGTTTCCCCGTCTTTTTTTTTTCTTAAAACTCAGCACCCCAAGCCTCTTATTTATAGGCAAAAGGTGCCATAGGTGTACCTGCGGCTCAGCCGCAGGTGTACCAGAGGCGGGTCGGGTCGGTCCAGTTTGGTCGGGTCGGGTCGTCTCGAAGGACGTGTACGCGGGCACTGTAATGTCCATTTGATTTTTCTGAAGTGCAATCTGGGCATCCGTTTGAGGTATACAGGACCTATTTCGGACCGCCGTTGTCGAGAGTTTGTACGATGGCATGTGATTAGAGTTTGTACGAAGTCTTTGAAGATGGGACGGTGCCCTCCGGTCTTCAAGCTTCAACTTTCATCCGTTACCCCGCACAATAGCAACTCGGGATTGGTTAGCCTTGTGAGCCGTTGTTGAGTAGATGTGTTGAGACGACTTGGTGTGGCATCGTGTTGGTCAGATGATGATGCTGCCCCTTACCAGTGCTATTGCTGGGTTGGGTCGATACAGCAGACGTTGCTCAGCTTCGCTGGGATTGGACTGCTGTAATTGGTTAAAAGTCCTCATTGTCATCTTTGAGGTGTGTCTGTCTTCCCGATGTCATCGCTGGGCTGATACAGTGTATCTCGTTGTGAGCGCCGAGATTGAAGCTGGTTGCACTTGTAACAAGCATTTCCGGGGTTAATGCCGAAATTGCTTTCCTTGGGGCTATCACCAAGGTTGGAGGCTATTCCCATGTTTAGGGCTGAGACTGGATACCTCGGGGTTATCTCCGAGATTAATCGGTCTTCTCCGGTGTGTGTTCCGGTATTGATCTGCATGCCTCGGGGTTCTCCAAGATTGAAACGATTACTCCCAGATTGCGATCTGGGGTTGATTCTGAACCTCCGTTAGTATCCGGTATGGTTGTGGATTGTCTTTCAGGGTTCTCTCATAAAAGACGAATCTGTCTTCCTGCAATGTTAGTGTCAGTAGTACATAAAATTTTGAGTGTCTACATCTGACATTTGCTTGTTAGATGACGTTTTAAAATTTTTTCCAGATTTCTAAAAACTTCAATTTCGAGCATCTAAATGTTATTGATCCTTGATCTAACAACCCAGATCACTAAATGACACCCTTATACAAAAGTTTAAACATCTAAACACAAAGATTAACATGAATCATAAGGATTTCTAAGTTTAGGGTTTTATACCACTTTGATGCTTTGATCATGAATCTGATCATTGGTTACTGATCAAGGCTTGCTAAGACATGATATTGCCTTAGTTTCTCACTCACTTTCACTCTCATACCTGAAATCTTAGAGAGATAATGTCTTGGATAGGTTTGGAAAAATAAAGTGAGACTTTTTCTTACTTTTAATCTATATATTTTATAATGTAATGTATATGGCTGACATGTAGCTGATTGTTGAAGTTTTTCTAGCACATGGGGTAGCTAGGGTAGTTCACCCACTAAAGTTTTGGTTAGATTCTCAAGTTAGCTAATAAAGAATGTAAAAAGGGCACTAAGGTCATTTGGCATTTAATTTTAATGACATACTAGTCATTTATCCTAACCTTTAGGGTTTAGGGTTTAACCCTTAAGGTTTTGCAAATTAAATTTCTAAGATTTCTAATTAGGGTTTTAAATAGAAAAATAATCTTTCTAATTTAAAAATTAGGGTTTCCTAATTAGATTAGGGTTTTTTAATTACTTATAACTTAAAAATTAGGATTAGTGTTTCCTAATTAACATAAAACTTTCTTAATTAGCAATTAGGGTCTCTAATTAGTAATAAGGGTTTCCAATTAGAAATTAGGATTTCTAATAATTAAGGTTTCTAGTTATTAGGGTTTCCATAATTAGGGTATACTTAATAACACTTAATGTAAGACCCCCGAATTTTATGAAATAAAAGTATTCAATTTTTCTTATAATTACTATTCAGTAAATGGTTAAATTGATAAATATTAAAGTTAAGGGTGATATATGACTTTTTTTTTCAAAATACACAAGTGGTTATAAAATATTCATTGTTGTCGGGGAATATTCGTTTGGTCGTGGAATATTCTTTCTGTCAGAGAATATTCGTACGACGGCGCAGCCATTTGTGGGCCCCATAACAGAATAACTATCGGGTGAAGAAAACGATAAATTTGAGTTTTTACAAATAACGGCGTAGTTGTTACCGTTAACACTGTTGAAATATCCAGTGGTTAAAATACAGTAATACGCGTTATTGCACAGTAGCACACGGTATTGCATAGTATTTTTGAAATTATTGATTCTTACGTAAGAAGGCACTACTCAATAATTGTTACAGTAGTTACTGTTCAATATATTTTATTTTATTGATTCAATAATTGCTGTGTTGATATTTTATATTATTGTTGTTTCAATAATTGTTACTGCACAGTATTTTCCATTATCAGATCAATAATTCATATTATTTAAATAATATTATTAGATAGCATTATTGGCAATGTCTAGAAAATTCTGTCTAAGGAGAGGTTTGGTCATCTAATTGCGCGCCAGTAAGGAGAAATCCTTATTGGAAAGCCCCCTCTTTCCTAGGAACGGCCTGGTTGTCATAAATGTGATTCTGTAATATTATTTGTGAATAATTAATTATTAATTCATATGATAAGAAAATATTTATTTTATGTGGATATAAATGAGGGATATATTTTTGTGGTTAAAAATGAAGGAGTTAATGTTGAGGTGTTTTATCTGTATTTTTGTCGGAACGGAGGTATTGAAAATCAAATTAGGGTTTTTAAGATATTTTGCGAGGGTTATAATTTTTAATCCGACCGTTGGATCGTGGTAATATTTGGACATGTTATACATATATAAGTTGAGTATATGTCCACAAATTTTGAACCGTTAAAAATGAACGTATGATTTATTATGAATTTTACGAGATGACTGGTTCAGAAATTATTAAAGTTTCGGAATTTATCATTTTGGTAAAAAATTCTAGAATTGGTGGGCCCCACTCTTGGTTGGTGAAGAAATGTGTTGAGATTTTTATTCAAGTGTGGTGGGTGAGAATAGTAGCAGGTAAAGCCATCAGGTTGCAGGTTAAGTCTGCTTCGGCGTGCTAACATTTTCCTATAAATAGAGGACTAAGTTAGAATTGAAAATCACACCAGAAACATAAGCTTTCTCTCTTTCTCTCTCTATATTATGAAGCATGTTTTGTGAGTATTTAGATACTTTGAGAGTTGCTATTCAGTGCAAGTTTCCTTCGGCTTTGCATTCCAGTCAGAAATACTGCACTTTTGAGGTAAGGGATAGTAAGGGATAGTAAGGGATTTTAAGGGTTGTTATATTTTCTAGTTTCGTAATTTTTCTGAACTTCAAAAATTCTAGAAAAATTTAAAATGATATTTTGATGAGTTTTATTGATTGTGTCCAAAAATAGTGATTTTTGGATGTATAGATTAAGAGTTATGAATTTTATGAGAAAAGACTATTTTAAAAGTAACAGCTTATAATTCCTTGTGGTTAACTCCAAAATTGATGAAATTTTTATTGGGAGTACATGTATATGATAGAAGTATACTCTATAAATTTCAGAATTTTTGGACAAAAGTATAATTTTTGATAAATGTCTAAATATTTGGATGTTTTAGCCATATGAAAAATAGTAAATGAGTATTAAAAATTCTGAGAAAAATATATGTTCAATATGAGACTATATTCTGCCAAATTCCTGAAAAGAAATATTTTTGGAACTGATTTGGTATTTTTCATAAAAATAGACTAGTTATGAGTAAATGAATTAAATATGTTATGTGAAGTAAGAAAATTAAAAAATAGGATTTTATGGCTTGAGAATCCTATATGAGGTATATGCAGATTTTTTATGAGGGTTTTGATTATTGGTAATGAAATCTTATGAGTTTGACATTTTAGGATGATTAAATACATTATTTAGTAAAGTGTAAACAATTAAAATAAATTATTTATAAGTTTAAAAAATTTATTTCAATATTATTATACCGAAATATTGGTATGGATATTATTGTGAAATTTTTACCTTTTTGAGTCCAGTTTACTATTCATGAGTTACTATTCACGAGTTACTATTCATGAGTTACTATTCACGAAGTTACTATTCATGGGTTACTATTTACGAGTTACTTTTCATGACAAAATTGGTTTCTTTTTCTAACCAAATTATAATTGATTTATGAATATTACTCTTGAAATTAAATCTATATGTTGATCATATTATTTTTATTATCATATATAACATTTTTATAACCCTGATGTTAAAATTCTCTTTCACTTGAGTGTAAAGATAGGTAGATTATTGGTATGATCACGACTTTGGGTTCTCTTTGGCCAGTAGTGCAAAGTTGAATTATTGACTAGTATGATCATGACCACTGAATTTATAATTGAATATCTTCAGCTTAAGTGCAAAGGTGAAATGATCAACATGGTTATAATTATTGTTTATATAAATGATTATATATTTTTTTGAGATATTAATATATTTGGCCTGTAGTGCAAATATGAACTGTTGATGAATATATTTGGCTTGTTGTGCAAATATGAACTGTTGAGGAATATCTTTGGCCTGTAGTGCAAAGATGAATTGTTGATGAATATCTTTGGCCCGTAGTGCAAAGATGACCTGTTGTTGAATATCTTTGGCTAGTAGTGCAAAGATGAATTGGTGACGAATATCTTTGGGCCGTAGTGCAAAGATGAAGTTATTAGTATGATTATGAACATGAACTGTGATTTGGTATAACCATGATCTTTGATGTTTCAGGTAAAGACATGTGATGAAAATTATCTTCGTCCTGGGTGCGAAGAGGAATTTAGAATCACAATTATGATTATGAGTTATTCATATGTTTGTGGACCAGAACTGTTGATTGATGTTACAGGGATAAAATATTGTTGGTGGATTTTTAACATAGAGAAGATAATAGACTTTATGGTCTATTTGACTCTTCTAATGGATTACTCGTTCCGCTGCAACTTTGGTTGAAATTTTTTATCATCTACCATATGTTCTAAATCTCTTATTTAATTCTGTTGAAGGCTATTGGTAACTTATTTATCTTTAGTCATGATATTCTTTACTGGGCTAGTTGTGCTCACACTTTTATTTCACAATTCCTTTCAAGTAATAAGAGTGTAGCTGGGTCGAGCGGGGGTAACAAGGGAATAGAACGGTGGTCATCATTTAGTAGTTATATTTGGTGAAGAAAATAGGGTGAGGCGAACCCAACGTTGGAAGGGTGTTTTGTCACTATCATACAAGATGTCTAATGACATACAACTTCGTGTCATCATAAGACAGGGTTGTGCTCATCTACTTGCTGAGTATCTTTACGAGCACTACCTATATAATCTTGGTGTTTGTTTGAAGTATAATTTTTAATTAGAGACAGTGGATATAATGATATGTCAAGAGAAGACTCACCATTGAGAAGAATATGATAGTAATCTT
>JADPQE010000185.1:0-20001 GCA_016801055.1 Panax notoginseng | reverse complement strand
AACTCGATGTTTGTTGAGGAATCAACCCTTCGTATCGAAGGGGTTGAAGCCCAGTCCCTCCACGGGCGACTGCAGACGGGTGGTTAGCCGAGGAATCTCTCTGATGTCGACCCCCTCGTCAGTTTTGAACTCGGCAGTGCGATGCACATATCCGTTTTTTAATTGGACCGCAACTCATTTGGTATTAAATTCCATACATATCCTTAAAATATTGAATCGGCCGATTTGCTAGATGTTGCTGTGATGAATTCTGCGTCTTTTTTTTTTTTTGGTCAATAGTGTTGAATTTGACATTAACGTTATTTTCTTTTCACCTTACCTTTTAGATTTGGGTTTTCAATTGTTTAGCATAAATATATGTTTATAATTTGTCAAATGAATTTGTGAAGGGAGCCTTAATAAATTCACTCCGTATTTCAACAGTTCGGCTCTCCTAAAATATAATACCACAGTTTTGCTCAATTTTAATCCTTTCAATGGATCATAATCGATGAAGTGATTTTATCATCTCTCTTTCTGAAAAAAAAGCACTATATTGGAGCATTTGTTCTTAATCTTCTAGACTTTTTTTCCTCTTTATACAGTATCAACCAGCAAGCAAATGGTAACTATGTTCTCTGATCAAGAAAAGCTTTTCCAGATCTTACATATATTGAGCGAGGGAAAACCTCCCATCTTGAATTTTTTTAAGGTATAGGTAAAATTGTGAAGATTAGATACTCACATGAGCTCTCCCTTCTACAAAAGCTATGCTACTTTAATGGCGTTGGGCAGATTTTTCCAACAAAAAAAAAAGTAAAAAAAAAAAAAAAAATCTCAAATCACATTGTTGTCGGGACTGTCTTTTACTGCTATACAAAGTGTTCATCAACAGCAACTGTGAGATAGAGCAAAATCAGCTGCAAAAAAATTTAGAATAATAAGGGCAATTTTGTCTATAAATTAGAACTACCTTGTGCCGACTAAATTGAAAATCTAACCCTTTTATTTGTTATTTTTTGTGAGTGTTCTCTAAATTTATTTTTTAGCACAAATCTCTCTCATAGATATATTAGTCATGCAGATTGCTCCTCCATCCTTTTTCGTTGATAATAAAATAATTTTTGTTAATTGAATTTTACAAAAAATGCTAACGTATTATTCCGTTGCATAAATTAAGGTTATTATGTGTAGACACCCGAAATTTCACTTTCCGTATACTAACCTGCAAGAGGGCAAAAAAGTAATTTCACCCCAGCGACAACCTCGAGGGAGGGTAAAAGCGTAATTTCGTCCCCAACAACAACAACATAATCAAGCAAGGATCACAAAGCTAAGGATAAGATCATAAGAAGCCACCACGACAATTCCCGAGTCGCAAACTACCCAAGGCAAGCTAGTTGACTACCAACAAACACCGGAAGATACTTTTCTGCTTTTTGCTTCATCTTCACGGATCCGAAAATGGTTGGGCTCAATGTCATTGCGTAGTCCTCGGAACGAGCTTTCCAGAATAGTATGACACATCTCCCAACTATTCTCGAATAGAAAGACACGGACAACCGAAGGAACGAACTTCGAGACTGTGGGATCCACGGGGTCCAGCCGCAGGTACACCTGCGGTTGCTCTGGGGTCTATATAAAGCATCATTAGCTCATTTTACAAAAGTGAAACCTCATTCTAAAGAGAGAAATAACATTTTTAGAGAGAGGAACTCGGAAATCACTCTACAAAATCACTAGATTCAAGTGAGATCTAGTATTAGATAGCTTGATCTTATATATAGAGAGGGAGATAGTATAGATTCAAGTCAAAGGAAGCTTGTATCTTCATTCCCCAAGGTGAAAAACTGAATATTTGTTCATTCCATTGTAAATCTAGTTAGATCTATTAGATCTAATTCAATATTGTGATTATACATAACTAAAGTTTCAATCTTTATACATATATTAGTTGTTTATCTATTGATCTATCTATTTTACCGAATATTTGCATATAAATAGTTACAAATCGAATCATTTTACTAGATCTACCGTAGATCTAGCCCTTAATCAGTTCTAACGTTTCGAAGCTTGAACCTTTATGTTAGATTGGCTCGGATCTAAGTTAGTCTAGTCATTTTCAATTTTTTCAATCGATTTTAGACACTCCGCAAAACCCTAGATCCATATCTAGTGGGGAGGGGGTCCTAACTAATTGCGCTAGAGATTCTAAACAGTGAATGGTTTTAGGATATATTGTTTATACACTTTCGTTTAGATCCCATTTGTGTCATGACGCGGTCTTTAGATAACTCAGATATATGGATTCATGTCCTCGATTCTGAGATCCTTCAATAGATCTCGTCATACACAGTCCCTCGAACATCGACCTTAATATTTCAATCTAAAAGTTAGGGTACAAGAGCCCCTTTTAGACCTCTTTACTTTATAGTCGAGTATATTGATGTGAGCCTAGGAATCCTGGGGTCGAGATCCATAAATCGGGTCTCGATTAGATTCCAACGATGGAGATGTCGTTGATTGAAATATTAAAGTGTTCAAATCGTTGTACATGTAATTCAGGCCTTAAAACGACGTTGATGACTTTGTCCCGAAAGATAGGATTTAAGGCCTCATGATACTGGAATTGTGATTGTGGTGCTTGGTGTGACGCCCCCAAAATAAGTCCATTCCACCCAACCTATTCTGAGTCGCCAAATACACGGTACAGAAAACAACTACAACTTTATTATTACATATGTCGTGCAAAATACGACAACACATATATTTTGAGTTTAAATACAAATATATACCAACTGTGACTCTTATTCCAACCTTGGATAGCACGTCACAATGGCACCTTACATAAAGGTACAATCAATAACTATTTTAGAAATTAAAGTATTTAGAAAATGCTCAAGAAAACCTTCGTACATGGGAGGTCATGCATCTAAGTTATAATAGATATCATATGACTGGAGAATTATCCTTGGTCGACCCAATAGACCCTAAAAAAAATGAGAAGATTACTATCATGTTCTTTCCAATGGTGAGTCTTCTCTTGACATATAATTATCTCCATTGTCTTCAATTGAGAATTATATTTCAACCAAACTCCAAGATTATATAAGTAGTGCTCGTAGATATACTCAGCAAGTGGATGTGCACAATCCCGTCTTATGATAACACGAAGTTGTATGTCATTAGACAACTTATATGATAGTGGCAAAACACCCTTTTAAAGTTGAGTTCGCCTCACCCTATTTGATTCACCAAATATAACTATTAAATGACGTATAAAATATAACACACTTATCTAAAGTTCTCAATAAAATTATTTCCATACTGTTTAGGGAGAATCTCAACAGCTATCAACCACCGTTCTATTCCCCTGTTACCCCCGCTCGACCCAGCTATACTCTTATTGTGACGCCCCCAAAATAGGTATACAACACCCATTCTGAGTCGCCAAATACATGGTACAAAAAGCAAACTACAACTTCAATAATACAATTATCGTGCAAAATACGACAACACATACTGTGAGTTTAAATATAAATATTGTCTTATAGACAATATCCACACTCAAATAAGTCCTCATTACAATTATTCAAACACTATTTTACAGAAATAGTGAGGACTGCTAAACATCTTTCTAGAACCATCACTCCATACCCCGACTAGATCCTGCTATGTTCTCACCTCCTGAGAAGAAAAATGGAACAAAAAAGAAAAGGGTGAGCTCAACTAGCCCAGTAAAGAATATTATGACTAAGATAATATACAACAAATTATCATTAGTATTCAACAGGGAAAAATCTGATAGAATATAATCGACAACAAGTTTTAGATCAACAACTGCAGCGAAAACAGCAAACCATTAGAAGAGTCAAGTAGAGAATGAATTCTACTGTCTTCTAAGATTTAAAAGTTCATCATCAATATTTTATCCCTGTAACATCAATTAATAATCATCTTTAACCAAATATTTATCTTTGCACTACATGCCAAAGATATTCATTTGTATCACCAGTCAGTCATGTTCATCTCAACACCTGTTCATCTTTGCACTACAGGCCAAAGATATTCATCAGGTAATAATACATCTTTGCACTACAGGCCAAAGATATTCAGTAATATCATCATTTAGGACTGAGGATGATGAAAAATATCTTAAAAAAATGAATCCAGTGAGACAGAAGGATAAATAGTAGAGATTCGTATAACAGTTTATCCAAGATCAATAATACTTCATAATAATCAATTGTGAAGCAAAATTCAAAAATAAAGATCAAAGCATGGATACAATCAAAGATAGCAACCATAATAGAGATCTTGGACAAAAAGGAAAAATTTTATTTTTCGGTGAATAGTGCCGTATTCGTGAATAGTGCCGTATACGTGAATAGTGCCGTACATGTGAATAGTAATCCCGACACAAAAAGTTCCAAATTTGATAAAAAAACTCATATCAATATTTCAGCATAATGATATTGAAGAAAATAATATCATTTAAGAAGAAAATAATATCCCTTACCTCAAAATATCAGTACTTCTGATTGGAATATCGGTATAAGGCTGAAGAAAACTTGCACCGATGAATAGAAACTCACAAAGTATCTAAATACTCACAAAATACACTCAATAATCTAGAGAAAGAAAGAGAGAAAACTTGTTCCTGGTGTGATTTTTAATTCTAACTTAGCCCTCTATTTATAGAAAAATGTTAGCACGCCGAAGCAGACTTAACCTTCAACCTGATGGCTTTACCTGCTACTATTCCCACCCACCACATTTGAATAAAAATCTCAGCACATTTTTATCAACCAAAAGTGGGGCCCACCAATTCTAGAATTTTCCACCAAAATGTCAAATTTCGTAACTTCTATAATTTTTGAACCAGTCATCTCGTAAAATTCATAACAAATCATACGTTCATTTTTAACGGTTCAAAATTTGTGGACATATACTCAACTTATATATGAATAACATATCCAAAAATTACCACGATCCAACGGTCGGATTAAAAATTATAACCCCCGTAATATTTCTCAAAAATCCTGATTTGATTTTTAATATCTCCATTCCGATAAAAATACTGATAAAACACCTCAACATTAACTCCTTCATTTTTAATCACAATAAATATATCCAACATTTATATCCACATAGAATAAATATTTCCTTATCATATGAATTAATAATTAATTATTCACAAATAATATTACAGAATTACATTTATGACAACTAGGCCGTTCCTAGGAAAGAGGGGCTTTCCAATAAGGATTTCTCCTTACTAGCGCGCAATTAGATGACCAAACCTCTCCTTAGACAGAACTTTCTAGACATTGCCAATGATGCTATCTAATAATATTATTCAAATAATATGAATTATTGATCTGATAATAG
The DNA here is from genome assembly GCA_016801055.1 of Panax notoginseng. NCBI lineage: Eukaryota > Viridiplantae > Streptophyta > Magnoliopsida > Apiales > Araliaceae > Panax > Panax notoginseng. The sequence goes on along the minus strand of JADPQE010000185.1, from coordinate 14,631 downwards.
AAAATACTGTGCAGCAACAATTATTGAATCAATAAAATAAAATATTGAACAGTAACTACTGTAACAATTATTGAGTAGTGCCTTCTTTCGTAAGAATCAATAATTCAAAAATACTGTGCAATCTGTGTGCTACTGTGCAACCACGCGTATTACTGTATTTTAACCACCTGGTATTCCAACAGTGTTAACGGTAACAACTACGCCGTTATTTATAAAAACTCAATTTTTGTCGTTATCTTCATCCAATCATTTTCCGTTATGGGGCCCACAAATAGCTGCGCCGTCATACGAATATTCCCCGACAGAAAGAATATTCCACGACCAAACGAATATTCTCCGACAAAATGAATATTTTATAACCACTTGTTTATTTTGTAAAATTTGCACATTTTACCCATAACTAACCACATTAATCAAATCAACCCTTTCTATTTCAAAATAATAAATAGAGGAAATTTAATTTCATTTATTAATAAGTTGGGGTCTTACACTTATCACCTGAAAAGAATTATGAAATAAAAGGGTGAGCACAACTAGCTCAGTAAAGAATATCATGACTAAAGATAATTAAATTATCAATAGCCTTCATCAGTAATGAATCAGAGATTTAGAACATATGGTAGATGAATAAACTTTTCAACCATAGTTACAACGGAATGAGCAATCCATTAGAAGAGTCAAATAGACCATAAAGTCTATTATCTTCTCCATGTTAAAAGTCCACCAATAATATTTTATTTCTGTAACATCAATCAACAGTTCCTGTCTACAATCATGTGAATAACTCATAATCATAATTGTGGTTCTAAATTTCTCTTCGCACTCAGGACGAAGATAATTTTTATCACCTGTCTTTACTTGAAACATCAAAGATCATGGTTATACCAAATCACAGTTCATGTTCATAATCATACTAATAAATTCATCTTTGCACTACGGGCCAAAGATATTCACCAACAATTCATCTTTGCAATACATGCCAAAGATATTTAACAATAAGTCATCTTTGCATTACATGCCAAAGATATTAATATCTCGAAGAAATATATAATTATTTCAGAATTTATATAAATAATAATTATAACCATGTTGATCAATTCACCTTTGCACTTAAGCTAAAGATATTCAATTATAAATTCAATGGTCATGGTCATACCAGTCAATAATTCATCTTTGCACTACTTGTAAGACCCCAACTTATTATAAATAAAATTAAATTTTCTCTATTTATTATTTTGAAATAGTAAGGGTTGATTTGATTAATGCGGTAAGTTATGGGTAAAATGCGCAAATATCTTAAATAAGCAAGTGGTTATAAAACATTCTTGTTGTCGGGGAATATTCGTTTGGTCGTGGAATATTCGTACGACGGCGTAGCTTTGTATGGGCCCCGTAACGAAAAGTGATTGGATGACAAAAACGACAAGTAAAAGTTGTTTATAAATAATGGCATAATTGTTACCGCTAATACTGTTGGAATACCCGGTGGTTAAAACACAATAATACGCATTATTGCACAGTAGCACACGATATTGCACCAATTATTGATTCTTACGTAAGAAGGCACTACTCAATAATTGTTACTGTTCAATATTTTATTTTATTGATTCAATAATTGCTACGTTGATATTTTATATTATTGTTGTTTCAATAATTATCACTACACAGTATTTTCCATTATCAGATCAATAATTAATATTATTTAAATAATATTATTAGATAGCATTATTGGCAATGTCTAAATTTTTTTGTCTAAAGAGAGGTTTGGTCACCTAATTGCGTGTCAGTAAGGAGAAATCCTTATTGAAAAGCCACCTCTTTCCTAGGAACGGCCTGGTTGTCTGTATTATGATTCTGTAATATTATTTGTAAATAATTAATTATTAATTTATATGATAAGAAAAATATTCATTTTATGTGGATATAGATGGAGAAAATTTTTAATTTGACAATTGTTGAAAATTGATATTTTATCTTTTTTTTGATAAAATAATTTATTTAAATATATTATTATATTATAATAATATAATAATAGTGATATTTTTACAATGAATGTGGGATATATGAACATATGAAAGGAAAGAGTTATTTTGTTACTAAAAATATTTAAAACATATTTTTCATGTTTGTGGACCCCATTTCTAGACTGAAATTTGATTATAGCTTGTAAAATCGTCCGTATGCGGATTTCAGTCAATTTCTGTTTGGAATTTGGAAAAACTTAAAAATACAAAGTTGTAGATAATTGAATTTCCTATGAAATGGACATAGGATTCGGATTTTTCTGATAAAAGGGCTATTTATTATGAATTAATTGAAGTTCCGAAATAATTAATTTTTAAAGTTTTAAATATTTTTTAAAAGAAAAACATTTTTTTCATTATTGGTGGGCCTCACATGTGTGGTAAATGAGCTGAAATTAGATTTCTAAGGTAGGCGTGAAAATTTTATATATATATATATATATTAATATTTTATTAAATTTTTTACTTTGGTGTTCTAAGCATTTTCCTGTAAATAGCACTATCCCTTTTTAAGTAATATCAGGATTAACAACACAACTTTAAACAAAAGTTGTAATTCTCCAACTTTATACAAAAAGTTTTAATTCTCCATTCACACATAACTATTTCCCAATTCATCAAACTTACCACACCTAGGGGTTCAGGAACTTGCCATAATTATATGAGTGTATGAACTTATCCTAGTCAGACATTTGGCGTCCATTCGCTGACGGGTTCAAAACATTTCATATAATTATGAGTCATGAACTTACCATAAGTATGAGTTTTAAGAACTCAAGAATTATCTTAAATCTTATATTTATATAGAAAATAAAGATTTCATTCATACATACATATTTACAAATGTTCACACATCTTTCTTGATACACTATCAAAAAAAAATACTATCGCTTAAACTTAAGCTATCTACCGTCAATTCCCTTCACCCGTCTTCTTCTTACTGGAACACTTGATGAATCCGTGACCCGTTCTCCCATATGAGTCTTTCCACACTTGCTGTAGACTTGCTTCTTCTTCGGGTTTGAATTTTCAGAATCATCGATGTTGTTGTCCCTCTTTCTCTTTTTCTTGCCTTTCTGCTGCTTGATTGTTCCTTCAGATGATCCACCATCTTCGGTCTTCATACTTTCCACATGCGCCTTTAGCTCGTTCCGTTCTTCAGTCATTTCGCATAACGGTCGCTCCGTCTTCCATAACTCCTCCAAGAGAAACACTTTACTCCGGAGTTCTTGAACTTCTGCACATTGTTGGTCTTTCTCTCCAACTTTGGTCTTATTCTTTTTCTCCACCTTAGCTTCTTCGGACTCCGCCTCCTTATCACCACTCAGATACATCTCGGGATAATCGTCATGACTGCTCCCCAGATTGACCATAGGTTCATCTTTTCCCACCTTTTCAACTAACTCGCTTTGCGCTGGCACCTTGGCTACTGGCACTAGTGCAACAGCCGCTAGCATCTCTGCACTCTTTTCACCTTCTACAAATATCCTACAATCAATCTAAATGACTTGATTAATACTTCTCCTGTACGAACTTTTCACACTATGTGTCCACACATCTTTCTATTGATGCGCTTCGGCACTCCCTCACTTAGTACTCTAAATGAGTATTCTAGATTTCGCTTATGGTTATAATCCTAGGGTTTTCCCCACCCCACTTAAGGTTTATAGCCTACAGATCTACTACCAGCTTGTGACGCCTTGGTCACTACAGCTTTGATACCAACCTGTGACTTTCATGGTGCTTCCAACCATAGCACCTCACAGTGGTACCTATCAGCTTGCCACCGACTGGCTCGGCGTCCCTTACGGAGAGTCTGGCTTCGGTGCATTCCACACAAGGAAGTCACCAGCGAGAGTGTAAGACCCCGAATTTTATGAAATAAAAGTATTCAATTTTTCTTATAATTACAATTCAGTAAATGGTTAAATTGATAAAAAGTTAAAGTTATGGGTGAAATGTGAAAATTTTTCAAAATACGCAAGTGGTTATAAAATATTCATTGTTGTCGGGGAATATTCGTTTGGTCGTGAAATATTCTTTCTGTCGAGAAATATTCGTACGACGGCGCAGTCATTTATGGGCTCCATAATAGAATAACTGTCGGATGAAGAAAACGACAAATTTGAGTTTTTATAAATAACGGCATAGTTGTTACCGTTAACACTGTTGGAATACCCGGTGGTTAAAATACAGTAATATGCGTGGTTGCACAGTAGCACACAGTTTTGTACAGTATTTTTGAATTATTGATCCTTACGTAAGAAGGCACTCCTCAATAATTATTACAGTTGTTACTGTTTAATATTTTATTTTATTGATTCAATAATTGCTGGTTGATATTTTATATTATTGTTATTTTAATAATTATTGCTGCACAGTATTTTCCATTATCAGATCAATAATTTATATTATTTGAATAATATTATTATTCAACATTATTGGCAATGTCTAGAAAGTTCTGTCTAATGAGAGGTTTGGTCACCTAATTACGCGCCAATAAGGATAAATCTTTATTAGAAAGCCCCCTCTTTCCTGGGAACGGCCTGGTTATCATAAATGTGTTTCTGTAATATTATTTGTGAATAATTAATTATTGATTCATATGATAAGGAAATATTTATTTTTATGTGGATCTAAATGTTGGATATATTTATTGTGGTTAAAAATGAAGGAGTTAATGTTGAGGTTTTTATCAGTATTTTTATCGGAATGGAGGTATTAAAAATCAAATTAGGGTTTTTGAGATATTTTGCGAGGGTTATAATTTTTAATCCGACCGTTGGATCGTGATAATTTTTGGATATGTTATACATATATAAGTTGAGTATATGTCCACAAATTTTGAACCGTTAAAAATGAACGTATGATTTGTTATGAATTTTAAGAGATGATTGGTTCAAAAATTGTTGAAGTTTCGAAATTTATCATTTTGGTGGAAAATTCTAGAATTGGTGGGCCCCACTCTTGGTTGGTGAAGAATTGTGCTGAGATTTTTATTCAAATATGGTGGGTAGGAATAGTAGCAGGTAAAGCCATCAGGTTGCAGGTTAAGTCTGCTTCGGCGTGCTAACATTTTCCTATAAATAGAGGGCTAAGTTAGAATTGAAAAACACACCAGAAACATAAGCTTTCTCTCTTTCTCTCTCTATATTATGAAGCATATTTTGTGAGTATTTAGAAACTTTGAGAGTTTCTATTCATCAGTGCAAGTTTCCTTCAGCCTTATACCGATCAGAAGTACTGCTCTTTTGAGGTAAGGGATAGTAAGAGATTTTAAGGGTTGTTATGATTTTCAGTTTCGTAATTTTTCTGAACTTCAAAAATTCTGGAAAAATTTGAAATGATATTTTGATGAGTTTTATTGATTGTGTCCAAAAATGGTGATTTTTGGATATATAGATTAAGAGTTATGAATTTTACGGGAAAAGACTATTTTAAAAGTAACCGCTTATAACTCCTTGTGGTTAACTCTAAAATTGATAAAATTTTTATTGGGAGTACATCTATATAATATCAGTGTACTCTGTGAATTTTGAAATTTTTGGATAAAAGTACAATTTATGATAAATGTCTAAATATTCGACGGTTTTGGCCATATGAAAAATAGTAAATGAATTTTAAAAATTCTGACAAAAATATATGTTCAATATGGGATTATATTCTGCTAAATCCCAGAAAAGAAATATTTTTGGGATTGATTTGATATTTTTCATGAAAATAGTCTAGTTATGAGTAAATGAATTAAATATGTTTTGTGAAGTAAGAAAATTAGAAAATAGGATTTTATGGCTTGAGAATCCTATATGAGGTATATACAGATTTTTGATGAGGGTTTTTGGTTATTGGTGATGAAATCTTATGAGTTTGGCATTTTAAGATGATTAAATGCATTATTTAGTAAAGTGTAAACAATTAAAATAAATTGTTTATACGCTTAAGAAATATTATTCTTTTAATATCATTATACCGAAATATTGGTATGTATTTTATTGTGGAATTTCTACCTTTTTGTGTCAAGTTTACTATTCATGAGTTACTATTCACGAGTTACTATTCATGGGTTACTATTCACGAGTTACTATTCATGATAAAATTAGTTTCTTTTCTAACCAAATTATAGTTGATTTATGAATATTACTCTTGATATTAAATCTAGATGTTTTGATTATATTGATTTTACTATTATATATAACATTTTTATAACCTTAATGTTAAATTTCTCTTTCACTTGAGTGTAAAGATGGGTAAATTATTGGTATGATCGTGACTGATGAATATCTTTGGCCTGTAGTACAAAGATAAATTGTTAACTGGTATGATCATGACCATTGAATTTATAATTGAATATCTTTAGCTTAAGTGTAAAGACGAATTGATTAACATGGTTATAATTATTGTTTATATAATTCTGAAATGATTATATATTTCTTTGAGATATTAATATATTTGGCCTATAATGCAAATATGAACTGTTAAAGAATATCTTTGGCCTGTAGTGCAAAGATGAATTATTGATGAATATCTTTGGCCTGTAGTACAAAGATGAACTGTTGATGAATATCTTTGGCCTGTAGTGCTAAGATAAATTATTGATGAGTGCGAAGATGGATTTATTAGCATGATTATGAACAGGAACTGTGATTTGGTATAACTATGATCTTTGATATTTCAGGTAAAGACATGTGATGAAAATTATCTTTGTCCTGAATGCGAAGAGGAATTTAGAATTACAATTATGATTATGAGTTATTCATATAATTGTGGAAAGGAACTGTTGATTAATGTTACAGGGATAAAACATTGTTGGATGGTCTATTTGACTCTTCTAATGGTTTGCTCGTTCCGCTGCAACTATGGTTAAAATTTTTATCATCTACCATATGTTCTAAATCTCTGATTTAATTCTGTTAAAGGCTATTGATAACTTATTTATCTTTAGTTATGATATTCTTTACTGGGCTAGTTGTGCTCACCCTTCTGTTCACAATTCCTTTCAGGTAATAAGAGTGTAGCTGGGTCGAGCAGGGGTAACAGGGGAATAGAACGGTGGTCATCATTTAGTAATTATATTTGGTGAATCATCTAGGGTGAGGCGAACCCAACGTTGGAAGGGTGTTTTGTCACTATCATACAAGATGTCTAATGACATACAACCTTGTGTCATCATAAGACAGGGTTGTGCTCATCCACTTGCTGAATATATCTACGAGCACTACCTATATAATCTTGGTGTTTGTTTGAAGTATAATTCACGATTAGAGACAATGGTGATAATGATAAGTCAAGAGAAGACTCACCATTGGGAAGAATATGATAGTAATCTTCTCATTTTTCTTTGGGGTCTATTGGGTCAACCAAGGATAATTCTGTGGCCATATGATATCTATCATAACCTAGATGCATGGTCTCCTATGTACGAAGGTTTCCTTGAGCACTTCCCAAAGATTCTAATTTTTAAAACAGTTTTTGACTATACCTTTATGTAAGGTATCATTGTGAGGTGCTGTCCACGATTGAGACATGAGTCACATTTGGTATATATTTGTATCCAAACTCACAGCATATGTGTTGTTGTATTTTGCACGATAATTGTTGTAATAAAGTTGTAGTTATTTTCTGTACCATGTATTTGACGACTCAGAATAGGTGGAATGGAATGGACCTATTTTGGGGTTGTCACAGAGAGGCTCGGGGCTCTTCGCAAATTTATGCTTATAGCTCTGATACCAAACTGTGACACCCCCAAATTCGGGTTACCTGACCCCCGAGTTTGGTGTTCACGATCCACAATATAATACCATTTAACTACCCATTCATATATAAATAGGAATACATAAGTTTCATTAACTGATATAGTTAATACATTACCCCAGGTTCTCTAACCTTAACATTACAAACATACCCTTTAGTTATACAAAAAGGGTTCACAAATACAACATAATAATAATGTTATGAAGTCTTCGCCCTTGTTCTTCACAGCACCTTCTGCCACTTCTTCCCTAGCTGAAAAGTTTTATTTAGCAAGGGTGAGCAACAAATTTGCCCTGCAAGTTAAGACATACAATGAATGTATAAGTATCAGAATAATAGACTATCTATTTTGATAGAATGACACCAAAGTTCGGGGAACTTTGAATTAGCTGAACAATGCTTTAATCAATAACAAGGCTTCTCCCTTTCTATGCAACACAATATTATAATAATGAAATAGTACAACGCTTTCAAGTTTCTACGATATTCTATTGAATAAACAAGAATCAATTCTACGCAATAACAAAGTGGAATATTTTCCAGATTTATGCTGAGTGATCTCACCAGATCTTTGAACTTATTTTCTCGGGTATCTATCAAAGATTTACTTTGATACATACTCAGGCGTATCAGATAACCATAAAGATTAAATCATACCCCTCTGCAAGTATAACAAGTGATCAGCTTTATTATACCCTATATTATGCATAATACTTAACAGCGCGCAATGGTCGAATATACGACCCAAAATGTTCCCTTTATATAAAAGGTTGTTCTTCTCAGTCTCAGAATCAAGATTTTTGATTTAACAACGAAATACTGTGATTTCAAATTCTATCTACTTATTGATCTAGCCGAAACAATTGGCATCGATCTATCAATAACAATTGATTTCTCTTCTCGTATTTATCAAGTTCTAATAAATGTTCGTCTAGCCAGAATAATTAGCTAAGACATTTCTCAATATAATTTGACAATAAACATGAATTATCTGTACTGTCAATATTAGTTTCTACAGATATAAATATCCAATAATAGAAATTCTACAGATATATATTTTTTGAATCAGTAATTTAATTTGAATTATTAATCATGCACTAACTGCGAATAATCAACAATAACTTCCCTGGATATGGTATAATTAGCAATAATTAACCATAATAATTGAATGAATATAACTCAAGGTTGAGTTAGGAAACTTGCCTTCCGCGTTGATTACAACTACACAATATAATTAACTGCGTTCGTAAGACCTATAACCAATAATATCGGTCTCACAATTAGCACAATATTTCATAACACGTAGTACTGTAATTTACAGTCAAACTTCTCCTAGGCACATTACCATATAGCCACATTAGTGTTTATAACCTATATAAACACTTATTAAGTCTAACTAGTTCAGTTTAGTTGGACTTTGGTCTTATCTCGGTGTTCTGGTCACCCTATCCGACAATTAACACATTGATTGTCAATTAAACTTGGTCTCTAAGCTTCAGTATTATTTTAGATAAGTTAAATATCGTTTATAATATTTTTTGGAAGCTTTTAATAATTTATAAATAATTATTATAATTTATAATAATTTTTCAAACACTTAAATCATTTTTAAATGATTTAATTATCAAATAATCTTATTATCATTAATATTTAATAAATATAAAAATATTAATGTTATATTTGTCAAAATATTAAAGTTATTGTTAATAACTTAAAATATTTTTAAATCATCAATATTCTACTTAAATAATTTTTAAAATAATTCAAATCATTTTTAAATCATCACCATTAATATTTAAATATTAATAAAATTATTATCCAAATATTAAAAGTCATTAATTATAACTTAAAATACTTTTAAAATATTTTTCTCATTTTAAATGATTTTTAAATCAATAAAATCATTTTTAATTCAATTATTTAATATCATAATTAAATAAATCTAATATCATTATTATTAATTTATTAATGAGAATTCTCCAAAAATATTGAAAATTATATTTTATAATTTAAAATATTTTCTAACACTTTATTCTTATTTAAAATGATTTTTAATTCAATAAAATCATTTTTATCTTATTTATTTAATTTAATAATTAAATAAATCTAATATTATTAATATTAATTTGTTAATGAAAATTCTCTAAAATTATTAAAAGTCACGTTTTATATCTCAAAATATTTTTAAATATATTATTCTTATTAAAATGATTTTTTATAATATTAAATCATTTTTCTCTAATTTATTTAATACACTAATTAAATAAATTAAATACTTTTAATATTTAAATAATTATAAATATTAAAGAAAAAAATTCTAATTGGTCAAAAATTATTTTTCATAATTTAAAATAATTTTTAAAACCATTTTTAATAATTTTTATAATTTATTTTCTATTTTTAATTAATTACCGGAAATTCTGAAAATAAAATAAATAAAACCGTCGCTAATAGCCTTTAGCGACACTTGTCTGTTGCCTTTGGTGTTAGCTCAAGAACACTGACAAAGTCAGTGTTCAAGGTCTTCAGTTTGACCGCTTTTAATTCTCTGGTTATGCATGTTCTGGGCTCGATAAGACACTTATTTGGTAGTATATATGTAATACTATAATTATAAACTAACATCTTGGTCCAACAACAACTCAGATGAAAGATCTGAGCCTTGCAAAACACTGTTAGAGCTATCCTGGGTTTTCTGGGTAACCCAGAAACCCAGGCAGTTTCGTGGTGCTACTTTGAAGCTCAATTTCTAAGGTGTTCCGTTTATTAAACGAGCAATATTATGGTTCATATCTATATACCACATATCAAGGAACATTTTTAAATCAAAATCACAGTTCATCATCATCTAAATCTCCAGATACGATCCGGTCAAACATGGACAGAAATCATGTTCTTCCCGTTTCTGGAATTTCCAAAAACGCTAAGTCATGGTCGTCTGGCCTAGTTTGACCGTCTACCCTGATCAATCTGATGATGTTCAAAGAGGCCTAAAGACTCAGATCTATAGTATATTATACAGGCTATAACATGGTCACAACAACATCAACAACGTATATCATAACTGACAGATCTGTTGCTTGGAAAATCTTGTCAGGCGCTGATTTCAAGTTTCTGGGTTACCCAGATTTTAGCCCAGTCAACGTCGGTCAACGGTGTTTGACCATAAATAACTTGAAATCTAGCTATTAACTGACCCTGATTTCACTTGCAGATCCAAGACAACATGTCAGGCTACAACCTACAACATTAAAACATTACAAAGCATGAACACATGAAGATCTAAGCCAACTGACATTTGCTTGTCAGACAACTTTAGAGCTAAAGAACAGATTTTGAAAAACATCCTTTTAAAGCATTTTGATGCTATGGATCTATGTTTTATCAACATAGATCAACATAAAACATCTTCTAGCAAAGATCTAAACACCTAAAAACGAAATTTTTCTTAGCAACATGGATCAAAATAAAAATTAGGTTTATACCTTTTCTTGACAAATCTTAGATCTTGGCTCTCCAATCTGTTATTGAGTGACCTAGGGACTGATATTGTGACTGAATTTCTTGATGAATTCGGAGGGTTAGAGAGAACAAGAGTGAGTTGAGTGTTTGAGTGAAAATAACCAACTTTTGATAACTTTCTCTCTCTAAATCTCTTATATAATCACTTAGATGCAATGAATGATTTGCTAGCTGTCACTTAGGGACTGATTTGCTGATAATTTAGTGCCTCCAAGTCAAAATAGTGGTTGAACAACTAAAGCTTTGGCAATTTTTACAAGTTAGCTCATTTAAAATGTAAAAAGGGCATTTTGGTCATTTGTAAATTAATTTTAATGGCATACATGTCCAATTCACAAACCCTTAGGGTTTAGGGTTTGGGTTAGGGTTTGGATTTTGGACCCTTTAGGGTTTAAACCCATTAAATTTGTAATTTAATTTCCAAAATTTTCGATTTTCGATTTTCAAAATAGAAAATTAATTTTCCAAAATTATAATTAGGATTCAATAAATATATTAATATTTCCTAATCATAAAATTCAATCTTGCTAATTAGGATTAATAATTCCTAATTAAAATTGCTAATTAAGCAATTAGGGTCGTAATTGGTCATTAGGGTTTACAACCCACGAATTAGGGTTTTAATTAGAAAAATTAATTTTCTAAATTACAATTAGGGTTTGTAAAATAGAAATTAAGATAACTAAAATATAATTAGGGTTTTCTAATCATATTTAAGTTTAATACACCCATTAGGCTTACCAATTAGGATTAGGGTTTCCTAATTTAGGGTTTAGGATTCCTGAATATGAAATTAGGGTTTCCCAGCTTTCGATTAGGATTTCTAACGGTACATTAGGGTTTCTCATCCTGAGATAAGATTTTCTAATCTCTTCTTAGGGTTTATAAATATTAAACCTTACCCGATCAATCATTGATGAATAAATCTATACAGTACAAACACGTAATTAATAATATAATTATTTTAATTATATTTTATATCGAATCCCTATCCGGACTTAGGGTTAGGGTTTCTATTTTCCGTTAAGCACAACTCTACTCTATTTTTATTAGTCAATACACAAATTGACTTTCTCAATACACGCATCACCGATACTTGTCACATAAATGATAATTAATATTAATAAATAAAAAAAAAAATTTATTCGCAAATTTTGGATTATTCGAAATCCCTGGTTATCACACTTCCAGTTGCAGGTAGCTAGTTATCCCGTAGAGGCAGGGCAGGCGCGGTATACTATCAGCGGTGACATTATTGCCGGTCTTGCCAAGGCGGATTTTGAGAATGCCTTGAGGCAGATGTAATCTAGTAGTAGCTAGATTAGTTAGATATGTACATATTTTGTATCTAGTAGTGACGTAAAACCCTCTTTTGTATAGCAAAGGGTAGTCTTTTGTAAATCCTAATTTTTGGAAAGCAATTGCGGGAAAGTAATGTAATTAGCTTAGGCTGTGTAATGTAACCGATGTAGTATTATACTACAATGAATCAATATAAGTTTTCTTTTTTCGGAACATGTTGAGTAATGAATGTTAAGTTATTGTTTAAAAATTTAATAATAACTAACTAACAGGCAATGAATAATAACGAAGTGTGTTGTTTGTTGTAACAGCAAAATGCCGCCAAGAAGAGTACCGCGTAATCAAGGTGCGAACGTAAATCAACCGGAGGGAGGTCCGGCTAACCCCATGCAGGAGTTTATGAATCTTTTAACCGCAACGTTTAATAGAACTGGGGCTAACATCCCCGTAAATCCTGGAATAGTATGAGTTACTACGTTTAAGGACTTTAAGAGTGTGGGTCCACCGGAGTTCAAAGGAACTACGGACCCTATCGAAGCCCAAACGTGGGTGAAGGAAATAGAGAAGGCATTTGTTATAGCAAATGTCGATGAGGCTCAGAAGGTTGCCTTTACAACCTACATGATGAAGGGAGAGGCCAACTTTTGGTGGGAGGCCAATCAAGCTAGGGCCGGGATAGAAGTTCTAACGTGGGTGAGGTTCAAAGAGATATTTTTTGAGAACTACTTTCCCACGAGCATGTAGGGAAGAATGGAGATGCTGTTTCTGGAATTGAAGCAAGGGGACATGACGGTTCCCCAATACGCCGCCAAGTTCAATAAACTGGCGAGGTTCGCTCCACACCAAGTGGACACCGAGGTGAGAAAGGCGCGACGGTTCGAGCAGGGCCTAAAACCCTAGCTCTATAACCGTATTTTCGTGTTCCAAAGTACATCCTTTGGAATCATTTTAGAGAAGGCAATAATTATCGAAGATGGTAGTGAGGCATTGAGCCAGTACCACAAAGATAAGAAGAATAAGGGGAAAGTGGATGGGGGAGTGAAGATCGAGGGAGCCAGCGGGAGTGGCAAAGGTTATAAGCGGAAGGTGGTTAGCTCTGGGAATATCGGAGTGAAACAAGGAGACCCGAAGAGGAGGATGGAGGCCTGCAAGACCTGTGGGAAGACTCATTTAGGAGTCTGTCTTAAGGGTAAGGCCGTGTGTTACAACTGTGGACAGGAGGGGCACATTACGCCGAACTGTCTGAGTTTGAAGAAAAACCATGAATGCTTTGTGTGCGAGTCAACTGACCACATGGCAAAGAATTGTCCAAAGAAGGGGACGGACGGGAATAAGGGCGCCAATAGTGGTAAGTTAGTTATTGGGGGTCCCGTGCAGCTGGGTAGGCCGATGGCCCGTACCTTTAACATGACAGTCCAAGATGCGATGGCATCAGGGGACGTAGTTGCAGGTATTATTCCGATCAACGACCTAAATGCATACGTGATGTTTGACTCGGGTGCTACTTGTTCGTTTATCGCATGTTATTTTGCTAGACAATTAGGATTACTTCCCGAAAAGTTGCCAATACCTTTAAATATTAAGGTAGCAAACAAAGAGATAATTCCTGTTGAAGATATTCATAGGAGTTATTGTGTAGATATACGAGGTTATAAGTTATCGGTAGATCTGATACCGATAAAGTTAGGAGAGTTCGATGTAATTCTCGGAATGGATTGGTTGGTTAATCATGGGGCAATTATAGATTGTCAAAAAAAATGCGTAAATATTAAAACATTAAGACAACCTCAGGTAATATTTTATGGTAATAAATCGTCGGGACGTTCGTGTTGTCTTACCATGACACAAACTAGGAAACTATTAAGAAAGGGGTGTGTAGGTTATTTGTGCCATGTAGTTGATACACAAAAAGTGGGAGCGACCATGGAACAAATACCTATAGTGAATGAATTCATGGATGTATTTCCAAGTGAGTTGCCGGGTCTTCAGCCGGATAGGGAGACCGAGTTCGTAATAGACATTGTGCCAG
>JADPQE010000186.1:0-20001 GCA_016801055.1 Panax notoginseng | reverse complement strand
GTAAGCTTCTCACCTTGTGCTAGAACTGCATTTCTCTTTTCCATTTTGTCCTAATTATTCTAATGTATTAACTCGATCTATATAAGATCTATTGTATTACATGGACTCTTGGATATTTATTAAATATGGAAGAAAATGGGTGTGTTAAACTTACTTTAAATGCAAAAGAACATAGGAAAAACATAAGTATGCATGTGGATTTGGGTTTTGCACTCATTCTGAACAAACCAATAAACCTGTCACTTGGCCCGAAAAAACAAACAAACAAACCAATAAACATGTCAAGCAGAAAAACATAACTCCTGTAGCCTCCACACATACTTGTACAAGATTAAGAAAGAATCAAATGATTCTGTTGGTACTGGTACTTCCGAGAAATTAAATGTTTCACAATTAGTAAGCATACTGCACAGAAGTTAAAGTTCATTGCTTCTCTTCTATGTCTAATTTTGCAGTCTTATTACACTATATTATCAATGAGGGGACCCAATACACTCAGATTTCTGCCTCGTGTTGATGTCCTTGGTTTAGACTACATATAGTTAACACACAAGATACATTGATACAATGATTTGAAGACAGGATCCAAGTCTATGTAATATAGTTGGGTCAATTTGGACGTTTAGATGGTGCTTAGTCCATACTCAATCTGCTAACCAGTTTATTTATATAATTTTTTCTCCTATAATAAATGTTTCAATCATAAAACTGGTTTGAACTTCATCAATGTTCTAAAAGGCGGGAGATGGGCGGCCGGGGGACTAGTGCTTAGGGGGCCTAGACGGGATTTTTTATTATAAGCCAATTTTAATATTTTATCTAATATTTATCCTAACAAAACAATAATATAAAGCAAAAAAATCAATAATAAAGATAATAAATGCCTTTGCTTAAAGTTCAAACATATTCATATTGTCAATGTCAATGTCAAAGTTCAAACACAATCATGCAATTGTTGAAAGTTCAAACATATCTTTAACGTATTAGTTTTATTCATTAACAAGATTGCTATTAAATAATAAAATTTAAAGTTTCAAGAATTCAATTCAATATTAAAACTTAAGAAACTAAACATAAATTTAAGAATTATATTGAATTAAACTAAATATTACAAATGTATCATCATTTATATAATTTGAAGTTGGTACAAGTTCAAAAAATTACAACTGTAATAAAATTATCCATTTTGACTTGATATTATTCACTTTTTGTTGTTTTTTGATATGCTACAACCTGCATTATAAATATGGTTAATCATTAGAAAAATAAATATATCAAGATCTGGTTTGGGTTGTTATTAAAATAAAAAAAACTTCTCCTCCTAGACCTTGCCTAATTTACTGGAGAGATTTATTTGCTGCCTTGGGCCTAGGTGAAGCGTCAGGGGGGCTTAAAGCCTAGGCGGGGCGCCAGGTAAGGCTGTAAAATGAGCAAACAGTTCGGACTCGATTCGTACTCGCTCGACTAAAAGTTCGATTCGAGCTCGATTCGAAATATAAATGAATCAAATATGAGCACATTTTAAAGTTCGATAAATTACTCGAACCTCCTCAAATTATAATTTACTATTAATACTCGGATCATATTCGTTAAAAAATTCCAAACTGCTCGGGCTCGATTCGAAATCGTGCTCGACTCGGTAGCTAAATGAGCCTCAATCAAATCTTATTTTATACTCGATAAATTTTGTGAACCAAATCTGAGCAACTCAATACTCGGATCGACTCGGTTCGTTTACACCCTTAGCACCAGGGGATTTTTAGAAACTGAACTTCATACTGGTCCACTATGGGAACTCTGGAGGGGGGGGGGATTGGAGTAGTGGACTCCAGGTGAACTGGTTTTGTAACTTTAGCATGTATCTAAAGAAGCAGAATCCCTGTTCTGGGTGTCGATACATATTACAGTATCAGAGATCAATGGAGACGATAATAGTAATAGTAGTAATAGTTCGATCTCCTCGGAGCTGGTGATTCTGTTATCAAATCTTTCTATCACCTACTTTTCACTTTGCTATGGAGTAGCTATGAGTCTATGGCCTTCTTCATATTACCATAATGAAGCATCTAATCTGTTACTGTATTACTGTGGGAAAAAATTGTGGATACTTTCCTTTTCCCTTCCAAGTACCAATGTGTTTTCAGGATGTTGGAAAAACATAAAGCCTACTTCAAGAACATCATTATAGATGTGGATTTGTAAAGAAGTGCTAAACAAACACATCGGCCATACGAAATAAATATAAGTTGGGACAATTCTTGTTGAATGGTTTATGAGTATTTTTTGACTTTTGTGTGTAATCTTGAAACTTTCATTTTTATGTGAAATATTGGAGGAGCAACTTTTATGCTTGAAGTTTCTATGTGAATTTGGTATTCAAAGATTGCAACACTAAGAATTTAGCGTAACTGCTCATGGCAGCTTGTGTTTAACTTGTTTTGGACTGAGCTTAACCTGAAATATTTAGCTAATAAGCTGAGTCGGAAGTTTTTGAACAATTCTGCCAATAAGGGCAGAACTTATAATATTTACAAATAAACCATACAATCTAGTTAGAACACTCCCAAAAGTCAACGCTACATGGTGTAAATATAGTAAAAATGCTAGTTTATATAGTATTTTTATTTTTTATGGCACTGATATCTCAATTTTCAATAAAGGGGCATCTACATATTTTTTGGACTATTAAATACCCTTATATTACAGATATTGGTTGTATTTCCATCACCATCTTAATCTAATGGGTTTCCGTATTTGATACTCCTCAATTGTATTCCAGCTGAGCCAAGCTAAATCTGGGAAATATGTGGGGATTGAGTAAGCTTGATGGGAGCTAATGAAAGGCAGACTTATCTCAAAGAACTGCTTAGACACTAACACATTGACCATATTAGCCAAGTATTTTGTTTATGTTTGGTTCTACTTATCCAAAGTGTTAGCTGATAATTAATTCATTAAATAAGTGAAATATGGTTGATTTTTTATATTAAAAACTGTGTTGGGAAACTTGATAGTTTCGGACTTCCCATTTTTCTTGACTGGATTTTCCATACTATGGGACATTCAAAATTGTTGGTACTTCTATATTCTACCTTGGCATGGCCTTGTCATGTCACTATGAAGCATAGATATGGGTGTGGGGATACTGGTGGGTCATACGGGTAAAAGGTGGGGATACATAACATTTACTCCATTGTAGTTGGCACGCTTTTTGCAATAGACCTGTGACAACTCGAAAATTCGGATTTTCTAGAATTTAAGTTTAAAGAATTAGTTATTAATAAAATGAATTTTATTAATACTATTATGTGTTGTGTGTTTATTAATCGTTCTAGAACCTAGAATGATTATAAGTTGGGAGGATTTTGACTACGAGCTAGATTAAAAGAGTAAGAATTTTTAAGACGAAAATAAATTTTTTCGGGAGGTGTGAATAGTGACTTTGGGGGTGAAATGACTATTTTGCCCCTAGCTTAGAAAATCTATAAAAGAAAGCTTAATTTCATTTGTTGGTGATTTTGAAAATCACCAACACTTGAGAGAGAGATTTCGGATGGGAAGAAAAAGGAAGAGGAAAGGTTAGCTCGTGAGAAAACTTTGTCTAATGGGAGGAGATTAAAGAAGAAAGGTAATCCGAAACCTAAACCTAAGTAAATTTTCTTTAAGTTTTATATGTTAAAAACATAGCTAAACGAGAATAAGAAGTAAAAGATGTTATGAATGATTTCATATGGTTGAAATCATGAAGAAATGAAGAAATAAGAATTAGAAGTTTATTTTAAAAATTTCTTAAAGAAGTATAAGATTCGTAATGAATTTGAAAAATCCGAATGAATCATATGAACGATTCGGTGAAATTAGTACTGAATGGTGTTTTATAACATCAAATTCTAATAAAAAGTGAAATCGTAATCAAAATATTGATTAAAAATGAAGAACGAACGAAGAACGCGAAAAACACGCGAAGAACACGAAGAACGTTAATGGAAAAATTTAAAACCATCGTAGTATAACTTGTTGATGAACAAGTTTAAAACCATCGCGTATAAGTTAGTTGTTTATTACTTGATTAGGAACGATAGAAACGTTCATGAAGAACAGATTAAACTAAGCTATAACGAAGTTATGGCGAAATTTTCATAAGAGACGAACGAGAAATAGAAAGTGTGTAAATGAATTCGAACGTGTAGGGTTTCCTAAGAAAGTAAGAACGTACAAAATGTGAGTCGTGAACTCAAAAACGAACAAGTTCCGAGTTCGGATGACCGAATTACGGACGAACGGACGAAAAACGTTAATAACGTAAAATGAACGAAGGATGAAGATTAAGCCAATTAAATGGCATGCTAACGGATTGAGAATTGATTTCTGTCCGAGGGAGGTTTAGGTACGTAAGATAAGGAAGAGAATGGCTTTGGAACGACTTCGTTCCGAGTTATAACGAATAAGTTATGGGATTGCAAAGTACGCTACTCAAACTTGATTCAAGACTTAGAAAAATTTTCTAGGATTTATGCTTGGCGCCGCAGCGCCAGCCCAAGCTGTCCACTACTGAAGAGTGGCGTCGCAGCGCGAGAGTTAATGAAGGACTCGGCGTCGCAGCGCCAGGCCATGGAAGTGCGTGCTGGAGACTTGCGCCGCAGCGCGAGGAGAAAGAAGGGGACCGGCGCCGCAGCGCCGGTGCATGGCAATGGCCAGTGAGGAGCTTTTAACTGCTCAAACTCCTGGGGAAGTGTGCGTGAAGATATGGAACATAAAGTGCTTATAATGTAACACTTAAACAAGTGATTTAAACCTTTAATGAAGGTTGAACGGAGAGATTGAACGGGATTAAAAGACGAAGAAGGTAATGAACGTAAACGCAATGTAGTTGCGTTGAACGATCGGTCTTAGCATACAACGAACAGTATGACTTCGGCATTAACAAAGAATAATGAACATGGGGTTCATGGGATGGATAACAATTGAAAGCAATTAAAACCTTGAGTAAAGGTTGAACGAGAGATTAAGAGATGAGTAACGTGAACGCAGAATATGTAAACGATCCTCGTGAATCGTGTTCACGTCGAACGAACGTTCTAAGTATACATTGGTTGTATGACTTAGACGTTGACAACGTAGGTAGTAAGTAATATATGAATTATTATGAAAGCCGTAACGAACGGTAACAAGATTAAGGAAAGTCTGAATGAAAGTCGGATAATGAATGAATCTTGAGGTATGACATTCAGTTGCCAGAAAGCCGTAAGGAATAAGAAATTAACTTAACGAATATTATGGTTTAATAGTTCGAATAAGTTAAGATAAAGTTTAGGTTGTGGTACAATCGTATTCTTTGATGGTTGACATATAGGCGCTGGGCTAAACAATTCTTTCAGAGAGCGGAAGTATATACGAAACTGGCGACCGATCTAACTCATTGTGAAAGACAGTGTAGACGAGACGAGAACTTGTTTGTTGGTTGTTTGTTGGAAACCATTTAGAATACCATATGGACTACTTGCAGAGACGTGATGTGTACCGAGTCCTAGAAGAGTTATAAAAAGAAGATAAGAATATAAATCATCAAAGATGATGAACGTATGAGTAAAACATCTCCGTATGTTATGAAGCCGTAAACCGGTAAAGAAAGTTAGTCGCGTAAACTTAGATTGTAAGAACACGAACCCTAAGAAGTAAAGTTAAGTAAACCAATGCATAAGTCATGTATATGACTAATTGGTGTATGTGCTTTTTCCTTATGTGTTATATAGGGATTGGAATGAGCAGTTCAACGTAAGCTGTAGCTGTGCGTAAGGCAAGTTTTCTAACTTCATTCATATTACATGAATGCTAGTTTCTTAAACTTTTGAGATGTTGAACTTGAGAAGTCTTGTCTTTGTGTATATGTGCGATATATGTACAAGGTGGTAGTATGTATGAGGCCTTGTGCCACTATTTGAACACTTCGGTGTTTATTTGAGATGAACTGTTCTTTGATTGAACTGTTCAATATGAGTATGTTCTGTTTATACATGAACCGTTATTGTTAAGTCTGTGCTAATGATTCTAACCAGACATGATGTGTATGGAAAAAGGTAGAAGAATGAATGTATTTCAAAGTGAATGTGACTAATGTTTTAAAATGATAGGAATCGAGATTATTCCTATTATTCAAGATGCTTCATAACCTTTGTTCGGTTATTGAAGTCTTAAAAGAATGTTTAAATTCTTAAAGTTGTTTATTCAACTGCTATGACTTGTTGGGCAATTGAATGCTCACACTTGCTTTAAATGAAAAACATTTTCAGCGTACGAATAAAAGAACTTAAGGATCCCGTAAAGATCAAGCTGATCGGTATCCAGAAGAAATGCCATGCAGTATGTGAATGTGCGTGAAGATCAAGCGAAGACTTGTAATGTAGAATAGTTTAATTGAACTATAGATTAGTTTAATGAACTGTTATATATCCTTGGTGGCGGATAAAAGTCACTCTTGTAAGATGAAATGAATAATTTATTTATCATTATTTGTAATGAAAGAGGTTATAAGGTTTTAGAACCTGGGATTTGAGAATGTATGTTATTATATTTCACTATATAATGATGTATGTTTGGAAGATGTACTCGTGACTCATGGAATCCGGGTGTGAAGATAGACCGGATTTCGGGGCGTGACAGGTTGGTATCAGAGCTGATATGTTATAAACCTAGGTATGAGTACCTAAGACTATAATCGTAGAGAGTATGATAAGGAGATCGTTGAGTTAAACGATTAAGGAAGAAGATCACCACGTGATCATATTGAATCGTAACAACAGTTGTTCTGTTAAACGTTTAGTGATTTATGTTTTGGTATAATCGTATTCTTTGATGGTTGACATATGATTTATGTTATGTTATGATTTAATAGTTCGGATACGTTAAGATAAAGTTTAGGTTATGGTATAATCGTATTCTTTGATGGTTGACATATGGGAGCTGGGTTAAACAATTCCTTCAGAGAGCGGAAGTATATACGAAACTGGCGACCGATCTAACTCACTGTGAAAGATAGTGTAGACGTGACGGGAACTTGTTTGTTGGTTTGTGGGAAACCACTCAGAGTACTATATGGACTACTAGCAGAGACGTGATGTGTACCGGGTCCTAGAAGAGTTATAAAAAGAAGATAAAAATATAAATCTTCAAAGATGATGAACGTATGAGTAAGACATCTTCGTATGTTATGAAGCCGTAAACCGGTAAAGAAAGTTAGTCGCGTAAACTTAGATTGTAAGAACGCGAACCCTAAGAAGTAAAGTTAAGTAAACCAATACATAAGTCATGTATATGACTAATTGGTGTATGTGCTTTTTCCTTGTGTTATATCGTAAGGCAAGTTTCCTAACTTCATTCATATTACATGAATACTTGTTTATTAAACTTCTCAGATGTTGAACTTGAGAAGTCTTGTCTATGTGCATATGTGCGATATATGTACAAGATGGTAGTATGTATGAGGCCTTGTGCCACTATTTGAACACTTCGGTGTTTATATTAGATGAACTGTTCTATGATTGAACTGTTCAATATGAGTTTGTTCTGTTTATACATGAACCGTTATTGTCAAGTCTGTGCTAATGATTCTAGCCAGACATGATGTGTATGAAAAAAGGTAGAAGAATGAAGGTATTTCAAAGTAAATGTGACTAATGTTTTAAAATGTTAGGAATCGAGATTATTCCTATTATTCAAGCTGTTTCATAATCTTTGTTCGGTTATTGAAGTCTTAAAAGAATGTTTAAATTCTTGAAGTTGTTTATTCAACTGCTATGACTTGCTGGGCAATTGAATGCTCAATGAAAAATATTTTCAGCGTACGAATAAAAGAACTTAAGGATCTCGTAAAGATCAAGCTGATCGGTATCTAGAAGAAATGCCATTCATTATGTGAATGTGCGTGAAGATCAAGCGAAGACTTGTAATGTAGAATCGTTTAATTGAACTATAGATTAGTTTAATGAACTGATATGTATCCTTGGTGGCGGATAAAAGTCACTCTTGTAAGATGAAATGAATAATGTATTTATCATTATTTGTAATGAAAGAGGTTATAAGGTTTTAGAACCTGGGATTTGAGAATGTATGTTGTTATATTTCACTATATAATGATGTATGTTTGGAAGATGATGTACTCGTGACGCACGGAATCCGGGTGTGAAGATAGACTGGATTTCGGGGCGTGACAAGACCACTGAACTAAAAAAAATTGTAATTAACCAATTGAACTAAAGAAAGATTTTCAATTGACCCATTGTGTCAAATTAATTTGACATCTGTCTAAATCAACAATTGTATTTCTTATGTGGCAGTTCTAGAACAAAAATGAAAATGTCGTGGAAAAAGAATTAAGCCACATGGGATAAGTCCGACTTCTTCCACCCAAAATGCAAAGTCAAAACTACCCCAATCCATCTTCTCGATCAGTTCATCTCGATCTTAATTTTTTTGATGTCGTTCTTCATCTTAATTCTTTTTCTAAATCAAACTCACCCCATTATAGATCTTAATGAGCATAAGAAGAGCGTCGTTCTTTAGCTCAATCTTAATTTCTCCGATGTAAATTTTTCGGCAAGAATCAGGGCGGCAATGGCTGTGACACCCCCAAATTCGGGTACTTCAATTCTCACAGGATTTGGTGTTCACTGTCCAAACATCATGTATCTATCTACCCATAATAAATGAAAAACCATAAATAGATAGAAATAAATCCTCTCCTTATGGAGTTACAACATCTGAATATAAATACATCAATCCCAGGTCATACTAACCTTAAATCTCAAATGCGAAAACATAAACAAATATTAGGTCTTACACAACTTAAACATAAGTCTGAAATACAACATAACAAATAAACAAGTCTTCATCACTTGTTAACTTTGCCCTTGCCTTTGCTAGTAGAAGGCTCGTCGGACTTTTCGTTCTTAACTGCAATGTTATTATTACGCAAGAGTGAGCACGATTGCCCACAAGTATAATAATATAACAATAAAATAATAACATGCGAATGAATCAAAGACTTCTGAAATAAGAAAACTTGACTTTTGAATCAAGAATGAATAACAAGAATCAAAAGAACTCCTGAGAGTCATAAGATCTTGAACTACGTCCTAGGTTGTCAAGTGTTTATACTTGAAATCTTTAACAGTCATAAGACTATAGACTCTTCTTCTCGTACTTAGGAGGATCGGGCCTTAGAAATTCAATATGTATACAATTGAATAAGTATTGTATAATAGGAATCATGCTTTTAAAGAATGATAGCATCTAATATGAAATCTTGACTTGAACAATAATAAACAAGATAGAATAAGGAACTTGCTTTATGTAAAGAAACAAGGTTTAGGAACTTGCCTCGTACGTAGGCTAAACGATTACTATTTCTGTTCACCACAAATCCTACACACATACCATATGTATTTACGACATTCATTAGTTACATTTTCACTTAATTATTTAATATAAACTCTACTTTATTTAACAAATCATTACCCTTCTAATTTAATTACTTAATTAAATTAGAATATTTTCATTCCCTTACTATTATTACACTCGAATAAATTATTTCATAATAATTTTCATCGAATATTTATTTTATTCCATAAATATTTCAACTAAAATATTTATTTTATTCCATAAATATCTCAATTAAAATATTTATTTTATTTGATAAATATTTTAATTAATAATTTTCATCGAATATTTATTTTATTCGATGAAAATATTTATTTTCAGCGTACGAATAAAAGAACTTAAGGATCTCGTAAAGATCAAGCTGATCGGTATCCAGAAGAAATGCCATTCATTATGTGAATGTGCGTGAAGATCAAGCGAAGACTTGTAATGTAGAATAGTTTAATTGAACTATAGATTAGTTTAATGAACTGATATGTACCCTTGGTGGCGGATAAAAGTCACTCTTGTAAGATGAAATGAATAATGTATTTATCATTATTTGTAATGAAAGAGGTTATAAGGTTTTAGAACCTGGGATTTGAGAATGTATGTTGTTATATTTCACTATATAATGATGTATGTTTGGAAGATGATGTACTCGTGACGCACGGAATCCGGGTGTGAAGATAGACTGGATTTCGGGGCGTGACAAGACCACTGAACTAAAAAAAATTGTAATTAACCAATTGAACTAAAGAAAGATTTTCAATTGACCCATTGTGTCAAATTAATTTGACATCTGTCTAAATCAACAATTGTATTTCTTATGTGGCAGTTCTAGAACAAAAATGAAAATGTTGTGGAAAAAGAATTAAGCCACATGGGATAAGTCCGACTTCTTCCACCCAAAATGCAAAGTCAAAACTACCCCAATCCATCTTCTCGATCAGTTCATCTCGATCTTAATTTTTTTGATGTCGTTCTTCATCTTAATTCTTTTTCTAAATCAAACTCACCCCATTATAGATCTTAATGAGCATAAGAAGAGCGTCGTTCTTTAGCTCAATCTTAATTTCTTTGATGTAAATTTTTCGGCAAGAATCAGGGCGGCAATGGCTGTGACACCCCCAAATTCGGGTACTTCAATTCTCACAGGATTTGGTGTTCACTGTCCAAACATCATGTATCTATCTACCCATAATAAATGAAAAACCATAAATAGATAGAAATAAATCCTCTCCTTATGGAGTTACAACATCTGAATATAAATACATCAATCCCAGGTCATACTAACCTTAAATCTCAAATGCGAAAACATAAACAAATATTAGGTCTTACACAACTTAAACATAAGTCTGAAATACAACATAACAAATAAACAAGTCTTCATCACTTGTTAACTTTGCCCTTGCCTTTGCTAGTAGAAGGCTCGTCGGACTTTTCGTTCTTAACTGCAATGTTATTATTACACAAGAGTGAGCACGATTGCCCACAAGTATAATAATATAACAATAAAATAATAACATGCGAATGAATCAAAGACTTCTGAAATAAGAAAACTTGACTTTTGAATCAAGAATGAATAACAAGAATCAAAAGAACTCCTGAGGGTCATAAGATCTTGAACTACGTCCTAGGTTGTCAAGTGTTTATACTTGAAATCTTTAACAGTCATAAGACTATAGACTCTTCTTCTCGTACTTAGGAGGATCAGGCCTTAGAAATTCAATATGTATACAATCGAATAAGTATTGTATAATAGGAATCATGCTTTTAAAGAATGATAGCATCTAATATGAAATCTTGACTTGAACAATAATAAACAAGATAGAATAAGGAACTTGCTTTATGTAAAGAAACAAGGTTTAGGAACTTGCCTCGTACGTAGGCTAAACGATTATTATTTCTGTTCACCACAAATCCTACACACATACCATATGTATTTACGACATTCATTAGTTACATTTTCACTTAATTATTTAATATAAACTCCACTTTATTTAACAAATCATTACCCTTCTAATTTAATTACTTAATTAAATTAGAATATTTTCATTCCCTTACTATTATTACACTCGAATAAATTATTTCATAATAATTTTCATCGAATATTTATTTTATTCTATAAATATTTCAACTAAAATATTTATTTTATTCCATAAATATCTCAATTAAAATATTTATTTTATTTGATAAATATTTTAATTAATAATTTTCATCGAATATTTATTTTATTCCATAAATATCTCAATTAAAATATTCATTTTATTTGATAAATATTTTAATTAATTATTATTATTTATTTATTTATTTTTGCCCGCCGGTGCTGGGTAATTTAGTTTGGTAATGCCCGCCGGGGGGTTACCCAGACTCGATTTCTGCAGTTTCTGCAGTTCGCGAACATAACAAGGCCAAATTAGGCCAAAAAATCTCTCACAAGTTCAACTATACGTTCTGTGAAGAACACAAAATATGACCATAACTTTCAATTTCCTTGTCCATACATTGATTTAAGCATACCCAAATATTATAATTCATATATGATCATTACCCAACCTTTCTAACATGATTTTAACAACTTAATTCATGCAATTACTGGAATCAAATCACATAATTTCACTGTTATGAAAAACTCCATTTTTAACATTATTAACGAAATCAACCATTGCGAACTCGTTTTTCGACCAAATCAGTCCATTTAAGTTTCGTTCTTTTCGTTCTTACATGTATAAACAAAAGCATTCATCAATTTACCGATTAATATGAAATTTAAACATAAATTTTTGTACTTACAAACCATATTCATATATTTTTCTCTGTAAACTATAAAACTCCAATTAACCTGTGACACCCCCAAATCTGGGTACTTCCATTCTCACATGATTTGGTGTTCACGATACATCATATATCTATCTACCCATAATAAATACAAACCATGCAATAGATAGAAATAAATCCTCCCCTTATGGGGTTACATTTGAATAATAAATACAATCCCAGGTCATACTAACCTTAAACATCGGTGCGGAAACATAAACAAATAATAAGTCTTAAACAACATCAAGTCTTGACAATAACATTCTTAAAATTTAATAACACGTCTTCTTCACTTAATAGCTTTGCCCTTGCCTTTGCTAGAAGAAGGCTCGTCGATTCTTTCGTTCTTAATTGCAATGTTATTACGCAAAAGTGAGCACGATTCCCCACAAGTATAAAAATGAAATAACAATATATAATAACATGCGAGTGAATCAAGGACTTCTGAAATAAATGCTCAACTTTTGAATCAAGAATGAATAACAAGAATTCAAAAGATTTCTGAGGGTCATAAGACCTTGAACTATGTCTTAGGTTATCAAGGGTTGTACTTGAAACCTTTAACAGTCATAAGACTATGGACTCTTCTTCTCGTACTTGGGGGATCAACCCTTAGTACCATACTGTGCACAATATCTTAACGCTAACGCATAAGTAATCCCTTATACAGGGTTGTTCATCTCAGTTTGACATTAGAGTCCGCACCAAAGGAAGTTTGGTTTGGATAATTCATTAAGGGTTCTGAAATTTAGAACGCTTATAAACTATGGACTAGTCGAATCATTAATGGTTTGCTAGTCTAACAAGATTCACAATAACTGATATTTAAATCGAATAACAATTCCAAGAGATATACAATAGAATAATTATTGTATAACATCATGCTTTGAAAGAATAATATATTTTTGATATAACAAAATGGACTTGATCAATAATAATGAGAATTTGCTCGATGTAAAGAGACAACTTATAACTCATGTAATGATAACGAGTAGGGTTATGAAACTTGCCTCGTGCGTAGATTACACGTTAATTAAACACGTTCCTTGAATTAATCCTACATATCATTTCCATTCACAACTCCAGTTAATTATAATGTAACTAGTCATCATAAGTTCACTCCTTTTTCTAGACTTTGGCTATGACTATACTTAGTCAAAACACCACACTTATTGTCACATTATATACATTTCACGAACAATAAGTTAATTATGCATTTAATAATTCAATTCACACGTAAATGCGTTATTGACATGTTAAGAATCTATTTTAACATCTCATTATACTTTTAACATATTTTTATGTTCATTAGATTAGGTTACTATCACATTCATGGACTTGAACACTTTAAAATATTCAATTCTGGACATTCTGCAGAGTGGTGTTGCGGCGCCACTGATAGGCTTACTCTCAGCGCTGCGGCGCGGCAGCTGGACTCTTGGCGCTGCGACGCGGTGGCGCTGCGACGCGGGTCTTAAAGCATGGAGTTGGCGCCGTGGCGCGAGACTCCAGTTTCAGTTCTACAATTCGCGAAACATGGCCAAATATTTCCAATCAACTTATTTTTTTCACGAATTTAGACCTACCCAAACATTATAATACACATAATATCCCTACTTAACCCTTCAAGCATGATTTTTACATGTTAAAACACATAATTTGCAAAAATCAACACATTTAATTTCACCGTTCTTGATGTTCTTGAATGTTTTGAACATAAATCATAAAATTCAATGCCACAGATTCGTTATAACACCAAATTCATCCATTCAAGTTTTGTTCTCTTCGTTTTAACATGCATAATTATATAAAAGTGTAAAATTTAGGGATAATATATGATTGACGCATTAAATTTGTGCGTAAGGGCCATATGGCCATAATTTAACACTCTGTAATTTTGAAGCAATTATATACAACATATTTTATGAAACTGATAATATGGAATTATCTAATACATAGAAAAACACATTAAAACATCTTAACACATATATGCACATAATCCTTACTTTTTCCAATTTACAGAGACTTTACAGAAAACTTGGAAGCCATAGTCTAAGAAAAACTTAAACGACGAAGTAAAAAATTGGGTTTAAAGAAATTACCCAGAGTATAGATTAGAAGAACCTTGATGATCCTTTTTCAGTTACTTGATCAATCACACACTCACACTTTCTCTCAAACTTCACAATTTCTCTCTGTATTTACCTTTTCTAGACTTAGCCAAATGAAGAAGGCGTATAGAAAAAAAAAAAAAGGAAACGTACGCGCAGAGTGGAGGTCAGTTACCTAGTAATGGTTAACTGCTCCAACCTCCACTAAGGTCTCGTTTGGCAAGCCTAAAATAGCTCAAAATCATTTAATTTAATAAATCCTTTTATCCTAAGTTTATTTCATGTCACACCCAATTACAAAATAATCAAATATCTTATTTACTTTAATTTAAATAAAATATGATAATTTCTCATTAATTCACAGTCACATAATTAATTTCTTATTTATTAATTATGTCAAATTATTAAATTTCTAATTAATTATTACATTAATTAAAATAACATTATGCTTATTAAATATTTCATTTAATTCAATAAGCTCACATAATTACATACATCGAATAATAAAATTCTCCACATTAATTTAATAAATATAACACATAAATTAATCTACCACAACTTCATCAATTAATTATTTAATCTAATAATTAATTCATCGAAAAATATTTATTTAATTCAATAAATATTAAAATTAAGTTACAAAATCTCGTTTGTCACATAACCCATAATTACATGAATTTAATCACTGTGATCATGTATACATGATATGTGATATGTTATGAACAATTTGTAATACATATATATAGACATATAATTAATTTTTATTTTTTTTACCAAATTTCCCATTTACAGATAACTTTTAAACACGTAATGGAAACTCTGTAACTTTTTCAAAAATCTAAATTAGATATGCTTTCGTGGAACAATTAACTTAAAACAGATATAAATCACATACGAATCATATAGAATTGGATTATGCATGCTAATAAACGTATATAATCAATTTCTTAACAAATTGGCCATAAAATTCAATTACAGAAACTAAAGCCAATTTTTATAAAAAGTTTCTAAGTACGTAAAATAAAAGTTTAGGTTAAGGAATTACCCCCTTAATTTCTCTGTTAGATTGTTAGAGATTGGAAGAAAACTCCTTAATCTTCAAATCCCTTCTTCAATTCTCTCAAACTTTCTCTCTCTCTTTGTTTTCTCAGACTTAGGCTTTAGGAAAACAAAGGCGTAGGACACTGATATAATGCGTGCACAGATAACTGACACAACATGGGTATCAGTTAAGCGCATCATGGCTTAAATAATCCCATGTTCTTAAGGCCATGTTTGGCAAGAACATTAATTATCCCTTCTAATTTATTTTAATTACATTATTTATTATATAGTTTAATTTAATAATGTCACACTCATTTAAGTAATTAATCAAATATCATATTTAATTTAATTAAATAAAATAGAATAATTCTACATTAAATCACATCATTACATAATTAAAATTCTCATTTATTAATTATGTCAAATTATTGAATCTCTAATTAATTATTAAATTAATTAGAATAACATTATGCTTATTAATTAATTCATTTAATCAAATAAGCTTAATTAAATACATACTTGAATATAAAGAATTCTCCACATTAATTTAATCAATGCAACACATAATTAAATTAATCTACCACAATTTCATCAATTGATTATTCAACTCAATAATTAAATCATCGAAAAAAATATTTATTTAATTCAATAAATATTCAAATTAAATAGCAAAATTCTCGTTTGTCACAGTGGCTGATGTTGCCGAAGAAGTTTATAGGGTTGGTTGGTTCTTGGTTCCACAGCTTCATGCCTTGGGCATGGAAGAAGACGGTAACTGAACTCAGATGTGATTAAATATTGAGACTCGGATAGATGATTGAGGCCATTGTTCTTACAGAGAGAGAAAGATTGGAGGAATTGAATTAGGGTCTTCCCAGTTTTTCTTCTATATATTCTGAACCTTCTTTTTCATAACTTGTATCGATCTAGATTTGCAGGCGAATTATCTCAACTCCAATTATAGGTAAAAAAATAAATAAAAATACTCGCTATATGATTCTCTTTCACTTTTTGTTTCCAATTTCATATTCATTCTAGTGTTATGCGTAGATTTTTAGCTCTCTTCCCCCCCCCCCTCCTAATTTTTGTCTGCTCAATTTTTTTTTTCTGTTTGCATTTTTGTTTCTCAAATTTTTTTCTATCTGGCTTCTAGGAAAAGTACAAAATTGAACTGGGTGTGATGTAAAGATTTGAGCTTGCTGTGTTGTAATTTAAATTCTCCCTTCTCCGTTTTCCTTTAGCTTTCTCTTCACTGAAATGGTGATATAAATGCATCTTCTTTGTTCCAGATACGTAATTTTGTACTTTATGTTCTCAAATCCATATTTATTCTATTTACTTTTGATATCTAGATTCATTTTATGAAAGCTATAACTTCATAAATTAAAATTTTCTTCGCTTCGCTTCAATTCCTTTCTTTTATTTTATGAACGATCTAGAACATTAGCACAATTGTACCATCACAACACCATCTTCCTCATCCCAACATCATTACTTCAACTGAAGAACAGAGAGAAGAGAGAGAATAGAGGAGTTGAAGTCGAGGAATTAGTCAAAATTGGGCTTTGAATTTTTTTTTAATAAAGTTAGCGTCCAAAACAATGTTGGTTTGGAGGTCATCTCACTTTCTCACTAATAATTTTTATGTTTTGAGATTGTCACAAATTGACTCATTTTTTTAAAGTTTGCCGCGAAGAAAATTTGTATAGTGAATTTGACGGATGTTTAAAAAAATTGGCAGAATGGGCCAATTGTACTGTTTTTAATAGTTTAGTTTCCTAATTACAGTTTTTTTTTAGTTCAATGGGCTATTGCACAAAACGTTCCAACTTGAATGGGGTAAAATATATTTGTGCCTATATATATATAGCATAGTTGTCATGGCGTCGCCTAGGCGTCCTGGCGCTAGAGCGTCAACCTAGGGCTAGTTGTCAAAGCGCTTGTCATGGCAGCTAGGTGTCGCAACTTAGGTTATTTAACCCACCATGACTGATCGACTTTTCTAATGACCCAACCCATGGCCCATAGCTTAAAGGAGTGAGATAACCCTAAAAGGGACTAGAAGTCTGACTTCTGCCAACCACGCCTCGTGAATCAAAAAGGGACTTCGACTTCTGTCGGGCGCCACCTGACGAATCAGAAAGGGACTATGTTGTGTATTTTCATTACTTATTAGACTTGTAATGTGTAATGAATAGGTTAATACTTTTATTTTTTATATGGTATTTGTTGACTTGTTTTACTAGTTTTTAATGTCAAATGTTTGCGTTTGATTGTTGTGTTGATATAATTGTGTTTCTAATGGTATTCAATACTATTAGTTATTATGTTTAATATATATAAACGGACGCCATGGCGGGTGTTTTATCGGCATCATGGAAGTCAATTGTCACCGTGTCAACTATGATATATATATGTACACATGTAACATTCAACAAAATGGATGCTACAAGAAAAAAACAACAAATATCCAACAAAATGTTTCGATAAACATGAAGTCAAACTATATCTCCAAGAATTCCTGAGAATCGGAGTATCAGTGCGGGGATAAGGCTGTTCGTCTGGATAAGGAATAATCCCTGCATCCTGTTGTAATATACCTGTGTTATCTTTGTAAACATAATATATATAGCTGCCACCTCAGAGAGAGAGAGAGAGAGAAGTTGGTGAAAAATAGTTGTTGGCATAGTATTTTCATTTCTTGTCCACTAATATATACCATGTGAATATTCATTTATTTTACTAAGAATTTAGCACTGGTCGAATCATAAACTGAAGAAAGAAATAACTCCTAATTAGACAAGTAGTTTCAGATAAAAGGTCTCTTTCTTTTCCTAGTTTGAATAAACAGATGTCTTACAGAAGTTTAGATCTTTTAGTTGGGTGAGTTTGTCTATTTTATAGGGAAGGTTTTTCACCTATAGGAAAATACTTTTCAAGTATCTAGAAAACTTAATAGAACTTATTAACAAGTTTAAGGCATAACTCTTATTAATGCCACTAAACTCTTTAGTTTGTTCTGTTTGGTCCACTAAACAGATAAAAAAAACTGCAATTGATCAACTAAACAAAATTAAAACTCCAATTATATCATTCTGTCCAAAATTACTAACAGACGTCATTTAAAAACTGATGTGACAGATTAAAAAAAAGAAGCAGAAAGCTAAGAAACTTATTTCCTATTATCGAATCTTTTTAGCCCTAATTGTTCTTCTGCATCTTCTAACCATGTGGAGGGCTTGTGGCACTGATAGCTGAATTTGTTCTCACTAAGAAACTTATTTCCAAAACTTCCACCAGGTTTGGGGCAGGGTTACCAGGATCGTTTTAATATTTTGAATCCTTATAAGACTTATAATGTAACCTTGTATGATTAATAAAGGATGTTTTTGTGATTGAAATTATGTGTTATGTGATTGATGGTGTATGATTTCATTATAAGTACACGTATAGAAAATTTTTGTAAAACTTAATTAGGAAATTACTATTCATAAAAACGCTAAATCACTATTCATAAAAACATAAAATCAACTTTGGGAAAATCATCAATTTTTGGTGTGTAATTCCTTCTTCTCATCATGTTAGGAATCAAATTATTAAGCTCTAATGTCACCAATCTTCTTTGACGCGGAATTAGAAAGTTAACTCCACTGTTCTAAAAATCCCCGCCTAGGCGCTAGGCCCCCCCTTGGCGCCCTCTAAAAAATTAGGC
Organism: Panax notoginseng; assembly: GCA_016801055.1. Classification (NCBI taxonomy): domain Eukaryota; kingdom Viridiplantae; phylum Streptophyta; class Magnoliopsida; order Apiales; family Araliaceae; genus Panax; species Panax notoginseng. Next base: position 900 of record JADPQE010000186.1, on the reverse strand, counting down.
GAATTCTAGGTGGAGAGATTTTTTTTTTTAAATAACTATCCAAACCAAATCTTGATATATTTATTTTTCTAATGATTTACCATATTCATAATACATGTTGTAACATATCAAATCACAACAAGAAGTGAACAATATCAAGTCAAAATGGATAATTTTATTATAGTTGTAATTTTTTGAACTTGTACCAACTTCAAATTATATAAATGATGATACATTTGTAATATTTAGTTTAATTCAATTTTATAATTCTTAAATTTATGTTTAGTTTCTTAAGTTTTAATATTGAATTAAATTCTTGAAATTTTAAATTTTATTATTTAATAACAATCTTGTTTATAAATAAAATTAATACGTTCAAAATATGTTTAAACTTTGAACAATTGCATGTTTGTGTTTGAACTTTGACATTAACAATATGGATGTGTTTGAACTTTAAGAAAAGACTTATTATCTTTATTATAGATTGTTTTGATTTATATTATTATTTTGTTTGGATAAATGTAAGATAGAATATTAAGATTGACTTAAAATAAAAAATTTCGCCTAGGCCCCCCTCGACCGCCCGCCTCCCGCCTAACACCTTTTAGAACATTGGTTAACTTACACGTCAAACCATTAGATTGTAGAGCAGAACCTCTCAGTAGACAAATGTAGAGTGACAAATCGTAGAGAACTTTTTTCCCGGAATCGTAGAGTGAACTTCGTCAGTCATAGAGTAGACTTAGCAGATCGTCTAACAGCAGTAGGGACGTAGAGTGCAGTGCCAAATCATCGAGTAGAAGGTCAAGTTGTAGAGTGACTTACAACAAACGTAGAGTGAAACTGGGAATAGTTTAGTGACTCCTTCCTGCGATCGGTGAGCTTCCAGACTGCTACTCTAACAATACGAACGTAGAGTAT
>JADPQE010000187.1:0-20001 GCA_016801055.1 Panax notoginseng | reverse complement strand
TCGTACGAATATTCTCCGACAGAAAGAATATTCCACGACCAAACGAATATTCCTCGACAACAATGATTATTTTATAACCACTTGCTTATTTTGAAAAAAATTCATATATCACCTTTAACTTTAACTTTTTATCAATTTAACCATTTACTGAATCGTAATTATAAGAAAAATTAAATACTTTTATTTCATAAAATTCGGGGTCTTACAACATTGAACACGTTAGAATGGGCTTTCTCAATCTCATCAAACAAAATAATTGCATATGGCCTCCTGCGGACAGTTTCTGTCAACTGACCTCCTTCGTCATATCCAACAATACCAACATATATACAGAACATGAGCAAATTAGAAACACTTCGGCTTGAAGATAACATGTAAGACCCCAACTTATTTATAAATAAAATCGAATTTTCTCTATTCATTATTTTGAATTAATAAGGTGTTAATTTGATATAATGTTTTGGTTATGGGTGAAATGTGCAAATTTTACAAAATAAGCAAATGGTTATAAAATATTCATTATTGTCGGGGAATATTCGTTTGGTCGTGAAATATTCTTGTTGTCGGGGAATATTCGTACGATGGCGCAGCCATTTGTGGACCCCATAACGGAAAACGGTCGGATGAAAAAAACGACAAGAATGAGTTTTCTAAAAATAACAGCGTAGTTGTTACCGTTAACACTGTTGGAATATCCGGTGGTTAAAATACAGTAATACGTGTGGGTGCACAGTAGCACACGATAATGCATAGTATTGTTGAATTATTGATCCTTACGTAAGAAGGCACTACTCAATAATTGTTACAGTAATTATTGTTCAATATTTTATTTTATTGATTGAATAATTACTGCGTTGATATTTTATATTATTGTTGTTTCAATAATTATCACTGCACAGTATTTTCCATTATCAGATCAATAATTCATATTATTTGAATAATATTATTAGATAGCATTATTGGCAATGTCTAGAAAGTTCTGTCAAGGAGAGGTTTGGTTACCTAATTGCGCTCCAGTAAGGAGAAATCTTTATCGAAAAGTCCCCTCTTTCCTGGGAACGACCTGGTTGTCATAATTGTGATTCTATAATTTTATTTGTGAATAATTAATTATTGATTTATATGATAAGAAAATATTTATTTTATGTAGATATAAATGATGGATATATTTACTGTGGTTATAAATAAAGGAATTAATGATGTGGTATTTTATCAGTATTTTTGGCGAAATAGAGGTGCTGAAAATCATCCGTATGTGAATTTCGGACATTTTCTATTTAGAATTTAGAAAAACTTTCTTCTACAAAGTTGTAGAGAATTAAATTTCCTATAGAAAGCACATGGGATTCAAATTTTTCGGATAAAAGAGTTATTTATTATGAATTATTGAAGTTTTGGAAATAAATATTTTTATTAAAAATATGGTGGGCCCCACTTTTGGTTGGTGAGAAATGAAATGTGCTGAAATTTATTTTCAAAAGTGGTGGGCAGGAATAGTAGCAGGTAAAGTCATCAGGTAGCAGGTCAAGTCTGCTTCGGCGTTCTAACATTTTCCTATAAATAGGATGCTGAGTTAGAATTGAAAATCACACCAGAAACATAAATTTTCTCTCTATATTATCGAGCGTATTTTTGTGAGTATTTAGATACTTTGAGAGTTGTTATTCAGTACAAGTTTCCTTCAGCATCATATTCGATATTCCAGTCAGAAGTACTGCTCTTTTAAGGTAAGGGATTGCAAGGGATGGTAAGGGATGTTATTTTCTTCATAATAATATTATTCTTTCAATATCATTTTACTGAAATATTGATATGAATTTTATTGTGAAATTTTTATCTTTTCGTGTCGGGGTTACTATTCACGTATACGGTACTATTTACGTATACGGTACTATGTACGAATACGAGTTACTATTCATGAGTTACTATTCACGAGTTACTATTCACGGGTACTATTTACGACAAAATTAATTTCTTTTTCTGACCAAATTACCTTTGATTTATGAATCTTACTCTTGAAATTAAATCCAGTTGTTGATCATATTGTTTTTATTATCATATATAACATTTTTATAATCCTGGTGAAGAAAATTTTTCTTTCATTTGAGTGTAAAGGTGAGTAAATTATTGGTATGATCGTGACTATGGGTTCTCTTTGGCCAGTAGTGCAAAGTTAAATTATTGACTGGTATGATCATGACCATTGAATTTACAATTGAATATCTTTAGCTTAAATGCAAAGGTGAATTGGTCAACATGGTTATAATTATGGTTTATATAAATTCTGAAATGATTACATATTTCTTTGAGATATTAATATCTTTGGCCTGTAGTGCAAAGATAAATTATTGATGAATATCTTTGGCCCGTAGTGCAAAGATGACCAGTTGTTGAATATCTTTGGCATGTAGTGCAAAGATGAACTGTTGATGAATATCTTTGGCCCACAGTGCAAAGATGAATTTATTAGTATGATTATGAACATGAACTGTGATTTGGTATAACCATGATTTTTGATGTTTCAGGTAAAGACAGGTGATGAAAATTATTTTCGTCCTGGATGAGAAAAGGAATTTAGAACCACAAATATGATTATAAGTTATTCACATGATTGTGGACAGGAACTGTTGATTGATGTTACAGGGATAAAATATTGTTGGTGAACTTTTAACATGGAGAAGATCATAGACATTATAGTCTATTTGACTGTTCTAATGGATTGCTCGTTCCGCTGCAACTATGGTTAAAAAGTTTTATCATCTACCATATATTCTAAATCTCTGATTTATTACTGATGAAGTCTATTGATAATTTAATTATCTTTAGTCATGATATTCTTTACTGGGCTAGTTGTGCTCACTCTTCTGCTTCACAATTTCTTTCAGATAATAAGAATGTAGCTGGGTCGAGCGAGGGTAATAGGGGAATAGAACGGTGGTCTCTAGCTGTGAAGGCTCTCCCTAAACAGTATGAAAATAATTTTATTGAGAACTTTAGAATAATGTGTTGTATTTTATACATCATTTAGTAGTTATATTTGGTGAATCAAATAGGGTGAGGTGAACCCAACGTTGGAAGGGTATTTTATCACTATCATATAAGATGACTAATGATCTACAACTTCGTGTTATCATAAGGCAGGGTTGTGCACATCCATTTGTTTAGTATATCTACGAGCACTACCTATATAACCTTGGAGTTTGGTTGAAATATAATTCACAATTGGAGACAATGGAGATAATTATATGTTAAGAGAATACTCACCATTGGAAAGAACATGATAGCAATCTTCTCGTTTTTCTTTGGGTTCTATTGGGTCAACCAAGGATAATTCTGTGGACATATGATATCTATCATAACTTAGATGCATGGCCTCCCATGTACGAAGGTTTCCTTGAGCATTTTTTAAAGATTTTAATTTTTAAAACAGTTATTGACTGTACATTTATGTAATGTATCAATGTGAGGTGCTATCCAAGTAAAGGGATGAGAGTCACAGTTGGTATTAAAACTCCCAGTATATGTGTTGTCGTATTTTGTACGACAATTATAATAATGAAGTTATAGTTGTTTTCTGTACCATGTATTTGGCGACTCATAATGGGTTGGGTGGAATGGACCTATTTTGGGGGAGTCACATAACATGCTTGCAGGAGAAATCCCAAGCTGGTTATTTGATATAAAGAGCCTGAAGAATTTGTTTCTGGGTGGAAACAAGATGATTTGGAATAACAATATGAAGATAGTACCCAAGTGTATGCTATCTCAACTCTTTCTCAAATCTTGCAGAATTTCAGGAGAGATTCCACAATGGATTTCAACACAAAAGAATCTCGATTTTTTGGACGTGAGTGACTTGAGTCAAAAGCTTGCCGATATATATATGTATATATATATATACAGGAAGGATCAAGAGCAGAATTCTTAAATAGCAGAATGCCTTAAGTAGTAGAATTTTGTCAAAACGACGCCGTTTTATAGGGATGCGGTGGCATTTTTGTAAATACGCGGTGGCATGGTATTTACAAAAATGCTACCTTGTCCCTATAAAACCGCGTCATTTTGACAAAATTATGATACTTAAGACATTATGTTATTTAAGAATTATGCTCTTGATCCTTTCTGTATATATATATATATATTAATATATATATATATATATATATATATATATAGAGAGAGAGAGAGAGAGAGAGAGAGAGAATACGTTGAATGAAGAAGAAGGGTGATGATTAACTAATGCAGTTGTTTTAGATGGAGAGAGAGAAGAAGTCATGGAGATAACTAATCTCTAAATTAAGTAATCCTAATTGCATACTAATTCCCTAAATTAAAGAATCCTAATTGCACTAATATTGTAAATAAATATGAAATTGTATTAATTGTGTAAATATTTTATGAGTACACTATTGTTGTAATTATTTTTAAAATGTAATAAAATATGTAATCATATATAACTAATATGTTGGATAATACTATATGCAATATAACTATATAAAATATGTAATGTCAAATTATATAAATATATATTGCATTTGTATAAAATACAAATACAACTATTTAACGTCCATATCTATCATGACTTTAGCTAAATCGAATCCGGTTACCATCAATAATGATTTCATGGTAAGTTGATCAATACTAATATCTACAGCAAGCAGAGGGACCATACAATTCATAATTACATACTTTTATTTATATAAAATATTGCAATATATAAAATAATTCTGATTACAAACTATTATAATTATTTAAGATTTTATCAATAATCAATTTACAAAATGATCATAAGACAAAAAGAATTACACATATTACATAATTATATTTATACTTTATACTTTGACAAGACACCAAACGGGGGTGCGTGTGGGTTGTCCTATCCGCGAGGAATCCGAAGATCTCACAATTTTTTTGGGGTCAAAATCAAGGATATTAGACATAAACCTGGCTGCTAAGTATATAAAGGATATTATTCTAGGTGAAATTGATCAACTTTTCTGTCAAAAAATTTAAGCTTCACAATTATTTTTCCTTTTTGAGATAATTAATGTATTTGGACCACTTATACGATGGCCAATTGTATATAAACGACACCATGCATTTTCTTCCAATAATCTCCCTATATATAATTGTTAATTGTCTATGTATATATTGGACATTAATCTTCGTGTAATGCTATTTTCTTAATGATATTTTTTTTTTCATTTTAAGTATACTACAAAATACACCCACTCTTGAAATTTAGAAAATAATATACATGATAATAACATAAATTTCTATTTCAATAAATGGTACATTTGTGTTTTCTTTTTCTTTTCTTTTTTTTTAAAAAAAAAAACTCTTCTTTGTACAGGAGATTGATGAAATTAAGTCCCGATAACTAAAAAGTGCAGCATGCCTAAATCTAACTGGGGTTCACAGTGGTGGAGGAATTGGATCGGAAAAAAAAGAGATTCTAGCCAAATTAAAAGGATCTTCTGATCAATCAAGAGATCCTTTAGATTCCATTAATAATGAAGATTCGAAATATCACACATTGATCAATCAAAGAGAGATTCAACAACTAAGAGAAAGATCGATTTTTTGAGATCTTTCCTTTCTTCAAACGAAACGAATAGAGATAGAATCAAATCGATTCCCGAAATGTTTTTCTGTATATTACTCAATGTAAACAAAACGAGAATAGTAAAAAATGATTGGCATTTTGCCATACTCAATATATAGCACAAAATGATTGGCATTTGGCAGCTCCTTTAATTTAATTTTTTTTTGGATTTTTTTAAATGAGTATCAGTTAGAACTTAACTCCCATAGACACCATACCAAATCATTGCCATCATTCCTTACACTTATATCACCTAATGAATAATGCCCAATAACTTTTACTATGATAAAAATATATAGTTCCACACGTTTCTAGATTTTGCAATTTCTTATTGTTCATTAGTCCACTTGAACATTCACTATATGATGGTAAAACTTTTTATTTGTTTAATGTGCTATAAAGTTGACAAAAATGGTGATTTCTTTTTGCTTGCTTTTTAGGGTTAATTATATATACTAGTTGTTACTTCTCCATAAATCTTTTGAGCAATTTATTTAGATGTCAAAACTAGGCCCTTTTTAAATGTTTTCCCCCCTTCTTTCTGATGGAGCAATAACATCTTGATGACAAAAAATTAAATACAAAATGACGTGTATAGTAATAGTTAGTTACTATAATAATTATATGCTGAAGCATCAGTTAATTATAATCCGACACATCATTTCGTATCAACTTTTTTGTAGCCATATTGTCACCGTATCCTGTGACCTTCATGACAAAATCATTAATTTAATAAAATCACAATTATGGTTCCTCTAGCTTAGAGGAAAATACTCATTTTCCCAAAGAAAATTTAATTTTTATATAATTCTTATACGAATAAAAAATTGGAATATGGTGAGAGTGCATGTATTTCCCACTCAATTGGTTTGGCTCTACGTTGAGCCATGTGCATGATACATTCATATTTTCAATTTTTAATTCAGAAAACTTTATGTATATAATTATAAAGGCATTTACTAACTACATAACTTGGTGATACTATAATGCTATATATACACACACACACGCCTACATACATTTGGTCCACATTGGCTTGTTCCATCTACATGGCTCATTTCCTTGTGTTATACAAATGACAATATTACAATAATTAAGAAAAAATAAAGAGAAGATACGACTATAATGGGGACCATAGTGTCACTCATATATAAAATTTGAGGGTTTAAGAGACCAGCAATAAAAATCTAATATATTTGTTGGACTGCATACCATGCTTTAATTAATATGGCTTTATTGGTGATAAATTTGACAGTAAAAAAATCTCATTTTCTATTGGCAAATAAAATTAAAATATTCTGCTACATCACTTTATAAATACTAGTTGATAGCCCGTGCAATGCACGGGCTAGTTTGAATAATAAATTGTATAATTTATTAACACGGACGTTCTTAAAATTGATTACAAACGCTATCAAACCCAACACAACCCATTTTACATTCTAAAATTTAAACACTGCATAAAAATACAATATTATATCTTCCAAAGATTTAAGCCGGTATTATATCTTCCAAAGATTTAAGCCGTCTTTGGTCTTGTGGTCTTCTTTTGAATTTGCTTCCTTGTAATTGAGTTCTTCATTCAAAGCAATGCACCAAAAAGTGCAAGGTAAATATATCAAAAGATATGGGACTACCAAATATAAATAGCAAGACCCCAAGAATTTGATACTACTGACCTGTTTGATGAACTGATCCATCAGTTAATGCTACATGTCATTCATTGTCCGAGTCTAACAACCCTCGATGGTAACATGCTTCCTTCAAAGTATTGTAAACTATTTTATCAACGATTCGAATTTGTTCGTATGATGTAGTAAAAGTAGCTGCACTTTTCCCTGATTGCAGCACAATGTGAATGTAAAACCTTGTTTCTTGTTGTTTCATTGATTGTTCATACATCCACATGACAACTTTGCAATTTTCATACTCACGGTTCAGCTCTAGCTCCTATATATATTTAGAATCTCATAAGCCTGACCTGCAAGCATGGACACTTTTTATAGTATACATGCACTATATAGTTAAAAAATTTATAGCAACATTCACAAATCTATACTTGGTATTATGTAATACTGAGTTAATAATTTCATATAAGAATCGAGCTATGATGAATCAGAAGATGAAAAGCTACAAACTACTCAATAGTATATTTTTTTAATTGGAGCATTTCACCAAATAGTTTATATGCACCATGCCAGATAACTCTAAATTAACAAAAAATAGTGTGAAGTACCTTAGCGAATTATGTGCACAAATATTAACAACCATGCATGCCAAGTACAAATTATAAATAGTGTGTCATTTATATTTCTTTTTATCTATTTTCAAATAAAATAAATAAATCAAAATCTAAATAAAATCTTTTCAGATCTACATTACTTGAAACGTTAGAATCGCATTAATTCAAATTCATCAATAATTAAATGAAAAAAGGATAAAAACTTTGTGTACTATACAAAAACTAAAAGGCTTTATTCAAGCCATATGTAATTGGAACATTATCGGAATAAAATTGAGAGTATGAAACAACATCAGACCCCAGAATACCCACGTGTTGATCTTTAGAGTGTGATCTGGTCCTCTTCCTCAACACTATTACCACAAACTCCACCCATTTCTTCTTATTCTTTGAACCCTTAGACCGTCCGAGACGACCCTTAGGCAAGGCTTACCAATCCCATCAACACCATTACCACAAACCCCAACCATTTCTTTGTTTACTTCCGAGGCAACACCATAATGTCCTGCAATAATCTTCTTATTCTTATTTTTGGAACCCTTTAGCCTGCCTCTCCCACAACTTTTGCCCCCGACATTCTCACCCTTAGCAGCTCCACTGCCACTAAAAATCTCGTCGAACGTTCTCTTTCTATTTTCAACATCACAGTCATTCCCCCCATCAACAGCTATAGAAAATTTGCCCGGATTCTCTTCAGCATCTAGAGAAAACCCCGCATTTTGGGCCGCGGCAGAATCGGTAATTTCCAGGTGAGAATCGGGGTGATTCAGCACCATTGTTCTGAAAATTCAAATATAATGAAGAAGAAAAGGAAAGGATGTGAAAGAATAATGACAGAAGGAAAGTGGGCGATCTCTGTACGTCATCTGCATCAATAACTATGTTTTTTCTACTGGGTTTTCACTACTGATAGAAAACAAAGAAAACCCTAATCCCATCCCAAATATAACTTCGGAATTTCTGATAGAAAGACAAAAAAAAAATCTACTGGTATTTGATAAGACTATGGAGTAGATATACCTGTTGATTAATAGTTGAATTATTTTAAGAGCTTCGTCATTAGGGGTGTAAACGAGTCGAATCTCAGCGAACACCTTCATGCTCAGATTCGGTTCGACTTGAAAAAATTGAGCTCGAATTCGACTCGGATTCGATAAGGGATTTATATTTTTGCGCCAGATTCGACTCGGATCATTACTCGGACCTACTCGGTTCGTAAGTACTCGACTCGTTTACAAAGCGAGTTACTCATGATCCTTCAAATCGAGTTTCGAATATGAACCATTTCACTTAAAACTGAACCACTGCATACTAAATTGGTTACTTAACTAATATTTATATATAAAAAATTTTCACTTTTATTTATGTATTGAAATTATAAAGAATATAATAAAAATTGACATTCGATTCATTAATTTATTCAAATACAAGTTTACACAATTTTATACTACACTTTATAAATTATAAAGATTGATACAAATATCACATATTTAGCTTAATAGAATGGATCAAACCAATATTCGAATATGATTCATCGAGCAGGTATCGAGTCTGGTTCGAGAAAAAATGAAATACTCGAACCCTAATCTAAACGAACACTGGTATGCTCGAATTCGACTCGTGTATCATTAAACAGAAAACGAGTATGGATCAGATTCGACTCGGATCAACTTCGAATTCGAGCTTTGGATCATATTTTCGAGCCAATCTCGAATCGAGTACCGAACTACTTGGTTCGACTTACACCCCTATTCGTCATCAGCAAGCCAAACATGTCTGTGCTGAGTGTTTTACAGGAGTCGGCGAATGTCTGGTAAAACAACCGATTTGTTCCCCTTTCCGTAGTTACGGTTTATTTGTTTCGACTTTGACAGGACAATCAAAAAACCCTAGGACAGAGAACAATTGAATTGAAAATAGAACGTACCTTGAGATCTGGTGCGATTTTGGATGCAAGGAATAGGAAATCTAGGGATATCTTTTACCTTTTTGTACAAAATGGTTTGTGAGTTTCTGTCGAGGTGGGAGAATGAGGTTAAGAGAGGGAGAAGAGATGAAGAGACAATTGAATTTAAGGAAGAAGGGAAACGGAATAGGGAAGAGTCGAATTGGAAGATCGATCGGAGCAATTGTGAGTTATCCCGAGATCGATTTAATTTTTACATTTAATTGAGTTCACTCACCCTGATTTTCAAATTGGAAGCCAGCTGATTTTCGATTAAGTGAGTTGACTCACCCAATTTTCAAATTAGAAGGATCGGTCTTACTGCCTTTATATATAAGGATTGATTGTAACAAATATCATTATTTCAAAAAATTTATCACCAATAAAGCCAGAGGAACCATAAAATACCATCACTTGGACATGCTCAAAATACTAAAACTCAAAAAAAGGAGTTATAAATAAAAATGAAAGGAAAACCATGGGCAAGTACAATGTTTTCTCATCTGTGAAGTCATCTGCTGGTATCATGTGTTATACACAGTAAATCAGGATTGTCTCAGTAAAAAAAAATGAATTAGATTCATAGAAAAACTAAGGACCTAGGACTAGTGGCTACCCAGATTGTTCTAATGAGCAGAAAATATCGTATTGTACCATATTTCTTTTCCAACATTTTACATCAAATGTTAAATAATCAAACTATATTTGAACTAGTAGTAGATACAAAAGGGAAAGCAAGCCTGAGAGCAATTGCTTTTCCAGCTTAATAAATAACTCGCCTCTAAATCTGGAGATCATCCAATGAGAGCTCATTTGCTGTCATCAGCTTCAGCTTCTGCAACAACACATCAACCGGACACAGATGCAGAGAGGAATATAAATTTCATTGAAAAATATAAATAACTACTGTATGAATTGATATCAATATGAAAATGCAATGCATCATAGATAACATATCCTAATGCCTACTATTTAAAAACCCAAAAGGTTGAAATGCGGTAAGCTTTCCAGAAGAAAAAATGTTCACACACCGTGATAAATTGTGGAGGATCATCAATACTAGAGGAGCCTAAAACAATCTCCCTCTTCAATTTCGTTGTTAACTTGTGACAAACCCGCAGCTGAGAAAAACTTACCACTTAAACCCTCTATATGCCATAGAAGTCGGCCATACAGTTTCAGAGATGAAATACTGAGTATCAATTAATACCTCAGATCGAGTTGCTCCACCCACGATGAAAACAAAAATGTGTTGGCCCATTTTCTTGAAATCACTAGATGCATGCCTCAAAATTGAATCACTGGCAGAAAAGGCACTCATAATGGATTAAGAATGGAACAAAAAAATTGCACAGAGAAAATTAATAGCAGCCATGGGGACGAAAGAGAAAGTTACTCTTATAAATTCCATTTTAACTATAACTGAGTTGATTGGTTACATTTTTTGGAAATTTTGGCAGTGAGTGAAACCTACAAATGGTCCTTCCCAGGCATGAAAATTCAGGGTAAGGTGGAGTATTTGATCCAACAAAGAAAAACTGCAACAAGCATACCTTGAATACTCATCATCAGAGCTTCGAGGCCTAGCCCATGTTGCCGTGCGTCTTGATCTCATTGAATGAGCAACTGGAGGTTGACCTACTCTTGTTGATGCAGCCTGTGAGGTCCCGTGGAAAGTTGGACTTGGATCATTCATACAAGAGTAATCATTCTTCGGTAATTCACCTTTGCTAAGTTTTTCAATTAGTTCCTGAAAAATGAGATACACCAAGTAACAATTCCTTCAGCAGGATCTTAACTAAATATGGCAACAGGTCACCAGCTAACTTACTCTATTCCTAAGCATCACATAAGTTCAATATAGGTTGATGATCCTAAATGCAAAATGCAAAATTTTTAAGTCAGTAGTCATTAACCAAAATAATTGTTAAATGAAGAACTATATATGTTTAGCCCATGAATCTCAAGATTGTCACTCTGTCCAGTTTTTTACCATCATCTAACAAATTAGTTCAATTCTATTGATGAGAAGACATGAGATCTATTACCCCCCCCCCCCAATACACTCACCCCCCCCAAAAAAAAGAGAGGCTCATATGCTTCTGTCTTTCTATCATTCATCCTTTGTGTTACAATGTTAATGAGTATACAATTGATTCCTTTCACTATTTCCTATATGATTTTTACAGGTATTATAAAATAAATCAGCGATATCTTTTAAGAAAGAAGTTACATATCAATACACACACAAATCAGATGTAAACTACTCTTCAGATATGTCGAGAACAATAATTATTCTAGGCCATGGGGGTATTGACCAGTACCATCACATTTTAATTGGCTCTAACTCATGCTCCATTATGGATAGCAAACGAGGGAAATAATAAGAAACCCATAACTAGGTCAAATCATTGATTGAAAGCTATAAACACAAGGATATCTGTGTAGATCATTACATAAATATGGCAAAGGGTTTTTCTACAATCCAACAAGACATCATACTGCCAACATAAAATTGTTGAACGCAAATTATGGTCCTTAGCTTGCCTAAACTCCATGAGAAAATTATCCCATCCAGATTGTCAAGAAACCTAGACACAATAATCAAAAAGATAATAATTTTGCGAAGGCATAAGCCGCATAACACATTTTTAGGCAGCCATATGTATAGGCCATGTATGTGTATTGTCAATAATTATAATTGTGTTTCTGTGACATTTGGCTTTTCCTATCTGAAATCTGATGAAAAAGCCCAACACATTCTTGGGCAGCCAAATGTCATTTTGACACAATTATGACGATACACCTCCTTGGCCCGGTCTTAGATTGGGGTCTAGTCAACACTGAGGGTATTAAATATTCAAGTTACCCCCACCATAGATCATAGCAAACGCAACTCTAAATTCTGTAATTGGAAAATCGTAACACTTCGAGGCCAATGGCACTGAGATAAAATTGTATCTCCCACCCCATTCCACCCCGCCTCTAACCCTGACATAAAAGGAGAAAGAACAAAGATAAAAATCACTCATCACAAATCTATTCTAACAACTAAGATGCTGGAATAACAAACCCGAGACCCTAGGGCCTCCATTCGAGATCCATATATCTGGTCCATATAAAAATCAGAATCGCAGATTCTATAAAGCTACGTAGCATGAATACATATAAGGAATAAAATATAACAGAACAAATACGAATCAATATGGAAAATTCTGAAATGGGATGTGGGTAACTAAAGGACATAAACATATATGTCCACACTGCCCCACACAATTATCTATATGGGCTGGTGCATATATTTATGTAAGAATAAATAACCATTGTAATGATATTACTAGTTTTCAGTTTCCAATTTTAGTAGTAAATTCAATATGAGAAGCTTTGCGCTTAACTGAGAAGATCTTTTGTTTTAATTCAACATGATTCATGGCCTTATGCTCACACATCTCATGACGGGCAAACTCATAAGTGTTCAGGAATACAAGAATCCTCTAACATGTGTTTGAAAGAAATGAAATATTCCAAATTATGGATGTACCAACCAAGTGTTGGACATGCATATCTGAGAAGCATCAATATCCAACATAATTATAACGTCGGGACAAAGTACCTGTTCTCCAAACGTGTATCCATGCTAGTTAGATGGTATAATGTAATATGTGGCTTACCTCTATCATAGGGTAAAAACGTGATAGTTGCCATGTCACTTCTTCACCGGTACGATCTTTTCTGAAAGCATGCTTTTTCTAAATTAAAAATATGCAGAAAGGAAAAGGCCAGTATATTGTTAGGGAGTGGAGTTCATTAAACATGAAAGCAAATTTTACCAGTAAGATCATGCTTACCTTGTGAACATCAAACTTTAGGGCAATGGGTCCAATTGAGCTTTTCTTCGTATCTGATGATCCCTCAAGCAACCTCATATTGTATACAGCACTCATGTCATCATGGGGTAACCTTGCCAACTATAATAAATAATAAAAGAAAGAAAAAAATTACATATCAAGCGACCCAAATAAGATACACTGTTGCGTGCTAAACATGATCCTACTTAGCCTCATTTGGAAGATGGATTACGGGAGCTTTCTAAGTTTTTAATGTGAATATTGCATATAACATTGCAGGTTAGTGCAGATAATTTTCACATATATGTAGAAATATATTTAGTTATTCATTTTTGCTAATTTATATGTAAAAATATTTGTAATAAGAAACATTTTACTTTTTGAAATGATACTCAAAGAGAAAGAAACTATAAAGTAAGTTGAAATCGGGAAACCTCACGTGTTCAAAAATAAAAGTTACAAACTGATATAATTATGTACAGTATAAATAGATAAATATATACGCGCGCACACACTACAAACATACGAGGACTGATCAGTCCAGATCACCACAAAAATAAAAATATTAACACATTCCTAAAGCATCTTTGCATCCTTTTCCCCTCTAAAACCTCTGAATCGTATAAGCAGCAAATCCTCCGCCAAGGCGGGACACACCCACTCCTCCCTTAACACTCCAAAAATCGAGTTTAGCAAATCCCAAGTAACAGGAAAATTCAAAAGTAAATGATAGTGTGTCTCACATATATGCGTATACGTAACACATATTTGAAGATATAGATTGTGGGGTCTGCGCAGCTCATAAAAATCATTAGTATTCAGCCTTTGTAAAACAGAGATAAATAAATGCCATGATTTTGGATGGAACCTTTGCCTTACAAATGACAAAAGCCAAGGGAAACTAAACTCGAGAACGAGACAAGAAAGAAAAATAGCTCTTACAAAAAATAATACCACAAGAGCTGGTGCCTAAATTCGTTTATCAAGAGAGGTAAAAATTTGTATCGGATTCAACTGACACCAACTCACGAGTATCCGAATCAGAGAGATTTCTAAAGAAATGAAATTCCTATGACAATCACCATCACCAACTATAAAACACAAATGGGAACATTATGCAAAGTGGTTATGAGAAAAAATTGATTATACTTATAGTGCATAAAACTCGTGACATTTGCATTGTTTAAATGTGAGCATATAAAAAGGAGTGGAGGGAGTCAAATAGTGATACCTCTATCAATTTTGAAATTTTGTCGCCCTCAAACTTCTCAGGGTGAACTGCGGCATAAATCATCAATAGGCGTAACTTATTTTCACGCGTCACATCCTGCATACCAAAAAAGTAAATTCATATATATACATAAAGATACCAGATTTACACACATTTATTTGAAAAGTAAATTTCTTACCGGCTTTGTTCGCAAAAAGTTGATAACTTCCTTAGTTCCTGCATCACCAAAAACAAGATCTTGCTGTAGCTGACCCAATTCTTTAAGCCCCAACTCCCTGATAATTTTGTTAATCTTAGCAGCAATCTGCATAAATTAAGTCGAGCTTAATTTGCCAATCTTTCAGTAATGCATACATATTTCCTTGATGACAACTCATTAATTAGCAGTATTCTAAAAATCCTTGCCTAGGTCCGATTAATCTCTGTCTAAGCACTAGACGGTCCTCTACTGCCTTTATTTTGTTAGGCGCCAATCAGACCTTTACTTTGAAACTCTACAATAGGTAAATGAATTTGTGAAGCCTTCAAATATTATTTTTTTGGTAATGTTTCATGCAAAATTTAAAAAAATTACATATACTATATGTTTTGTATGGTATAATAAGTATATACAATAGAAAAATAATAAATGAGATCACCTAAAAAAACGCC
Source organism: Panax notoginseng (assembly GCA_016801055.1). NCBI lineage: Eukaryota > Viridiplantae > Streptophyta > Magnoliopsida > Apiales > Araliaceae > Panax > Panax notoginseng. The sequence continues at coordinate 4,479 of JADPQE010000187.1, read as the reverse complement.
TACTCACCTCCTCCGCCGCCTAGGTCCGCCTAACTATTTTTAGAACACTGTTAATTAGTATATACATATAAATCAAGCAAATCTTGTTGTCTGAGTTTAATTGGTTGAAGAAGGTATGAAACACTTTATGTCTGCAAGAAATAGTAGTGTTCTTTTTCTAAGCTTGAGCTATGGGAAGGAAAATTCAAATGAAGTGGGAAATCTCTAGCAACATGCACCACTAGCAGAACATTTCAACTCTAGGTTGAAATTTCTCAGGGTGAACTGCGGCATAAATCATCAATAGGCGTAACTTATTTTCACACGTCACATCCTGCATACCAAAAAAGTAAATTCATATATATACATAAAGATACCAGATTTACACACATTTATTTGAAAAGTAAATTTCTTACCGGCTTTGTTCGCAAAAAGTTGATAACTTCCTTAGTTCCTGCATCACCAAAAACAAGATCTTGCTGTAGCTGACCCAATTCTTTAAGCCCCAACTCCCTGATAATTTTGTTAATCTTAGCAGCAATCTGCATAAATTAAGTCGAGCTTAATTTGCCAATCTTTCAGTAATGCATACATATTTCCTTGATGACAACTCATTAATTAGCAGTATTCTAAAAATCCTTGCCTAGGTCCGATTAATCTCTGTCTAAGCACTAGACGGTCCTCTACTGCCTTTATTTTGTTAGGCGCCAATCAGACCTTTACTTTGAAACTCTACAATAAGTAAATGAATTTGTGAAGCCTTAAAATATTATTTTTTTGATAATGTTTCATGTAAAATTTAAAAAAATTACATATACAATATATTTTGTATAGTATAATAAGTATATACAATAGAGAAATAATAAATGAATTTGTCAAGCCTTAAAATAAGTATATATAATAGGTAAATGAATTTAGTATAATAATTATATACAATAGGTAAATGAATTTGTGAAGCCTTCAAATATTATTTTTTTGGTAATGTTTCATGCAAAATTTAAAAAAATTACATATACTATATGTTTTGTATGGTATAATAAGTATATACAATAGAAAAATAATAAATGAGATCACCTAAAAAAACGCCTACTCACCTCCTCCGCCGCCTAGGTCCGCCTAACTATTTTTAGAACACTGTTAATTAGTATATACATATAAATCAAGCAAATCTTGTTGTCTGAGTTTAATTGGTTGAAGAAGGTATGAAACACTTTATGTCTGCAAGAAATAGTAGTGTTCTTTTTCTAAGCTTGAGCTATGGGAAGGAAAATTCAAATGAAGTGGGAAATCTCTAGCAACATGCACCACTAGCAGAACATTTCAACTCTAGGTTGAAATTTCTCAGGGTGAACTGCGGCATAAATCATCAATAGGCGTAACTTATTTTCACGCGTCACATCCTGCATACCAAAAAAGTAAATTCATATATATACATAAAGATACCAGATTTACACACATTTATTTGAAAAGTAAATTTCTTACCGGCTTTGTTCGCAAAAAGTTGATAACTTCCTTAGTTCCTGCATCACCAAAAACAAGATCTTGCTGTAGCTGACCCAATTCTTTAAGCCCCAACTCCCTGATAATTTTGTTAATCTTAGCAGCAATCTGCATAAATTAAGTCGAGCTTAATTTGCCAATCTTTCAGTAATGCATACATATTTCCTTGATGACAACTCATTAATTAGCAGTATTCTAAAAATCCTTGCCTAGGTCCGATTAATCTCTGTCTAAGCACTAGACGGTCCTCTACTGCCTTTATTTTGTTAGGCGCCAATCAGACCTTTACTTTGAAACTCTACAATAAGTAAATGAATTTGTGAAGCCTTAAAATATTATTTTTTTGATAATGTTTCATGTAAAATTTAAAAAAATTACATATACAATATATTTTGTATAGTATAATAAGTATATACAATAGAGAAATAATAAATGAATTTGTCAAGCCTTAAAATAAGTATATATAATAGGTAAATGAATTTAGTATAATAATTATATACAATAGGTAAATGAATTTGTGAAGCCTTCAAATATTATTTTTTTGGTAATGTTTCATGCAAAATTTAAAAAAATTACATATACTATATGTTTTGTATGGTATAATAAGTATATACAATAGAAAAATAATAAATGAGATCACCTAAAAAAACGCCTACTCACCTCCTCCGCCGCCTAGGTCCGCCTAACTATTTTTAGAACACTGTTAATTAGTATATACATATAAATCAAGCAAATCTTGTTGTCTGAGTTTAATTGGTTGAAGAAGGTATGAAACACTTTATGTCTGCAAGAAATAGTAGTGTTCTTTTTCTAAGCTTGAGCTATGGGAAGGAAAATTCAAATGAAGTGGGAAATCTCTAGCAACATGCACCACTAGCAGAACATTTCAACTCTAGGTAAAAACTGGTCTAGTAATTGCAAGAATTATTAGGTTATCCTAAATAACATGAATTTTCATATTCTAACTGACACTTCATATCTTAAAGCTTGTACTTGTTGCTTTTTGTTGTGATGCACAACAAGGACTATAAGGGATTAGGGAAGGGATAAGGGGAGGAAGAACTAAGGAGAATGGGGAAGAATTATGCCCAACACAAAACCTCAATCTCAAATTAATATTCAACTCTCAATATTGAATATATTCCAATGATGGGGTCATTGACAGTATGACACTTTATAGAAAATGCATAAAACCCTAATTTTAATACAACTTAGGACACCTAAATTAATAAGGAAATGAACTCTTAATTACTATCTACTATAATTAAAAGATACATGTTATCTAACTAAAAATAACATAATTACAATTAATTTATCCATAAATAATAATTACTAATAATTACTAATAATCCTTTGCGCTGTCCAGTAGTTTTCATCTCCTGTTCCGCATCATGTTCAACCTCTTGGTACTTTTTGATATTCCTCTGATCCTCTCTCTTCTCTAATGAAATAATTCTTTTATCCACAAAAATGAATAATTTGGCTTTAATATAATTACACTACTAAAAATGTCATACATATGTTCTAATAAATGTGAGAGATCATATTTTCAGTAAATCATCCACGCACAATAACATGCAGCAAAAATGAGGGAAAATGGACATGGCAATAGGAAACACAAACATTCACCTTAGAAAAGTGCAACTTAAAGCAACACTCAATTACATTGAGGAAAAAAAATCACACGTTAAAGACTAATTAGTCAAATAGGGTTTTCCCTTGACAGAAAATAAAAGTGGCTGCACTGTAGATACTTCATGTAAAAACTAAATGCTAAATAAAACATTATCTTTCTCGGCAACATTCCATCATTGATCAGAAATGCAGTTAAAAATTGTTTTCATTAGTAATATAAAGAGATGTACTTCATCTTTAAAATAAAAAATAAAATAAAATACAGACTCACATCTACATGGAGTGATAGCTTGTCAATTTGTTCACTGTATTGTGGCAAAGCTTGAACCATTTTTTGCAAATCACGTGTGGACAATTCACCGCCATCTCTACAAAAAAGGGAATGGGAAAAACTGAGTAAAAAACACAGGTTAAGACAGTAACTAACACACAAATCAGATGATAAACAGACGAGAACATACATAGCTTAAAGTCCCACATTTTGTATTACTGCCTCCGTTCATCCATTGGCATAAAAATTTGTTCCACAAAAAGAGCCCTCTTTTTAGTAATAGTCGTATAAAATGACACGATATCTCAAGTTTATCATTATAGTTTCATTATCATGCCATCGTTACTAACTAAAAACATTTTGTTTTTTGGGGTGAATACTGAACAAAATACCTCCTTAATAATTGCAACTTTAACAAATGAGACCCTTTTGCGGAACGTTTAAAACACAAAAATAGAACTGCGAAAATTTGATAAAAAAGTAAATGCATATAAATTTACATAGCCAGCTGAAAGTTCAGATCTGACAAAAGAATGAGAAAACAAAAATAGATGGATATACAATATTATCAGTAATTCTTTTTTTACTGAAATTAACTACTATACAAGAACAAAATGCCTTGCTCCCAATTTATGTTGTAACAACCTGGGTCAATCCCAAGTCCGAATAAAATCAAATTGTACCAAGTTTGAAGGCTCAAATCCACTTCCCTAATAGTATATTATTGGGTCATCTTAGCCCACCACAAGCCCATCCAAAAGGTCATGATTTAAGTTACTATTGCTAATAGCTTGGGACCTTATATACATATCAAATTAACACACGTGTTCTGATATGGGTGTGGGGTGTTACATAGATGCTAAAGAATAAAGTTAAAATATAATATCTAATTGTGATGGCAGCGCTTCTAAAAGAAGATATCCGTGTGTCTTACAGTGTTGAACATGACTAATAAAAATGAAAGGGAGTATACAGCTGATGCAGTTGCCAGGCATAGAAAAAGGGTCTACTTAATTAAATGCATTCAAATTCTGACATGTGTACACCCTGAACAGAGAAAAATATTAAAGGTTGTAGATCAAAAGTTAAAACTA
>JADPQE010000160.1:0-20001 GCA_016801055.1 Panax notoginseng | reverse complement strand
AATTAATTATTTAATCCAATAATTAAATCATCGAAAAATATTTATTTAATTCAATAAATATTAGAAATTAATTACAAAAATCTCGTTTGTCACATATTTTCCTCCTTAAAAGGATTCTGTCCCCGGAATCACGACTCAATAAATTTCGACCCGTTACATTCTCCCCCCCTTACAGAGATTCTATCCCCAGAATCGCATATACATATTTAAGCAAATAAATGAGGGTAATTCTTCATCATATTCTCTTCTAGGTCCCACGTAGCTTCTTCAGCGTTGTGGTTTCTCCAAATTACCTTAACTGAAGGTATAACTTTATTTCTCAGAACTTATTCTTTTCGGTCGACAATTTGGACAGAAATTTCTTCGTAAGATAAGTCTTTCTCAAAATGTAGGGGTTCGTATTCAATTACATGCTTGTAATCAGGCTTGTAGGGTCGCAATACAGAAACATGGAAGACGTTATGGATATTCTCGAGTGCTGGAGGTAAGGCTACCTCATACGCAACTTCTCCGATTCTTCTCAGTACTTCAAAGGGTCCAATGAATCTTGGGCTCAATTTCCCTTTCTTTCCGAATCTGATCTTTCTTTGGTGTTCACTGCACAAATATCATCTATCTATCTACCCATAAAAATGTAAACCATACAATAGATAGAATTAAAATCTTCTCCTTAAAAGGATTACATCATCTGAATAATAAATACAATCCCAGGTTAAACTAACCTTAAAACATCTGTGCGGAATTATAACAATAAGTCTTAAACAACATCTTTAACTTAAGTCTTAAACAAATACATCATATAAAATAACAAGTCATATCAAATAACAAGTCTCCATCATTTGCTAACTTTGCCCTTGCCCTTACTAGTGGAAGGTTCGCCAGCTCTTTCGTTCTTAACTGCAATGTTATTATTAAGCAAGAGTGAGCACAAATGCCCACAAGTATAAAAATGAAATAATAGTATAATAACATGCGAATACATCAAAGACATCTGAATAAAAGCTCAACTTTTGAATCAAGAGTGAATAACAAGAATCAAAGAATTCTGAGGGTCATAAGACCTTGAACTATGTCCTAGGTTAACAAGGGTTATACTTGAAACCTTTAACAGTCATAAGACTATGGACCTTCTTCTCGTACTTAGGGGGATCAGCCCTTAGTACCATACTGTGCACAATATCTTAACGCTAAGCGTAAATAATCCCCTATACAGGGTTGTTCATCTCAGTTTGACATTCGAGTCCACACCAAAGGAAGTTTGGTTTGGATAATTCTTCAAGGGTTCTGAAATTTAGAACGCTCATCAACTATGGACTAGTTGAATCATTAAGGTTTCACTAGTCTAATAAGGTTCAACAATAATGATATTCAATTTGAATAATAATCTCAAGAAGTATACAATAGAACAATTATTGTATAACTAAATCATACTTTGAAAAGATAATCAATCTTTAATAAATTATTTGAACTTGAATAATAGTAACGATAACTTATTCAAGGTAAATAATAAGCTTGAACAATAATGACAAATAGGGTTAGGGAACTTGCTCAAATTTAAGAGTTTAAGTTTAGGAAACTTGCCTCGTGCGTATATTACACTTTAACTAAACTCGTTCTTTGAATTAAATCCTACATACCATTCACATACACAATACCAGTTAATTATAACTTAATTAATCATCATAAACTCTTTCTTTTTGTCTAATTTAATTATTGACTATACTTAATCAATTTATCACATTAACTGTCACATAATATCACTTCATAAATAATCAAGCTAATTATGTATTCAATAATTCAATTCACATGTAATTATGTTATTTACATGTTAAACAACTATGTCATCATTTCATTATATTTCTAACATGTTTACATGTTCATTACATTAAGTTACTAACATATTGCTAGACTTAACATAAAAAAAATATATTTCTGGACATTCTGCTAAGTGGCACTGCGGCGCCACTTTTGTACTGAGTCTTGGCGCTGCGGCGCCGTGGCGCTGCGGCCTGGTACTTGGTGTTGCGGCGCGGTGGTGCTGCGGTACGAGAAATGAACTGGGAGTTTGCGCCGCGGCGCGAAACCCCAGACTTTGAGTTTCCAATTTGCGAAGAACACAGAATTCAGCGAAATCAACACATTTTTAACACTAATTTCACCAAATTGCACATACCCATATGTTATAATTTATACATAAACATGACCCAACATTTGTAAAGTGATTTTAACCATTTAAAACACCCAATAACAGAATTAAATCATGTAAAATTTGACTGTTCTTGATGTTCTTGAAGTTAATGAACAAAATCATAAATTTAACACTACGAATTCGATATAACACCGAATCCGTTCGTTTAAGGCTTGGTCTCTTCGTATCAACATGCATAATAATGTAGGAGTGTAAAATTTAGAGATAATATACGATCACTACATAAAATTTCACGTATAAGGCCATAAGGCCAAAACTCAAACTCTGTAATTTTGCAGCAATCATATAAGGCGTAAAATTATGAATTGATGATAAGGAATTATATACAATATATATTAAAACACATTAAAATGACATCTTAACACATATATGCACATAACTCTCACAATTTCAATTACAGAGACATAACAGAGGTTTTGAAAGCCATTTTCTAGAAAACTTAAATACGTGAAACAGAAATTGGTTTGGAGAAAATTACCTAGAGTATAGATTAGGAGATGATCAATGAAAATCTTTTCACAAGTACCTGTTGATTATACACTTACAATTTCTCTCAAAACTTCTAAATTTTCTCTTTGAACTCTCTCTGATATGCTATTCTAGACTTAGGCAATAATGAAAAAGAAAAGGGAAGGAGAGTACGTATAAAGGAAAAAAAAAACTGACGCGCATCATGGTCAGTTGCCCATCATGGGTTAACTGGCTATAACTCCTTCTAAGGCCACGTTTGGCTAGTTTAATATATTACACAACCAATTAATTTAATAAAACATTTACAATATAGTTTAATTAATATCACATCCACTTGTACAATAATTCATATATCTTATTTAATTTAATATAAATAAAATAATAATTTCTCATAATTTCACATAGTCACATAATTAATTATCTCATTAATAAATAATGTCAATTTATCAAATCTCTAATTAATAATTAAATTAATTAAAATACCAATATGCTTATTAAATAATTCATTTAATTCAATAAGCTCACATAATTACATACTTTGATAATAAAAATTCTCTACATTAATTTGATAAATGTAACACATATAATTAAATTAATCTAACATAATTACATCAATTAATTATTTAATCCAATAATTAAATCATCGAAAAATATTTATTTAATTCAATAAATATTAGAAATTAATTACAAAAATCTCGTTTGTCACATGCTAGGTTACTGACTTAAAAAAGGTATATTTTTGACGAAATTCTATCAGCATTAAATTCGTCGAAATTAGCTTACACTCGACAGACTCTTCTGTCGAACTTAACATATATTTTGTCGAATTTAGTATGCGCGCTAGCAAAAACACTTCATGCCAAATCTGTGACCAATTCCAACGGAATTCCGTCGATAATACACTAGATCCGACATATTTAGGCTCGACAGAATATTCTGTCGGTCTTATCTTAATTTCGACCGAAACAAATCCCTCATAAATAATTATGTCGGTATTAAGCTATTTGTGACGCCCCCAAATCCGAGTATCTTCTAACCCGACAGATGATGCTACACGGTACTACTAACTGTACATTCATTTCATTAAAACGACATCAAAATGAATGTATTAACTACATTCTTATTACAATCATAATAAATTCATTCCTAGGTTCTGAAACTGAATACATTCCTTATTGTTTATAAGTGTAATACATACACACATACTAGTCTATTACAGGATATCTAACTATCCATCTTAGCTTTGCCTTTATCTTTCTTAGAACTCTCAATTCGTTCGGCCTTAGTTGCAATCATATAACTCAAGCAAGAAGTGAGCATAACTAGCTCAACAAGTCTAACAAAGGATAATACAAATACCACATCGAGAATTATATGATTATATTCCATAACTGAACAAATAGCTATGAAGTACTATGAAGCATTGACTAGCACTTCTCATTTCCTACAACAATTCCAAAGTATATATATAATAGCTTAGGAATTCTGAACCGGTCAAAAGACCATGAACATACTCTTTTCGTTTTCATGCATGAAAAGGACATTCCGACACTAAGGCCGTACATCCGTTCTTTCTTACGAGCACTGCTAGGTGATCAGCCTATAGTACTATATGTTGATCAACACTCATCCGTTAAACGTATTTACGTTTAAGTTTTGGCAACCTCACGTGCCCATCTAATAATCGATGAAAATACATTTGTTTGTTTATATACAAACTTACCTTGAATTCGTACCAAATACTTGGTGTAGGATAGCGTTAATAGTTCAATATCGAAACACTTGTAAACAAATCAATCTAACTCTTAATAATAGTTTAGCCGAGTTAAAACTGGCATCGACCCTTTCGTAAAATAATTCATGCATTTCAGAACATGAACCACAGAAAACTTGACTAACACGAAGGTTAGACAAGCGTTAAGAAAACTTTCCTTCAAGCGTCTTTGAATATAATATTCAACAATTCTTGCTCGTTACAGTATCTACATGATATATTCATATAGCACACTGAGATTAGTTACTAAACAATCTAACTTCATTGTTTTAACCAACTTCTTTCTCTTCTATGTTTTAAGTAAATTTATTCCATTAATAATGTCAATTCGACTTACTACCCCTTTATCACGACTTGTTAACGTTCTTAATTTACTAACCGAGACTCGATCATCATTGGTGAAGTACCAACGTTGAATACCATTCACGGTTTACTTACTTACGCTTCGCGTTTTTCATTTACTTACTCTTAAACCATACTTAAATTCCTAACGTCGTCACTATAAAAGTGATTTAATATTGATCTTTTACATGTATAGTAAGTACATATATATTCTACTATTCGTTTCCAATTAATTGGAATTACAAAACCTAACTTGGTCAACCAATTCTCACTGTCGGCACTGCGGCGCCAGACTCTAGCACACCATTGGCGCTGTGGTACCAACTAACAGTGGCTAAAGCCCGGACACGGTGCTGCGGCGTGACCATTAACACTGGGGTTGGCGCTGCGGCGCCACCTCTGAGCCTCAGTTGGTTTTGACTGTTTGGTTTTTCTACGAACTTCCCGGGCTAATAACTTATTCATTTTACATCCGAATTGGCTCATTCAAAAGTCATTAGTTCACAAATTGCATACTCTAAGTATTCATGCAACAATTTTACATTTTTGAATCCATTAACTTTGGATTCAACTTTTAGTTCATTATCGAGCGTTCGTTTATCATTTGTGAGCATTCATAGCTCGTTTTCTTCGTTTTAAGTCGGAATTCGACGATTCTTGAGTCCACGACTTTTGAATACCTTATCTCATGTGTTGACATCGAAAACCAAAGTTTCCAAGTCACACGGCAACTTTTGACTATTAATCCGAGATTTCTACGTTTTCGATGTTTAACGTCTAATTCCGTAAAATTCGCCATAACTTCGTTACTCGTGTTCTATATGCCAAATCAAATGGAACAACTCCATTGATTCTTCATCTACATCCTAACCAAGAAAGATGCACATACCCTATCTATGATGGTTTTCAATTTGTCCATCAACAACCAAGTTAACATTCAACGGTTTCTTCGATTTAAACTTACGTAAACCCTTACGATTTCTACTTAAACATGACTTATCAATGTTTTAATCACTAATAGCCATCCTTATTCCTTTGTAAGAGACATGCTCCACCAATCTACGATTCTCTACAAAAAAGAAATTGAAAACTAACATTTACGGGATATTACCTTTTTCGTTCTTTGCGTTCTTGCTAAAACTTCTTATATTTTGCTTCAAAGTAACTTGATTACTTGTTTCTAGCTTTTTCTCTCTCTCAATATATGTTGGACAAAGTTTGTAACACATAAAATGACCAACCTAAGCTTTCTTTTATAGGCAAACCAAATGAAGGGCAAAATGGTCCATTGCCACCTCCTTACTATTCCCACCTCCACATCAACTTAGCCACCAAGTAATCACTTTACTTGGTGGCCAAGTGGCCGGCCCACATGCCTCATGGGTCTTTCCCATGGGTTACCCCATGGGTTTTACCCATCCGATGACCTATCGGTTCGATCCGCGGTTCGGTTTCTTGGATCGAGGTTAATTAAATCTAACATTGGGCCTTGACTTGGGCTTGATTATACAATTCATTGGGCTTGATATAATCTAAGTCCAATTGGATTCTACAAAGTCCTTAAACTCAAAGTCCATTAAGAACTATTCGTATTCTACGAGTATAACTTACGTATTCTCTTCGTTTAATATTCATATGATATTCGTATTATACGTCATAATATTCTTCATACTATACTCGTATATCATACGTATAATAACCGTAATGATTATACGCATTACATTTCCCACTCGAAAATCATTTTCACTATCCCTTAGGTTTTAAGTCCGCGGGCGAAAACTTCGTTTGCCATAACTTAAATATTATTACATATTCCATCTCGTCTTCATATTCTATCATTACGCATTTCTCAAAAATTTAAACTTAATTCCCGAGCAGAAACGGATGAATAGTATTTTTAAGGAAATTTCTCGAAAAACTATTATTTTCGTCTTGGAAATTCAAAACAATTAATTCTAGCACATATCAAGAATCCTAACCACATCCGCACATTCTAGGTCATAGAGCGACCTTCAAATAGCTTACTCACATAAATAATCAATTAAATTCATTTAATCCACATAATCAAATAAAAATTTAATTCATTCATAAAATCCGATTTTTCTTGGGCGTTACACTATTTTCTTGTAATGTAAACCCTAGTTAATAAACCATAAATTCTAGTTAATAAACCTTAAACTTTGGTTTATAAATCCTAGTTTATAAATCCTAAACTCAAGAATAAAGTCAAACTTTTATTCTAATCGACGTACGCTATTATTAGTAGCGAATAATGTGTGTTTTTTTTTTCATTTACTACTATTAGTAGCGAACGTCGATTTTCAATTTCTAATCCTAACCGTTACTCTTTGTTTTTAATGGTATAAATGATAACAAATACATGCTATGGATCACTACCCTATATATATATATATATATATATATATATATATATATATATATATATATATATATAGTCCGGATCTTAAACTCACCCTTTATTCAACTCACCTGAGCTCACTCCCCTTTAGCGACGGACCCAGCGACGGTTTGGTCATATAACCGTCGTCTATACTTTTAGCAACGGACAACATATAGCGTCGTTAAAAGTATAGACGACTGTTGTATGACCGGGTCCGTCGCTAAAGGAGGGGTGAGCTCGGGTGAGTTGAATAAGGGGTGAGCTTAAGATCCGGACCGTGTGTATATATATATATATACGGTGCCTTTCTAAAACGGACCGAATAAACGGACTAAAGACGGACCAAAGCAAAAAAACGAGCTGAAGTAAAAAAAAACACGCGGGTTGAGCTCTGGGTCAAATTGGGAAAAAACACTCGGGTTGAGCATCTGATCCAAATTACTAACAAAATATAACCAGAGCAAAAATCAGATGCAAACACTTTCTCTCTCTGACTCTCCTCTCTCTCACTACAAACCAAGCACGGAAGGTTAAAGATTCGGCGATTTTGGCGCTGTTTCGGCCAAATCGACACCCCACCTGGCCAGATCGACACTCCATAACGTTTTCTCTCCCCCCCCTCTGATCAAATCGTTCGTCATCTGGGTAAAGATTCCATTTTTCATGCTTTTTGCCCAATTTTGTTTACCGTGTATGATTTCTTCGATTTGGTTGATTTTGTGGTATCTGTTTCATAATTCAGTGATTTTCTATGTTATCATTTTCACATGGTTTTGGTAACTGAGGATGAGGTCATATATGTATATATATATGTATATAGTGAGCTGGTAATAAACAGAGGTGGAGACTTGATTTCGGGTTCAGTAACACTTCCGAATTTGATGCTTCTCTCCCGTTTAAAAATAATAATAATAAATTGTTCATCTACTTTATGAATTAATTAGGATACCCTTCAATTACGATAAATTAAGAAATTACTGTTAAAATATTCATTAAAAGACGGTGGGAGTAATATATAGAAATTTAATTGGAATGTTTGCATATATGTCCTTAATATATTGTCCACAATCAAATTGATGGTAATTAAGAAAAAAGGCAGGAGGATTAGGCAAAGTAGTGACCCAACCCAACCAAACAACACCCATTTCCTTAAATATTGAAATTTAAAAATTAGAAAGTTCCAACAGTCAAGTATGTTTTGACCGTTGTAACTATTTAACATTTGTATTGGCTTCATGCATTAGAGCTTATGTAGTATATTGCAATTTTGGGGTCTCAAAAGTTAGACTTGAATCACCTGCATAATAGACCTTCTTGGTCCCCTTAATTTGGCCTCAGCTCCACATGCTTTTGTTAGGTAATTAATCACTTTCAAATTGTAAAGTATAGGGTAATTATTCATAAGACCAACCTGAATTGGATATGCATTGAAAAATGCCTAATGCCATGTCTCTATCTATTTTAGTTGCTACCTGATTATGGAAATTATCCCCAAAATCAGCAGCAGCCGCAGCAACAACCACATGTAGGATTTTAAATTTACTCCCTTGCTTTATCTTTTATCATTTGCTTGCATGTTAAGAGTAATTTCTCGACTCTATGGATTGAAATATGATGTAACATGTAACGCCCGAGAAAAATCAGATTTTTAGGAGAATTAAAATTTTTATTTCATTATGAGGATTAAATGAATTTAATTGATTATTTAAGGGAGTAAGCTATTTGAAGGTCGTTCTATGACCTAGGCATGTCAGAACGTCATAGTATTTTGGCTACGTGACAGAATTAAAGTGTTTGAATTTCCAAGACAAAAATAAAAGTTTTTCGAGAAATTTTCTGAAAAATACTATTCACGCATTTCTGCTCGGGAATTATTTTTGAACTTCCGAGAAATACGCAATGATAGAATATCAAGGTGAGATAGAATATCCAATAATATTTCAGTTATGAAAAACACAGTTTTTCGCCTGCAGACTTAAAACCTAACAATTGGAGAAAATGACTTTTGAGAAGGAAATGTAATGCGATTAATGAATTAAGCGATTATCGTATACTACGTAGGTATTATACGAAGTAATGAATACGAGTATGATACGAGATATTATGCGAGTATGTATGAATGATGGTATATCGTATATTAAATAAGTATACGAGTTAGAATACGGGATTAATACGTAAATTATACGTTATAAGGCTTTAAGCCATATGTAATGAATTGGTTGAATTGTGTAGGAAATTGTAATGTCCAATTGGGATAACAATAAAGCCTAATAAGAATTAATTTAAAGTCTAAATATTTGTAATGTTAAGTCCAATGTAACTTAATGAACAAGCCCAAGTGTTTGTTTAATTGCAAGCCCAATGTATAAGTTAGGTTAATTAAACCTTAAGCCCAAAGTAAGAATCCAATGAATTAGGAGAATCCATGGGGCAACCCATGATCACATGGGTGAATTGGTGACCAAGAATTAAGTGTGTTGAGCAAGTAGACTTAAGGGATAAGCAAAGGATAAGTTAAGTGACTTAAAAGCTAAGTAAAGTGCTTATGTGTGATGAGCAAGTAAAGGTTTCTTACGTGATGACCAAGTAACTTAATGGCTAAGTGTTGTGGTGAGCAAGTAAAGGATAAGCTATGTGCTAAGCAAGTATACTTATGAGTTAAGTAAATGTGGAGGCCAAGTTAACTTAATGTCTAGGTAATGAATAGTAAGGAGGTGATTAAGGAGGTGGAGTGGCCTTATGACCATTATACCCTAACTTAGACTTTCCTATAAATAGGAAGCTTGCTAGCTCATTTGTTGGTTGTTAGTTGTTCATCCAATAAGTTATAGCTTATTGGTTAGAGAGAAAAAGTTACAAAAGCTAGAACAAGTTAGCCTTTGAGAGTTCAAGAAGCAAGAAGGAGATTAAAGCTTAGGCAAGTGATCTTCATAGGAAAGAACTTAAACCATAATTCTCTTTCTCTTCAATTGTTAGAGAAGGGGGTGGTGGTAAAACATGTATACTAAGAAATGATAAGAATGATTAATTAATGAATTTAAGCCGTTTAAATCATGAATAAGCTAATTGTAATCATATAAGTTATGAAACAAGGAAGAACTTGTAGGAACTTGTCTTATGTTGTAATAATAAGAAGCAAGGATGATGGTTAGAAGATTTAAGCTATGATAAAGTCATGCAAAGTAAATTCATAAGTATTTTATACTTTAATAAGTTACAAACTCACCAAGACCAAGTAATAACTTATGATGTTTATAACTTAATGAAGTATGTATGTCAAGATGTTAGTATGTATGAATAAATCCATTTAGAACGAAGAATAAATCTTAAGTAACGAAGTTTCGCCGGAATTAACACGATTAGACGACAATCGTCGAATTCGTGAAATTCTCAGAATGTTAATAGAATTTTGATATTGAGCTTGGAAACGTTAGTTTTCAATGGAGACAAGTCTTATTTGGCATTACAGAGTTGCGGACTCAAAAATGACCGAATTCCGACTTAGAACGAAGAAACGAGCGTTGAACGTTCACGAACGTTTATCGTTTTCGTTAAAAATGGACTAATAGGTGAATTTTTAGCAAACGAAGTCGAATAGATAAAATTCTTGCATGACCACGTAGAGTACGTGATTTGTGAACCGTAGGCTCTTGAACGAACCAATTCGGACTTATAACGAAGAAGTTACGAGTCCGGGAATCTCACAATTCAAAAAGTCTGTCAAAATTTTCTGTGGCTCAGAGTCCGCGCCGTGGCGCGACTCCAAGCTTAAAGGACCGGCGCCGCAGCGCCAAAGTGAGCATCAGCTACTGTTAGTTGGCACCGCAGTGCGACCATTAACAAAGGGACTCGCGCCGCAGCGCCGAGTCCGGTCTCTAAGCCCTAATAGGTGACGCCACAGCGCGAGGTTCAGTACAAAAGCTGGCGCCGCAGCGCCAGCACTAGAATGTAGATGGAGAAGAAAGGTTTTGATTGTAAAGGGAAGGAGAAACGAATAAAGATTGAATTAAATTCTTAATCAACTTAATGTAACATCATTTAGATGTATAACCTTAAGCAATGCATTAGAGGTTGAAAGAAAGAATAATTTAAAAGAAGCATGTGAAGGGTAGTTAAGTAAACCATGAATGGTATTCAAAGTTGGTACTTCACCAATGGCGATCAAGTTTCGATTAATAATGTAAGGATATTAGTAAGCCGTAAGGAAGGATGTTTAACTCGAACTGAGTTGTGTTAATGAATTTATTTCAATTAAGTTATAAAAGGGAAAGAAGATGGTAAGAAAGATGTAAAAGAACGACGAAAAGCTGGAACCAATAAATAACAAATCTAATACATGATTAGATTGAGAAGAAGGGTAAGATTCTTTAGAAATCAAGTATGTTCATTCATGACCTAATGTGGTATGTTATGTGGTTATGTGTTGTAGAGACCGTAAAGACTCAAAGGAAACGTAATTATTCTCTAGCAGACGCTGAAGGCAAGTTTTTTTTAAACGCTTGTCTAACCTACGTGTTAGCCAGGTTTTCAAATGATTTAAGCTATGAGATGCATGTATGATTTTAAAGAAAGGGTCGAAGCCAGTTTTAACTCGGCTAGACTAATCATGATAGATTGATTTATTTATTTACAAGTCTTTCAATATAGAATTGTTAACGCTATCCTACGCCAACTAATTGGTA
The DNA here is from genome assembly GCA_016801055.1 of Panax notoginseng. NCBI lineage: Eukaryota > Viridiplantae > Streptophyta > Magnoliopsida > Apiales > Araliaceae > Panax > Panax notoginseng. Next base: position 8,122 of record JADPQE010000160.1, on the reverse strand, counting down.
CGGATTCAAGGTAAGCCTGAATATGAATAAACAAATGTATTTTCATCGAGTATTCGATGGGCACGTGAGGTTGCCATAACTTAAACGTACACACGTTTAATGGATGTAGTGTTGATCAACATAGAGTACTATAGGCTGATCACCTAGAAGTGCTCATAAGATATGCCGGACTTACGGACTTCGTGCCGGGTTGTCTTTTTCAAAGAAACTATAAGACGTTCACGTCTTGAACCAGAATTGATGTATTACTGAATCATGTTATTGCAAAATATTTTGAAAGGAAAAGAAACACTATTTTAAGTTATTGATAGTACTTCATAACTATCATCCAGTTATTGAAGATATACGATTCCTATGTTTCAAGCATGCTTTTAAAATGAAATTGTTGTATTTGTTGAGCTTGTTATGCTCACTCTTGCTTGAACCATATGAATTCAACTTAGACCGAATGGACCGCAGGATTCGTCAAGGATAAAGTGAAGGCTAAAGCGAACTTGTAGATTACCTATGTAATAGTATAGGTTTGTAATGATAATATTTGATATTATGACAAGAACAAATGTAACAGTTATAAAGAACCTGGAAAATGATAGAACTATTTTGGAATATATATAAGACATATTCGTTCTTTTGAGGCATTTTGATTGAATGTTTGTGTGAACTGTAGCACCATGGAGCACCATATGTCGAGTTGGAAGAGACCCGGATTTAGGGGCGTCACAGGTTGGTATCAGAGCATTAGGTTATAAAACTTAAGGGGGGAAGAACCTTAGGCTAATAACCTCGTTAAGGAAGAGAAGTCCGAAGGAAGTAAACTCGAGCTTTACTTTTTGTTGAACGAGTCAATAAGGTATTGAGGAAACTCAGTAACAAAAAATTCAAAAGATGGAAAGTAACCCGAAATAAATTAAATATGATTTGTACTTATACTATTTTGTGTTATGTACTAATCAACATGTTATGTGTTATTGTAGGATGTCGATCGATAGCTTGATGTATAGAGATATACACGTGGTGAACGACGAGTTGGTGAACATAGTAGAGCCTGTACCCATGCCAGTGACGGAGGTACCATTAGTGATTCTAGAGGAGTCAGAACCAGAGGAGTACTTTTCTGAGGAGAACTACTCCGAGGGAGAGATGGATATAGCATCATATCTTCATATGATGAACAATGTGGAGGAGGGAATGGAGGTAACGTCGGTTGGTACGGTGGTACCTACACCAGAGTCATCACCACCAGATGCAATGAGATCATTGTATCTGGCAGAGCTTGACAAGAATGCGCAACTGAGTACAGTTGTGCAGAATCAGAATGAAGAGATTAGTGCTCTTTATGTCGCAAAGGAGTCTGCAGAAGTAGATTTTGAGTCAGAGCATGATGAGAAGGTGCTCATGATAAATAAGGCTAGGGATTTTAAGAATGAGGTCGATGAGCTTTGTAAAGAACTAGGGGAGAAGGATCGGAAGATAGCACGGATGTCTTACATCCATAAGAGTGCTCATAATGATTTCAAGCTGAAAGTCGCTTGTCATCCCATGGAGTCAGGACAAACTCGACATACGGTTAGTCGGGATACTGTAGCGAAGATAGCGGAGGAGAAACACGAGGATGTTGTTATGTATTATTAGAAGTATAGAGTTATAAATATGTGTATAGTGATGTAAAACCCTCTTTTATATAAAAGGGTAGTCTTTTTGTAAATCCTAACTTTTGTGAAGTTCAAAATTCGGGATAGAACTGTAATAGCTTTTGGCTATGGAGAAAAAATTGTAAATAGTTTTAAACTATGAAGAAGCATATGAATATAATGAAGTTTTCATGTAACATTCCTTGTTATGGTATGAGTTGGTATGTGGCGAATAATAACGAAGTGAGTAAATAGATAATAATGAAATTTTATTTATTCAGCATAATGCTGCCTAGGAGAAGACAACGTAATCAGGAAGCAGAATCACGTAGTGATAACTAATGGGGTCAAAACAACCCTATGCAAGGGTTTGTTAATTTATTAACGGGTGCATTTTAACCAAATTAGGGGTAAAGTACCCGTAGAAACCTAGAGTAGTCAGAACGACTACCTTTAAAGAGTTTAAAAGCGTAGGTCCGCTGGAGTTCAAAGGAACGACGGACCCAATAGATGCCCAGACAGACAGGTAAAAGAAATAGAGAAGGCGTTTGTTATTACAAACATAGCTGAGGCACAAAGGAGTTCTTTTGCGACTTACATGATGAAGGGAAAGCCAACTTTTGGTGGGAGGCTCACCAGGGTGGGGCTAGAACAGATGTGGTAGCGTGGGAACAATTCAAGAAGGTTTTCCTCGAGAATTATTTCCCTACATGTATGCGAGAGAGGATGGAGATTAAGTTCTTAGAACTTAAACTAGGGGACATGACGGTTCCCCAGTACACGGCCAAATTCAATGAATTGGCAAGGTTTGTTCCACACCAAGTGGACACTGAGGAGAGGAAGGCTCGTAGGTTTGAGCAGGGCCTGAAACCCTGGCTCTATAGTAGGATTGCGGTGTTCCAGAGGGTTTCCTATGGGACCATTCTGGAGAAGGCGATTATAGCAGAGGGTGGTGGTGAGGCGTTGACTCAATACCACAAAGAGAGGAAGAATGAGAGCAAGGGAGAGGGAGGAACCACGGAAGAGAATGCCAATGGCAGTATGCCAAGAAGAAAGAATTTTAACTCTGGAAATACTAGAGTGGGATAAGGGGATCCTAAGCGTAGAATCGAAGTGTGTAAAATATGTGGAAAGACTCATCTAGGAGTCTGTCTGAAAGGGATTATAAGTACCTTTAAAACATTAAGGTAGAGGAGGAGGAAATAACTTTCGTTAATTGTATTCGTGGAAATGGTTTCATGGATAATAAAGTTGACAGAATTTGAAGAAATTCTCGATATGAATGGGTTGATTAACCATATAGCTTTAATGAATAGTTATAAGAAAAGTATGAATTTTTAGTTTTTCAGAAAACTCAAGGTAGTAAATTTACGATAATAAAACACCGAGACGCATTGTCGTCTAACCTTGACGTAAGTTAGTAGGATGTTAAGGAAGAGGATGAGTTGTTACGGTTGCGTATCGACTATTGTAATAGGAAATAAGTTAGCGGCTAAGAATAAATACCCATGGCCCAGGATCAATGATCTATTTGATCGATGGAGAGGGGCAAAGAATTTTTCTAATATAGATTTATGTACGGGTATAGTCGGTTAAAAGTAAGGAAGAAAGAGGAGGTACCTAAGACGACGTTCAGAACTCGTTACAGTTTGACAAGTTTCTTGGTATGTCATTTGGGTTGACTAATGTACTAAAGTTAGATTTCCGTAAGGGGCACCGAATAGGTCGGTGGCAAATTGATAGGTACCCTTGTGAGGTGCTATGGTTGAAAGTACCTTAGCGTCACAAGATTTAAGAAAAAGGTTAAGTAAGGCATTAGTATTGTCTTTATAATATGATACGGGAAATTTTGTAGTGTATCTCGATGTTTTGCATGGATGACATGATTGCGTGCTCTTATAGCATGGCGATGTCATTGTGTATGCTTCACGCCAGTTAAAGGATTATGAGAAGGTCTATCCTACTTATGATCTAGAATTGGCAATGGTAGTTTTTTTTATTAAAAATCTAAAGATAGTATTTATACGAGGAGAAATGTGAGATATACACGGACTCTAAGAGTCTGAAATATATCTCCACTCAGAAGCAGTTGAATAGGAGGTAGAGGAGGTGATTAGAATGGATAAGAGATTATGACGGTGATATGTTATATCATACAGGGAAGGTAAGCGTAGTAAACGACGAGTTAAGTAAGGAAGGGTAGTGAAAAGCTATCTATGTTAACAACTCAGAATGAGTTAATAACGGAAATGGCAAAAACAGAGTTAGAAGTTAAACTATGGAATGGAGTAGTAGAAATGTTATTCACAACATAGACTAAATCCACGATAATGAAACGAGTTAAGTACAATTAGGTAACGAGGAATGCAGACAAATGAAGAAGAGGATGCAAGATAAAGAGAAGACTAAGTATAATTTTGGTTTGAGGGAGAAATTTGAGTTCCAAATAATTAGGAATTAAAAGGACTAATAAAGGGAAGATAGCGTAATATGTTAATAAGTGGTTAACTTCCAACTCAATTTACTAATAGGAAGTGACAAGTCATGTAAATTAAGATAATACCTTCGTTGAAGGTGAAATGAAAGAACCACAATGTCGAAGAAGCATTGTGGGAACTCGAGATTAAAATGAAAAAAAAAATTTCTCATTTTTTTATTTAAGTATAGCGAGATTCTGGGGACAGAATCCTTATAAGGAGGGAAGAATGTAACGCCCGAGAAAAATCGGATTTTTAGGAGAATTAAAATTTTTATTTAATTATGAGGATTAAATGAATTTAATTGATTATTTAAGGGAGTAAGCTATTTGAAGGTCGTTCTGTGACCTAGACATGCCAGAACGTCGTAGTATTTTGGCTACGTGACAGAATTAAAGTGTTTGAATTTCTAAGACGAAAATAAAAGTTATCCAAGAATTTTTCCGAAAAATACTATTCACGCATTTCTGCTCGGGAATTATTTTTGAACTTCCGATAAATATGCAATGATAGAATATCAAGGTGAGATAGAATATCCAATAATATTTCAGTTATGAAAAACATAATTTTTTGCCTGCGGACTTCAAACCTAACGATTGGAGAAAATGACTTTCGAGAAGGAAATGTAATGCGATTAATGAATTAAGCGATTATCGTATACTACGTAGGTATTATACGAAGTAATGAATAGGAGTATGATACGAGGTATTATGCGAGTATGTATGAATGATGGTATGTCGTATATTAAATAAGTATACGAGTTAGAATACGGGATTAATACGTAAATTATACGTTACAAGGCTTTAAGTCATATGTAATGAATTGGTTGAATTGTGTAGGAAATTGTAATGTCCAATTGGGATAACAATAAAGCCCAATAATAATTAATGTAAAGTCCAAATATTTGTAATGTTAAGTCCAATGTAACTTAATGAACACTCCTAAGTGTTTGTTTAATTGCAAACCCAATGTATAAGTTAGGTTAATTAAACCTTAAGCCCAAAGTAAGAATCCAATGAATTAGGAGGATCCATGGGACAATCCATGATCACATGGGTGAATTGGTGACCAAGAATTAAGTGTGTTGAGCAAGTAGACTTAAGGGATAAGCAAAGGATAAGTTAAGTGACTTAAAAGCTAAGTAAAGTGCTTATGTGTGATGAGCAAGTAAAGTACTCTTATGTGATGACCAAGTAACTTAATGGCTAAGTGTTGTGGTGAGCAAGTAAAGGATAAGCTATATGCTAAGCAAGTATACTTAAGAGTTAAGTAAATGTGGAGGCCAAGTTAACTTAATGTCTAGGTAATGAATAGTAAGGAGGTGATTAAGGAGGTGGAGTGGCCTTATGACCATTATACCCTAACTTAGACTTTCCTATAAATAGGAAGCTTGCTAGCTCATTTGTTGGTTGTTAGTTGTTCATCCAATAAGTTATAGCTTATTGGTTAGAGAGAAAAAATTACAAAAGCTAGAACAAGTTAGCCTTTGAGAATTCAAGAAGCAAGAAGGAGATTAAAGCTTAGGCAAGTGATCTTCATAGGAAAGAACTTAAACCATAATTCTCTTTCTCTTCAATTGTTAGAGAAGGGGGTGGTGGTAAAACATGTATACTAAGAAATGATAAGAATGATTAATTAATGAATTTAAGCCGTTTAAATCATGAATAAGCTAATTGTAATCATATAAGTTATGAAACAAGGAAGAACTTGTAGGAACTTGTCTTATGTTGTAATAATAAGAAGCAAGGATGATGGTTAAAAGATTTAAGCTATGATAAAGTCATGCAAAGTAAATTCATAAGTATTTTATACTTTAATAAGTTACAAACTCACCAAGACCAAGTAATAACTTATGATGTTTATAACTTAATGAAGTATGTATGTCAAGATGTTAGTATGTATGAATAAATCCATTTAGAACGAAGAATAAATCTTAAGTAACGAAGTTTCGCCGGAATTAACACGATTAGACGACAATCGTCGAATTCGTGAAATTCTCAGAATGGAAATAGAATTTTGATATTGAGCTTGGAAACGTTAGTTTTCAATGGAGACAAGTCTTATTTGGCATTACAGAGTTGCGGACTCAAAAATGACCGAATTCCGACTTAGAACGAAGAAACGAGCGTTGAACGTTCACGAACGTTTATCGTTTTCGTTAAAAATGGACTAATAGGTGAATTTTTAGCAAACGAAGTCGAATAGATAAAATTCTTGCATGACCACGTAGAGTACGTGATTTGTGAACCGTAGGCTCTTGAACGAACCAATTCGGACTTATAACGAAGAAGTTACGAGTCCGGGAATCTCACAATTCAAAAAGTCCGTCAAAATTTTCTGTGGCTCAGAGTCCGCGCCGTGGCGCGACTCCAAGCTTAAAGGATCGGCGCCGCAGCGCCAAAGTGAGCATCAGCTACTGTTAGTTGGCACCGCAGTGCGACCATTAACAAAGGGACTCGCGCCGCAGCGCCGAGTCCGGTCTCTAAGCCCTAATAGGTGACGCCACAGCGCGAGGTTCAGTACAAAAGCTGGCGCCGCAGCGCCAGCACTAGAATGTAGATGGAGAAGAAAGGTTTTGATTGTAAAGGGAAGGAGAAACGAATAAAGATTGAATTAAATTCTTAATCAACTTAATGTAACATCATTTAGATGTATAACCTTAAGCAATGCATTAGAGGTTGAAAGAAAGAATAATTTAAAAGAAGCATGTGAAGGGTAGTTAAGTAAACCATGAATGGTATTCAAAGTTGGTACTTCACCAATGGCGATCAAGTTTCGATTAATAATGTAAGGATATTAGTAAGCCGTAAGGAAGGATGTTTAACTCGAACTGAGTTGTGTTAATGAAATTATTTCAATTAAGTTATAAAAGGGAAAGAAGATGGTAAGAACGATGTAAAAGAACGACGGAAAGCTGGAACCAATAAATAACAAATCTAATATATGATTAGATTGAGAAGAAGGTTAAGATTATTTAGAAATCAAATATGTTCATTCATGACCTAATGTGGTATGTTATGTTGTTATGTGTTGTAGAGACCGTAAAGACTCAAAGGAAACGTAATTATTCTGTAGCAGACGCTGAAGGCAAGTTTTTCTTAAACGCTTGCCTAACCTTCGTGTTAGCTAGGTTTTCAAATGATTTAAGCTATGAGATGCATGTATGATTTTAAAGAAAGGGTCGAACCCAGTTTTAACTCGGTTAGACTAATCATGATAGATTGATTGATTTATTTACAAGTCTTTCAATATAAAATTGTTAACGCTATTCTACGCCAACTAATTGGTACGGATTCAAGGTAAGCTTGAATATGAATAAACAAATGTATTTTCATTGAGTATTCGATGGGCACGTGAGGTTGCCATGACTTAAACATACACACGTTTAATGGATGTAGTGTTGATCAACATAGAGTACTATAGACTGATCACCTAGAAGTGCTCGTAAGATATGTCGGACTTACGGACTTCGTGCCGGGTTGTCCTTTTCAAAGAAACTATAAGACGTTCACGTCTTGAACCAGAATTGATGTATTACTGAATCATGTTATTGCAAAATGTTTTGAAAGGAAAAGAAGCGCTATTTTAAGTTATTGATATTACTTCATAACTATCATCCATTTATTGAAGATATACGATTCATATGTTTCAAGCATGCTTTTAAAATGAAATTGTTGTACTTGTTGAGCTTATTATGCTCACTCTTGCTTGAACCTTATGAATGCAGCTTAGACCGAATGGACCGCAAGATTCGACAAGGATAAAGTGAAGGCTAAAGCGAACTTGTAGATTACCTATGTAATATTATAGGTTTGTAATGATAATATTTGATATTATGATAAGAACAAATGTAACGGTTATAAAGAACCTGGGAAATGATAGAACTGTTTTGGAATATATATATATATATATATATATATATATATATATATATATATATATATATATATATATAAGACATTCGTTCTTTTGAGGCATTTCGATTGAATGTTTGTGTGAACTGTAGCACCGTGG